>JAMXBB010000001.1:127581559-127896338 GCA_024138015.1 Lumnitzera littorea | reverse complement strand
ATATATATATATATATATATATATATATAATGCTCAATATAATTAGAGAATAGAACTTCCATTGATATTTGCAAAAACATTTACAAGAGATTTTACATTAACAAAAGTGAAGCCCGAGATTGTTAACATTCCAAGTGCGCGGGATAAGCTTGCCATCCAATCTCTATAGTCAGTATGCTCCATTCCCAAAGCTCTCTCTTACCCTGACCAGGTCTTTCCAATTGGGGCCAACTTCCCTTATCCTTCGCACAAGCCAATGGCTTTAAGCTTTCAGCAGACTAGGTCACCAACCTTGAACTCCTTATGTCTGACCTTCCGATTGTAGTATTTGGTTGCTCAGTGTTGGTAGACAGCTACCTCGAGCTATAGCGGGGTCTCTGATTTCTTCAATAGTGTCCATATTAGCCTGTAGTAAGGATTCGTTTAGAGAAAATAAGTTATATGCTAAGTTGAGTAAATGTAATTTTTGGTTAGATAAGATTTCTTTTCTAAGTCACATCGTATTTGGCGAAGGAATTTCTGTAAACCTTGAAAAGGTAAAAGCAGTAATGAAATGGAAGCAATCAACAACTATTTTGGAAGTGAGAAGTTTTCTAGGCATAGTTGGATACTATTAACAATTTATAAAGGATTTTTCTAAGATTACAAGACCATTAGCTCAATTGACTTAAAAGGATGTCAAGTTTGAGTAGAGTAAGGAACGAAAGCAGAGTTTCCAAGAATTGAAGAAGTGACTTATTATGGCACCAGTATTACCACTGCTTGATTCGAATAAGCTAATAGTGTATATATTGATGCTTCTCGAAACGAATTGGGTTGTGTATTGACGCAAGATGGAAAAGTTGTTGCGTATGCATTAAGACAGTTGAGGCAACAAGAAAGGAACTGTTCAACTCATGATTTAGAGCTTGTAGCTATGGTATTTGCTCTAAAAATATAAAGACATTACCTATATGGACAACGATGTGAAATATATACTAATCACAAGAGTCTACAATATTTTTTCACTCAGAAGGAGTTAAACTTAAGACAAAAGAGATGGTTAAAGTTAATTAAAAATTATGATTTGAACATAAATTATCATCCCAGAAAATCTAATCTTATGGCTAATGCTTTGAGTCAAAAGAACTATGAAAAGGTCGTATTACTATTTACTTCTTGACACAAATTGGCATGAGAATTAGAAAAGATGAAAATTGGATTTAGTTGGTGTGAACCTAATAGTCAATTGATGAATTTAATTGTGCAGCATCAAGAGGAGGATAAGGACATGAAGGAAATAAAAGAAAACCTAAATCAAGGAAATGTTTCTAATTTCAAGGTGGATGAAAGAGGTATACTAAGATTTAGGGAAAGGATATGTGTGCTACAAAACTTCGACATAAAGAAGGAAATTTTAGATGAAGTGCACATTATTGGTTATACAATGCATCCAAGAGGAAATAAAATGTACTATGATTTAAAATCTATGTTCTGGTGAAACAGAATGAAAAGACACGTTGCATAATACGTAGTAGAATGTGCTACGTGTCAATAGGTTAAAGCAAAACAACAAAGACTGGGTAGTCTACTACAACCTTTTGGAAATACCAAAATGGAAATAAGATTATATTACAATAGATTTCATGGTAGCAAGCTATCTCTCTCTCTCTCTCTCTCCAACTCTCCCTCTCTTCCCACTGACACGCTATCTCTCGGACTCTCTCGGCCCCTACTAACACACTTTCTCTAAGACTCTCTCTCTTTCCCTATTGACACACTCTCTCTCGGCATCTCTCTCTCTCTCTCTCTCTCTCTTTCTCCACCGTCAGGCTTTCTCTCTCACACTCTCAGCCAAACACAGTACATCTATTTCTCTCTCTCGATTCTCTAACCGAAGCCCTGCACACCCACTCTCAACCCTTACCCTCACAACCCCCTATCCTCTACGACCAACATACGACACCACCCAAGACCCATGCCCATTGTCTACTGCAGCACATTCGCCCATTCACCTCACAACCACCACCAACTCCCTTGCATAGCTGACTCTCTTGCCATGCATACACTGAATCATCCACACACGGCCACCCTATCGACCTAGCTCTACCCCAAAACTTTCACCAATTCAAACCACACACCAACCTACAACCCATGACCCATGACCCATGACCCACTTCCCTCCACCAAAGATTGAACTACCACAACGCACATACAGAACAAACCCACACACCCATGACCAACCTCCGATGCCCCCAAATGCAAAACCCACTGCACCATCTAACCAAACAACCCTCATCACTTCCCTCACATACGACTACTCTACGGGCAACCTATTACCGTAACTACTACCAACAACTACTAGACAACCACCAAATGTGGTGGCATTGAAAAAATCCCCCAATCCCCAATGGAATAGCCATGAAAGTAGCTTTTCCCGTTGATTTTAGCCGCCAAAATAGCCTCTAAAGCGTAGATCCAGTTGTTGCCGTCATTTACCTAAGAAATCGACTTAGATCTGTGATTGACCCGAAGTCCAACCTGGCTCGATCAACTGGACCTGGCCATCCCGAACCAAAGCCCCAGTTTGACCCATGCCCTTTCCTAATTTGGTCTGGCAATGTATTTGTAAATAAAAAGAAAAAAGAAAAAAAGGGGGGAAATGGAAAAGAAAAAAAAAGAAAAAGAAAAAGAGAAATACCGAAAAAAGAAGAAAAAAATAGTTTAGTTTTATTTATTTATTTTAAGCATAATAGAAATAGATAAATAATAATAATCAAATAAAAAATAATGAAAATTGTTTTTATCACTTAAAGAATCAACTTTTCAAAAATAAATAAAAATATACGAATTCTTTCCAAATTAGGACCATTTAGAATTTCCAAAAATAAAATCTAATTTAGGACTCTTTAGGAAATTTTTTCAAATAAATCAAAATGGGTAAAAACGTAAATCTAGCTGTTATTCAAAAATTAAAATTAATCAGCCTGCTATATTTTTTGTAAATGAATTACGAAAGTCTGATCCCGAGTAGTAGGTACGTAGACACCTGTACGTAAATACGAGACGACTTAAAACATAGCAAGTTTTATTTTTTCTATTTTTATAAATATTTGTGCAAATTAACTAATTTAGTCACGTGTAACATGATTAGTTGTTTTAGAAATTAAAAAGGGTATATTTGAAAAGCGAAGTTAAATTCGAGAAGTGAAAAAGTGGTACCCATTTAAGATTTAATAAATTAGCCTCCGGATACTGATCTTTGGTTTTCAAAAACCATTTCATAAATTGGTTTAATTAATAGACCGGTAGCTAAGTTATAACTGATCCACTCAATTAGTTATAACTTAACTTTTTTCCTGACTTCGGTTGGGTAGCGACTCTAAAGCATTTTTAAATTTAAAACTAGTTTTCTTTAAATCCTAGTCAAGGGTCAGTATTAAACGGGTAGGGTTTAGTACTGATTGGTTTAAAGAATACTTAATTTTATAAAAAAACTGGGAGGGTGAAAAATTAGGCTTGACAGCTTGGCAACTCTATTAAGGATGTTAAAAGGGCTAACCACTTAAAAAAATTTTGAAATTAAAATTGGTTTTCAAATTACCCATGTTGTTTAGTTATTTGTTTATTTCTTTGTATATTCATTTGTTTATTTGTTGTTGACTTCATGTATAGTATATATTTGTTTTAATTAGCATAATCATTTTGCAAATAGCATACACCGGGACATGGGGGGTTCATTTGTTGCATAAAAAATGCAGGGTAGATGCAGTCAAACCTAGGCTGTCTTAGGACCTTAGGATGGGGTCCATTGTGTAAGTTCTAAGTGTTGTAGGGTAACTACTGTTCGAAGCCGATTAGGCTAACCCACTTAAGCTCATTGTAACCAATGAAAGTGTTTTCTAAAAAATAAGTGAGGTTACAAAGCTTAAGAACCTTTTAGAACCCACTCTAATTGTATATACCTCCCTCTAAGCTTGAGTTAATACACTACCTTTAAGAAATTGCAACCCTATTGATCGTTTAAGAGTTTTAATAAAATCAAGTTTTTAAAAAATTACAGTAAGGTTGCAAATTAAGGAGTAATGTATTAACCCAAATGACCTTAACGTCTGCATATTTCCACATTTTTTTTCTCTTGTTGCATTGATGACTGATCCTTATCCATAAAATGTGTAAACTTAGATGGCAACAACCAAGCAAATGATCAGGCAAACAATAGGCCACTTGACACCTCTAAGATTCGCGAGCAGATGCTGAGAGATGAAATTGTTTATTTGAAGGAAAAGCTTGAGTGTTCTGAGACTCACAACCAGCCCTCAAGGTCTCTTCTAGCACAGGTCATTGGGGATACCTATAAGATGATAGAGGACCTTAAGGCCTGTATACGGACTTAATGTAAGATTTTTCCGGTTCAGATCTAAAGAGCTTAGAATAAAGTTTCAGAATAAATGTTAGGATCTCTACCTTTATTTCTGTAATCTGATCTCTTTCAAAATAATAAAGCTCTCTTTAGTTCATTATTCTTCATTCTTTAACATTCTCGTTTTTGTAAATAGTTCTTCAATAAACATTTATCTAACCACTATTCATTCTCATTTAAGGAAATGTAAATAAAATCCTTAGACTTGTAAATAGAAACCTAAAAATTACTGTCCTTATTTGTAAATTATTTTCTGAAAATAAAACTTTACCTTTCTCTCTCTTAAAAAAAATGAAAATAAAAATCAAATAAAATGGAAAAGTTGCTGACAGTTATAAATCCTTATGGGCTTAAGGAGCCAACATAAGCTCAGGCCTCTAGCCCACTTAAGTAACCAACCCAAATACTTGGTTTCCAAACCACACTAGATTCCTCGACTTATTAAGGAAGCCAAATACGAGCCCCTTAGCCCATTCAGCCCCAATATAAGTTCTTGGCCCATTCAACAAACACAAGCCCTTTGGCCCACTCAAGCCACCAGCCCAAACACTTGGCTTTCAGCCTACACCAGATTCTTTAACCTATTAAAGAAGCCCACATAAGCCCTTTGTCCCATCTAATCCAAACACAAGCCACTTGGCCAACACCAACCTTAGGCCCATTTAAGTAACCTACTCAAATATAGGCCACTTAGCTAGGAATTCAACCTAACCTTAGGCTCATTTAACCGACCTACCTAAACACAAGCCATTAAGCTAGGCAGCTAATCAGAACTTAAACCACGGCCCATTGAGGCAGCCAACCTGAGCACAATCCTCAACCCGAGCACAATCCTCAACCCCTAAAAGTAACCAAGCCAAGCCAAAACTCTTAATCTTTTTAGAAAGCCAAGCTCAATCATTAAACTAAACTAAAACACAAAGTCAAATATTGGGGCATGATTTGAGAAACTTGGGGAACCAATCCTCATCCTAGGCAAATAAAAAACAGACTCCTCCTCCTTAAGAAACTGGTAACTTACTTTTTGAAAAGTTTAGGATAAGAAGAGGCAAGCTGTATCCTAAACACCAACCTAAAACACTTTGAAAGTTGAGCGACATAATGGTAAGGATACTTTGGATCATTCCTTAAAGGAGGTCCACTTTGAATATGATACATAGATTAAAATGAAGTTAGGCATTCATTTCTAAATCCTAAGTACACTCATCTGTTGTTCACCCTATTGGACCTATTTGGAGAATTTTTAAATTCAAACCCTATCAAGAACCACCCTGCAAAAGGGCAATTAGGAGGTTAAGATTACTGATTAGAAGATAAGGGTAAGATTGGTTTATGCTTGTTTAAGCAACACTAATTCAAAAATGATTTTTATTTTTGATAAATTATTTTTCTTTAAAATGAAGAAGAGCCAATTTCGTTTTCAAGTACCTCAAGCCCATACACTAGAAATCTATGGATTTAGGGCCTTGAATCACTTAAAAAGAAAAACTTAGCAATGGAAAATTCCTTTTAGGGTTAAAAGAAAAGAGAGAATAGTAAAAGATAATGGGGAAAAACAATAAAAAAAAAGAAGAAGAAGAAGAAGAAGAAAAGAAGCCAAAGAATTAAGCTTGAGTATAAGACAAAAGCCTTAAGAAATTATTCATATCCTAATAGGGGTAGTCAAACCAAATCAAAAGGATAGGAGTTAAAGCCCACATAGCCCTAGAAACACAAACCCTTAAATCACATTCCAAAGCCTCGAAACCTAAAAACTCCATATCCACTTTGACACTCTAAATCCTCTCTTACACTTACTAAATCCCATAAAGCCTCCCCACCCACAATACCACCCTTACACAAGTAAAAGCTCTTCCAATTTTGAAAGATAATTTTTTTTTAATAAAAATTGTTCTTGAAGCTAGGGCAAGCATGTTTCTAATTTTTCCCTAAGGTTCTTGATTTGTACACCCAGGACTAATAAAAGTATTTTTGTCAAAATAAGGCTCTTCATTAATCCTTTTTGAAAATCCTTAAACCAAAAAGCCCGAATTTATAACGATTGAATTGAAAAAGACCTAATGAATTAATCAAAACGTGTCACTTACAAAATGGACTATGATTTTTTGAGCTGAAGTTGAGAGCGAAATCTATGTTGAAAGCTAGTAAGGAATACCTCTTTGACTAAACTAAATTGTGAGTTACCTTTTCCTTAAGAAAAAAATGTCTTGAGATCACAAAAGCCCTATGAGAAGCCCTAGGGTCAATGACATTAAGAAACTCTACATGATTTCCAAGGATAAGGATGGCTATAAGATTGTTCCTTAATAAGAATTTATACCTGTTGTCAAACCTTTCAAAAAAAATGAAAAGAAAAAAAAGAAGAGAGAGAAATTAAAGACTTGTCACAAAATTCTTGTCTAATACATGTTGGCTGGCATAGCCAAGCTTTCAATCCATATCATCCATTTCCTTTCTAAGGTGAACTTTTTTTAAAAAAAAATTAACCTTAGTAGTTTAGATTTCTTTTCCTTATTGCAGTTTCTTTTTCAAATCAAGGGCCTATCCTTAATGCATTTTTCATAAATAGTTTTTTAACAATCTTCCTGTAAATACTTTTCCAGGTCATGAAGTCTTTGTTTTCCTTACCTTAATTATTCAATCCTTCATTAATTTCCTCTTAAGGTTCAAGCCAACTCTTAGAGCGTTGTCCCCTCTTTTATTCTTTTTAGGGTTATAATCAACCTTTAGGGCACTATCCCGTCTTTCTAGGGTATTAGCTAGCTTTTAGAGCTTTGACCCCTCTTTTATTATTTTTAGAGTTTTAGCAAGCTCTTAGAGCGCTGTCTCCTTTTCTATTCTTTTTAAGGCTAGCCTTTGGGGTACTATCCCATCTTTCCAAGGTGTTAGTAAGTTCTTAAAGCATAGACTCCTATTTTATTCTTCTTAGGGATTTAGCTAGCCTTTAGGGTGCTATCTCGTCTTTCATTTTAGGGATCCCGTTAGCCTTTAGGGCATCATCTCATCTTTCTTTCTGGTTGCTAGCCAGCTCTCAACCCCTCTATCATCAACTCCATATAGGGTCTTTAGCGGGCCCATAGGGTGTTTCCCTCACCAACTTTCTCTTAGAAGAGCTTACAGGGTACATCTCCTTGTTAACTTTTTTTTAGCAAGCCCACAAGGTGCTTCTCTTCATCAAATTCTCTTAGTGAGCCCATAGGGCCCTTCTCTTCGTCAAATTCTCTTAGCGAGCCCGTGAGGCACTTCTGTTTTTTTAGTGAGCCTATAGGGTACTTTCTTTCACCATTTTCTCTCGAGTAAGCCCATAGGGTGCTTCTCTTTCACCAATCCTGTGGTAAGCTCATAAGGCGCTTCTCTTTTTCAGGTTTCAATTCAAGGTCTTAGCTAACTCTAAAAGCGCTTCATCCATTTCGCCTAGGTTAGTCAGCTCAAAGGAGTACTACTAGGTCTTCTAGATTAATTAAATTCTAGGGTTGCTAGTCCTTGAAAGACGCTCCCACCTAGGATAGTCAACTCAAATGAGCACTACTAGGTCTTCCAGATCAATCAAATTTTAGGGTTGTTAGTTCCCGAAAGACGCTCTTGCTAAGGATAGTCAGCTCAAACGAGCACTACTAAGTTTTTCAGATCAATCAAATTTTAAGGTTGTTAGTCCTTAAGAGATGCTCCCACCTAGGATAGTTAGCTTAAAGGAGCACTACCAATTTTTCTAGATCAATCAAATTTTAGGGTTGTTAGTCCTTAAAAGACGCTCTCACTTAAGTTAGTCAGCATAGTAGAGCATTACTAGGTTTTAGTTCAAGGTCTTAGCCATCTCTAGAAGCACTTTACCCGTCTTGGTCAGTCAACTCATTGGGGTACGACCAAGTTTTCTCATTCAGTTTAGGGTCTTAGTCAACTTTATGAGCGCTTTACTTGCATTGGTTAGTTAACTCATTAGGAGCACGACTAAGTTTTCTCATTCAATTTTAGGTCTTAACCAGCTTGAGGAGCGCTGTACCCGCCTTGGTTAGTCATCTCATTAGGGCATGACTACGTTTCCTCATTTAGTTTAGGGTCTTAGCCAGCTCTAGAAGCGCTTTACCTACCTTGGTTAGTCAACTTATTGGGTTACAACCAAGTTTCCTCTATCAGTTTAGGGTCTTAGTCAGCTCTAGGAACGCTTTACTCGCCTTAGTTAATCAGCTCATTGGGGTACGACCAAGTTTCCTCCATCAATTTAAGGTCTTAGCTAGCTTTAGAAGAGCTTTACCTACCTTAGTTAGTTAACTCATTAAGGTACAACCAAGTTCCCTCTATCAGTTTAGGATCTTAGCCAGCTATAGGAGCGCTTTATTCGTCTTGGTTTGTCAGCTCATTAAGGCACGACCAAGTTTTCTCATTTAGTTTTGGGTCTAAACTAGCTCTAAGAGCTTTACCCGCCTTAGTTAGTCAGTTTATTAGGGCACGACCACATTTCCTCATTCAATTTAGAGTCTTAGCCAACTCTAGGAGTGCTTTACCTGCCTTGATTAGTTAGCTCATTGGGGCACAACCAAGTTTTCTCTACCAATTTAGGATCTTAGCCAGCTTTAGGAGTGTTTTACCCATCTTGGTTAATCAGCTCATTGGGGCACGATTAAGTTTCCTCTATCGGTTTAAGGTCTTAACTAGTTCTAGGAGCACTTTACCCGTCTTGGTTAGTTGGCTCATTAGGGCACGACTAAGTTTCCTCATTTAGTTTAGGGTCTTAACCAACTCTAGGAGCGCTTTACCCATCTTAGTTAGTCAGCTCATTGGGGTACAAACAAGTTTTCTCGTTTAGTTTTGGGTTTTAGCTAGCTCTAAAAGCGCTTTACCCATCTTAGTTAGTCAGCTCATTGGGGTACAACCAAGTTTTCTCGTTTAGTTTTGGGTCTTAGCCAGCTCTAAAAGCGCTTTACCCACCTTGGTTAGTCAGCTCATTAGGACACAACCAAGTTTTCTAATTCTTTTTAAGGCCTTAATCATCTCAAGGAGCGCTTCGCCAGTTTCACTTCGATTCATTAGCTCATAAGAGCACAACTTGACTTCATTTCTTCTTTCCATCTTTTAACCAGCTCTTAGTGTGCTACTCCTCTACTCACCAAATCCCCAATGGAGGTCTTTGTTTCGAAACTCACTAGAGGCATAAAAATGCCTTTTTATCCTTTTTCCTTTTTACACTTCGCACTTTCTAGTCGGTTAATTTCAACATCATTTTAAGTGATTTATTGTTGCAATTTCACCAAATTAATGGTGAAGCTGCAAAATAGGCATAGAATACTATACTTTAAGCACAAAAAATTACCTTATTATTGTCATTTATTTTGGTCAAAATTAACTTGAAAAGAGGAAAAAACAAGAAAATTAGAGGATGATGGAATCCATTTTCTTTTTAAATTTCGACACGTACAGTAAAGAAAGGGAAAGGGGTGTAGGGGGATTGAATTTTCAAAAAAAAAAAAAATTAGACACACAAGCAAAAGGGGACCTACCAAGCCGCAAAGAACTCTCTCCCTTTCTCTCTAACTCTCCTTCTCTTCCTACTGACATGCTCTCTCTCAGACTCTCTTGGCCTCCACTGACACACTCTTTCTCTAACTCTCTCTCTCTCAGCGTCTCTCTCTGTCCATTGACCTCTCTCTCTCTCTCTCTTGACCATCAGGCTCTCGACTGAACATAACACATCTCTCTCTCTCTCTCTCTCTCTCTCTCTCGATTCTCTGATCGAAGCCCTACACACCTACTCTTGACCCTCACCCTTATGACCCCCTATCCTCCATGATCGACACACGTCACCACTCAAGACCCATGCCCATTGTCTACTCCAGTACAATCGCCCATTCACCTCATTACCGCCACCAACTCCCTTTCATAGCTGGCTCTCTTACCACACACACATTGAATCATCCATACAAGACCACCTTCTTGACCTAGCTCTACCCCGAAACTCTCACTAATTCAAACTGTACACCAACTTACGACTCGCAACCCACTACCCTCCACTAAAGATCGAACCACCGCAATGCATACACAGAACAAACCTACATACCCATAGCCAACCTTCAACGCCCTTAAACACGAAACCTACTACACCATCCAACCAAACAACCCTCATCACCTCCTTTACACACGGCTACTCCTCACACGACCCACCACTATAACCGCTACCAACAAGCGCCATACGACCACCAAACGTGGTGGCATCGAAAAAACCCCCCAATCCCCAATAGAATAGCCACGAAAGTGGCTT
This sequence comes from Lumnitzera littorea, assembly GCA_024138015.1. Lineage (NCBI taxonomy): Eukaryota > Viridiplantae > Streptophyta > Magnoliopsida > Myrtales > Combretaceae > Lumnitzera > Lumnitzera littorea. Next base: position 127,885,683 of record JAMXBB010000001.1, on the reverse strand, counting down.
TTCCTGTTAATTTTGATCACCGAAACAACCTCTAAATTGTAGATCTAGTCATTGCCGTCACCTACTTGGGAAATTGACTCAGATTCGTGACCTACCCAAGGTCCGACCCAGCTTGACTGACTCCACCTAGCCATCCTGAAGCAAAGCTCTAGTTCGACTCAGGCCCTTTCGCAATTTGGTCCAGCTTGCGCTTTAGTTTAGGCTGGTTTCTTTTTTTTTTTTTATCAATTTATTTTATTTATTTCATTTTATTATTTGTTATAATTTGTAAATAAAAAAAATTTAAAAAAAGGGGGAAAGGAGAAGAAAAAAAAGAAAGAAATAGTTTAGTTTTATTTGTTTATTTATTTATTTTAAGCATAATAGAAATTGATAAAATAATAATAATCAAATAAAAAATAATGAAATTGTTTTTATCACTTAAAGCATCAACTTTTCAAAAATAAATAAAAATAAATGAATTCTTTCCAAATTAAGACCATTTAAAATTTCCAAAAATAAAATCCAATTTATAACCTTTTAAGAAATTTTTTCAAATAAATCAAAATGGGTAAAAACATAAATTTGGCTATTTTTCTAAAATTAAAATCAATCAACCTGCTATGTTTTTGGTAAATAAATTACGGAAGTCTGATCCTGAATAATGGGTACATAGGCATTTGTATGTAAGTATGGGGCGACTTAAAATATGACAAGTTTTATTTTTTCCATTTTTATAAATATTTGTGCAAATTAACTAATTTAGTCACGTGTAACATGATTAGTTGTTTTAGAAATTAAAAAGGATACATTTGAAAAAACGAAGTTAAATTCGGGAAGTTAAAAAGTAGTATCCATTTAAGGTTTAATAAATTAGCCCCTGGATGCAGATCTTTAGTTTTCAAAAACCGTTTCATAAATCGGTTTGATCGATAAACCGATAGCTAAGTTATAACCAATCCACCTAATTGGTTATAACTTAACTTTTTTCCTAACTTCAGTTAGGTGGCGACTTTAAGGCATTTTCAAATTTAAAACCAGTTTTCTTTAAACCCCAATCAATGGTTAGTATTAAATGGGCAAGGTTTAGTACTGATCAGTTTAAAGAACACTTAATTTTATAAAAGAATCAAGAGGGTGAAAAACCAGGCTCGACACTAGATTAAAGATTCAATGGAAAAGATGGCTAGACTATATATTCGAGAGATAGTAAGATTATATGGTATACCTGAAAGCATCGTTTCTAATTAGGATAGTTGGTTTGTATCTAAATTTTGGGAAAGTTTACATAGAGATTTGGTTACAAAATTATAGTTTGGTATAGCTTATCATCTATGGACAAATGGGCAATTTAAGAGCATAATTTAGACTTTAGAAATTATGTTGTGAGCTTGTGTATTGGATTTTAGTGATGATTGGGATAAATACTTACCATTAATAGAGTTTGCCTATAATAATAATTATCAAGCAACTATACAGATGGCACTCTATGAAGCATCATGTGGAAGAAAGTATAGATCACCATTGTATTGTGACCATGAAGAGTATGCAATAATTATACCTAATATGATTAATTAAACAAGTGAAAAAGTTAAGATTATATGGTAATGAATGAAAGAAGCTTAAGATCATTATAACAGTTGAGCATATTTGAAAAGAAGGCCATTGGAGTTTGAGGTCGAGGATCATGTTTATGTTAAGATAAGTCTATTTAAGGGACTTCGATGATTTGGTTTAAAATGGAAGTTGAGCCCTCGGTATATTGGTCCATTTGAAGTATTAGAGAAAGTGGGTAATATGTCTTATAGAAAAGCCTTACCCTTAAGTTTATTAGGGTATCATGATGTATTTCATGTCTCGATATTAAGGAAGTTTATTAAGAATTCAAATGCAGTGGTGGAAATAAAGCCAATAGAATTGAAGAACTTCAAAGTTATGAAGCAACTTATAAGAATATTAGGTAATCGAGTTTAGAAGTTAAGGAATCTAAATGTGGAGTACGTGAAGGTACAATGAGGTGAAGGTCTAGATTTAGAAGCCACCTAGGAGCTAAAAGCAGCAATGACGAAACAATATATGTTGCTTTTCTAATTTTTAGGTTAGTAAAAGAATATAAGTTATAACTTTGGTTAATTAAATTAGAAGTTATTGTACAAAAGTTTTGAGAACAAAACTTTTTTTGAAGGGGGGTAAAAATGTAAGCCCCGTAAGCCTTACAACCAAGTGTTCAAGGTTTGATACGTAAAATTTAGAGCGATTAAGTAAGTTGTCTGATCGAGCCGAAATTTTACAATAAAGTTATGAATATTAGTAAAAGTGATCCCGTAAGTTTGAATTTAGGAAAATGAATAATAATATAATATAATGTTGAATTATAAGCATATTACCCATTTTTTATCGGAAACACGTAAAATGAGTTCTAATAATTAATGAATCGATAAAAATAATATATATATATATATATACTAAAAATCATAAAAATAACATAAATAATATTTAGTAATAGTTACTTGTACTATATATATATTTATGTGTAGGTAAAAATAAGTAAAATTACTTAAAATACGTAAATTAAGCTGAAATAACACTAAATAATTAAAGAAAATTCATTAAAAAATTATTAAAAAAGCAAGAAAAGTGCTGTAAAAATGTGGAATTATTTGGAAATGGGTGTAGTAACCTAGAAATGGAAGATGGAAATTTAACCTGTCAAATTGAGCTAAATAAAAAGCCAAAAAGGAAAGAGATAAGGGACAAATGGCAACCAATAATTCATTCATCTAACTAAACAACCTTATAAATTCATCAAACCACTTTTGGAATTCATTTTGGTGAGTGAGATTTCAGAAAAAAAAAAAAAGGAGTGGAGAAGAGAGGAGAAATAGTATTTTTGGAAAAATTAACAAAAATAATATATATTTAGGGCATTATAGGAGAACTGACACTTGACAACAACATGGGAGTAGACGGCTACCACCATTGGACAGTAGAGGTAGCGCTCAACCTAGTCGACAAAGCCATGGTAGTTGATGGTGGCTGGAGTTGACGACGTTGATAAGTTTTGATTTCCTTCTGATTTTTATTTAATTTATTAAAAATATCAAATAGTTATGGAAAATTATGAAATTTGATATTATGTGATATTTTAGTATGTAGATTTAGAAAAAAAATATATCAATTTGATAAATTTAGATCTCGGGATATACTAATCTTAAGAAATAATTAAACTCGAGCTAGTTTTTTATTTAAATTTAAATGACCTTAAAGACATAGTTTTGACTTTAAATTTTTTGTATAGACTATTTAGAGTGTTTATAATAGTACTATGAAGAGATTTTTGAAAAATTAAATTTCTAAAATTTTACTTAATTTTTAGGCCTTAAAATCATGCATAAAAAACAATTAGTAGGCTTAATTTTGTAATGTAAGGTTAATTTGTTGAAAATTCTGATTTACTATGTAATTAGATATCCTTGGATGTAAATTGTTGATGTATGATGGTATTTGTGGAGTTTGGAGTGTTAATTGTATATATTATGCATATTAGGTAATAATAATAAATGAATAATGGGTAAAAGTATATATTTAAGTTAATTTGTGACATGGGGAATTAATTAGGTGTAAATTCTAATATATGGTATAATTAGATATTTAGATATGTTATTAGGTGAAGAAAAATGATAATTGTAGTGTTAAAAATGTTAGATAAGTTGTTTAGGTGTAGATTATATAATAATACATAATATGTATATATATGAAATTAATGAGTAAGAAAAATAATAGGTCAAAATTGATAATATTAATATGATATAAATTCGATATAGAATGAATATTTAGGTAGTTATATGAAAAATGTAAGTTATTATTACATCTAGAGTAAATTCGATAGTTAAATGAGAAATATAATGTCCTGTATCAATCAAAATACTGTTTAGAAGCTAAGACGAAGATTTATGATATGTAAGTATAATGAGATAAATTTCACATATTAGTTTAAGAGGAATTCTTAGGGTTTACATATAAAACTCATAATTAGAAATTGAGTTAGAACCTAAATAAAAAATGGATTCAAAAACTAAATTAGAAACTAACTTAAAATATATCAGTAATAAGTAATATATAAAACTTGGATAATTAGGCAAGAACTATGATTTAAAAGCTCATATATAACAAAGATATAAATGTTAAAAGATTATTTATATTATAGGGACAAGCGGAGATAAGTTGACCCTGCAGCAAGTTGAGTGAGCAAGTTAGGGATCTTAGGTAAGTTTGGAATCAATACATTATTCTATTTTAGAGTGTAGTTTCAGAGTACTTGAAGGCTTAAAATTATACTTGTTTATATTTATAGGTTGTATGATTGTGCGCATGCCTCTATGTTTATATGTGTGTTCTTGAATGTATAATGCACTCTTGACTTGTTGTATTGGTTTGCAATTATTATGTATTGAATGATATGAATTGATCACTTTAACTGAACTTAATAATATATGGCTTATAAAATTAATTAGACAAATATTTCAACCCATCAAGGGAGACGTTTAGGGTTCTCCGACCAAGTACTAACCCATTTGAAAGGGATAATATAATTGATCCCTTCTTTATCTTTAGTCAAACTAAGTGATAGTAAAAAAGGTTATGAAAGGGTGAAGTCAATGATTTAAAGTTAATTGCAGGAGGAGCAGTGTCTTTATTGCATAAGATTGGGTTTGGTCATAAATTGTTGAAATATGCACTAAACTCTTTAACCCTGATTAGAGTAAGTGTAATTTCTTTAATCTCACGACGGATTGGATAACGTTGTATGATGGCATTTGTTTGTTACATTTCTTTAAAATAACTGGTTGATAACCCTGTCTGTACTTAATGTGTTATTTTAAGTCTTTATCCTAATTAACTAAGCGGTTGGTCACTTACATTCCTATAGATGTTGTTACAAGTGCTAGTTAAAAAGCGACCATGTAACTATCTTGAAGTTAGCAACTATTGAATCCTAGAGAGTGAGGATATGAAACTAAGGATCAATTACACTTGTAAAGTTTGTGTCTTAACTTAAATATTTTAATATCAATTTATGTTTTTCGTAAGTAAAGTAAGATTTAATTACTAATTAATGTAAACATTATTCGAGATATTTAAACCTTAATATATATATTTCATTTTTTTGTAGGTAAATAACATAATTCATTTATGAACTGATTACTTTAAAATAGGTTAATCATAGACGCTTTGTGTAAATCAGGTTTAAAATAGTAACTGTAAGATCAGCTTCTATTTTAAAATGGTATGCATTACGGGACTGTTGCGACTTTATCGCTTCGTGGTGTGATAAGCCTCGCAATTGAATGTACTGGATTTAGTATGTAACATTTAAGGCAACCGTGTAAACTGTCCGATCGAGCTCGAATTTTACAAAAAAGTTTGAAATATTAGTAGAAGTAAACCCATGAGTTTAGATATAGGAAAATAAAATAATTAATTATTAAATTATAAGTATATTACTAATTATTTATTGGAAACGCATAAAACAAATTTCGATAAATAAAAAATTGCTAGAGACAACATAAATACAAACTAAAAATCATAAAATAGTTTAAATAATATTTAGGGGCATTTATTTATACTATATTGTAAACAACTCATTTTTGTTATTTTATTTTATTTTTATTGAGATAGAAATAAAAATATAAATAAAAATAAAAAAGAAAAAAAATAAAAAATGAATATTAAAAGAAAAGAAGAAAAAAAAATAAAAAATATAAAGTGTCAAGTTGAATCTAGTCATATTGAGTTGTTTAGAGTCGAATCGGATAATGGTGTATGTTCAAAAAGTCATTGAAGGATCAAACTTCATTAAAAATTTTTAGTCCAGTTTGATATAAAGTGGATTTTTTATCTAATTAGGTTAGAATAGACTTAAGTTTATTAAGTGAGTTATTAGCTTGAATCAAATCGAATTGGATCAGGCCTAGAAAATAGAAAACCCAAATTAAGATAGGGTTTCTACAAACTAGGTTGAATCTTCAAAGAATTTAAATTATATTTTTCGTATCTAGGATTCGTTATCATTTCTAGGGTTTGTTGAGATCAAATTGATAACTAAAAGATACGAAAGATTTGATAGTGTGTTTATAAATAGAAATTCGACAGTGGACTTGAGAACATTTTTACAATTACACAACCCAATACCCAGTTTCCAATATACTTCCTCGATCACTTTATTGCTGGATCACTACACATTTGCTATCATCACACCACAACCCCCTGACACCCGCATTACACTGCCCACATGCTCACATGCCCCAGCATCTTGACACCTGCACAACCCTTGCCCCTGATAAACTGCCTGACCCCTTGATGAACACCCAGCCCTTCATTGCACAAATCATGCACATTCACACTATCATGCACTTTGCCTGCACAAATCATGTATGCATACCCACATCACACGCCTTACATCCCTGTCCCCCTACAGCAGCTGACACATTCCAACACATCCCTAGCTCAATACGCCGGCACTTACAACATAATTCATACGTACTACTTGAACATGACATACAATTCAAACACGCCATTCACTCGGAAACACGACTCACACATACACATTAACCATACGACACTTAACACTGTTCCTCACACACACACATACGACGATACAAAGGTCAACATAGCAACACATCGTCAATTTCCCACACATGAACCGAAAATTGATCATGCAGTCGTACGCACATTGTCCCTTGCACTCCGCGCATGACGCACGCCGCACATCGTGCACAATCCATTGTTATATACGTGTGACTAGACTCGTTTAGGTAAAAAAATTAAACTATTGTTTTATTTATTTATTTGTAGTTAATTTAATTATCTTTTACTGATTTGTGTAGTTTTTTTTTTATTGTTATTATTATTTTTATTGTCATATCGTTGGGTATTTTTTAGATAATTTGAATTTTTGGATAAAATTAGTTAGTTAAGAATTGCATTTTTGAAAAATAATGTATCCTTTCTCGGAGATTCGTGTCTTCGGAGAAGATACTATCTTACATTTAGGATTTAGACAAGATACCTATCTAGACACGTATTTTAATGTATCTTGCATATGAGATTTGGAAAAGATACTATGAAGATATGTATCTAGATCATATCTTAGTAGATTTTGCAAATGAAATTTTAAAAAAATATGTATCTAGATCGTATCTTATATATAAGATTTAAAAAAGATTTTTTTTTTTTTTTTGCACTTAGTGATTTCTTTTAAAAAGTAAAAAATAAAAAAATCTTAATCAGAGTTTTTTTTTTTAAAAAAGATTTAATTAGTTAGTGTTTTCTTAGATTTGTGACATTAGATTTGTTAAGTTTTTTTTTTTTAAAATAAATTAATGGTTAAGTAAATATAAATCTAGCTCAATTTTCAAAATAAAAAATTTCACTTACTAAATATTTTATAAAAAAAAAATCTATGTTGGTTTGATCCTGATTAGTGGGTTCATAAGCAACTTCGAGTCAATAGTATAAAAAATAAAAGAACTTTTTTTTCTTTTTTCTTAAAAAATTCGTAATAAAAAAATCATTTTAGTTATACTTTATATACTTGTACATATTTTAGCATTTTTAGGAAAATTATAAAAATACAGCCCATTAATTATTTTTTTTATTTTATATGGTAACTTAGTCTTAATAGATTAGCTCCCGAACTTAGTTTTTTCTAGTTAATTTTCTAAAATTATTTTTTTAGAAAAATACGTAGATCAGTGGCTAAATTGGGGTTTTCTCATTTGAAAACTCTAATTTCACTTTTTATTAATTAAATTGGTTGGCGACTCCAATTTTTAAAATATTTTTTTAGAAATTTTTTTCCTTAATTTAATGTTGAATAATCTATATTAAGCGAGCTAAGCTTAATATAAGTTAAATTACGCAAAACGAAATAGGGCTCGACATATATATGTATTTATGTATAAGTAAAAATACCCGAAATTACTTAAAAGACCTAATATGTATTAAAATAACACTAAGCAAATTTTAAAAAATTATGAAAATTAAGAAAAATATGTGTCATGTGTGAAAAAAAATCTAGAAATGAGGTGTGGAAACCAGGGAAAATAGATTGGCTACACTTAAATAATATTAAGACACTTTTTTGTTGTAAATTGAAATTACTCCTCTTAATAACTTAATTTGGTGAATAGTTATATTTTAATAATTTAATACAATTAAATAATGCAAATTAAAAGAGATATGGAAAAAAATATCAGGTTGAAAATTTATAGAGCTGTGGCCTTCTATCTTCTACCTACTTCTCACTTCTAACTCCACTATTGGGGACCTGGTTTACTTTATTGGTTCCGTTTCACTTGATTCACTAAATTAAAATTACGAGAAGTTTGTAAGCACTTGCCAAATATAGGCTTCATTGCACTCTGCTTTGCCTATCTAGCCTTTATATAATCTAGGCTAATTAGAGATTTATATAGTATAGTCTAACTTAATACTCAAACAACAAATAAAGTTTACAAATTACAAATGAGAACAATAATATAAGTCTCAAATAATTTCTCTTTAAAACAAATGATGATCGATAAATAATTCTCTTCGATTCAATTATGTATCTGAGAAATTTTTTGTACTCTTTTAGATAGTAGAATTTGATCATGATTAAGCTATAACAAAAGTATATTTTTCTTTCTTAGAGACTTGCCTAAACTTTTGAATCACTCCCCCTTTTATACTCGCATCTTTCAATGACTAAAAAATATTGAGAATTATCTTCAAATCGTGTTTATCCTTTATAATGCCCAAGTAATCGATGGATATTTTTTAAAAGATCTCGATATTTTGAAATTTAAATTTGATCCTCTGAGCTTGATAAGATATGCTTGATTAGCAATTTTCAAATAAGTTTCAAATTTGAAATTGACGATAAGATTACTTAATCAGCAATTTCCAAATAAACTTCAGTTTTAAAATTGAAATCCCATAAGATTCGAAACCAGCCTTATCCTTATCTAATGTAAAATATTGTATTGATTTATCTAAAGATATATTCGCTTAAAAATAATCCCCATGGATTCTTAATTCCTTTATAGTGAAATCAGCTTAAGTGTATTTCCCTAATACACCTAATCTAATGGAGCTAAGCCTTGTTTATTTCAAATATGATATGTGTTAATTTTCAACGTTATTCTTTCAAACTGACTATCTGAATAACCTTTTGAAGAGTATCGCTCTTTTTTTCTTCGAAGTCTCTGAATAAGTTTCTAAAATACTATATCAATTATTTTTATAAAAGCTTCTAAAACATTCTCTAAAGATTCTTAGACTTGTCTCTTTTTCGATTAATTCAGACCTTTTGAAAAGATTTCTGAAAATAACTTAATTTGTAGTTTTAAACTTTTTGAAAAGCTGTCTAAATACTTATATGCTTGTTTATTCATTAGCATTCTTCTCTTTTTGTTAATAACAAAATTTATGAGAGATATCTAATACCTATAAATTTAAGAACACACATTTCGAATTCATTTTAATTAGTTAGGAACCTAGCTAAAATATAGAGAGATCGAAGAGAGAGAAGTAACTATTTTTAGAAAATTAAATAAAATTTAGGTGCAATTAAAGCTTAAACAAAGACCCCACACCAAACCACCACTTAGGGAGCAACCCAGACCACCACCATACAATAACCACCACGCCTGGTTGGGCTAATAGTCATAAGATGGCTAGAGGTGGTTATAAGTTGGTTTTTTAGGTTGGTCCAATTTGTAGTCCGTGTAAGCTCCAAAAATTGAGTTTAGGACAACCGAGCTCAGATTTAGAGCTTTTAAGGTAACTTATTCAATTGAGTCCAAACTTTGCAACTAGAATGAAAAAATTGGTTGAGATATTACAGTGAAGTTAGATTTTAGTAATAATGACCCGAAATCCCAATTTTGCCCTTAGAAATTGGAATATTTACTAAAGCCCTAAAATGTTTAAAACTTCTAAAATTGAACTTAGATTGCAACGAGAACTTAGAGATAAGTTAATTGAGCTATAAAATGAGATAATGTAGTATAATTTACTATAAAAAAATACACGTAATTTTTTAGTATACCCGGTACAAATAATAATTATACTCGTAAACTAACTTAAAATTGAGTAATTATATATATATATATTGTGTTGAATTCATGAAATTAACCTTAGAATGTATCCTAAAAATAAAAGATATGCTAGAAACTTAATTATATGAGTAAAGTTATATATTTCACATGTTATTTACATAGGATATAACCTTGTATATTAATTAAATAATTAATTCTAACATATAATATCTATATTTAAGTAATTATTTAATAAAAGAAAAAGAAAAATTAATTAAATAACATTGGAAGGAGGCGTGGCAGGAGGATGGAATTGCATTGCTGATTCAAAAGGTGAAGTTATAATATTTGGACACCTCATGCATAAAAAAAAAAAGAAATTGGAAAAGAAAATATGAATTAATTAAAGAAAAATCCTTAAATCGACTTTGAGGCACTATAAAAAGCCAAGATCATCAGATATGATAGTTTTAGCAATTTGGAATCAGAAATAATCAGAAAGAAAAATTAGAAAAAATCGTAGAAAAAAAAAAACAAAAAAATTAGTGAAAGTGTGGAATCCTAACCTAGAGTAGATCTGCTGTGAAATCTAGCCAACCCCACACGGTCCACCCACCGCGCCAGCCGTCCGACAAGCGCCTAGCCGCCGCCGGCCACCGGAGCACCCAAGAACACCAAGGTCAAATTTCTGCCCTGTTTTTCAATAATTTTTAAAAAATAGTAAATCTGCCCAGAAAATTATGAAAAAAATTACACTTAGGTTATTTTAGACATGCTTTCATGTGATATTTTTATTTTTTAAAAATTCGTAATATTTAATATACTTTATTAAGAAATTTGTAATTCATCCGAATATATATTTATGAAATAAATGTACTATATGATGTTGTTTCTAGCTGAAAATTTTTGTGTAGGATGTGTATGATATATAGGTAATTGTTACGTAGCCCAAATTTTTATTTGAATAATTTTAATATTTATTGAATTTTTAGGCCTGAAATTGGTTCGAAAATAGGCTGAAAATATGAATTTAGTAGAAAATTATAAAATTAATTGATGAAATGGGCATGTACTGATCTATAATAAATAATAATGGTATTGAGTCAGATTGAAATTAATTGGATGCTAAAAGAATTATAATTGGATAATTTATCAAATTTAGGGGTAAAATCGTCAATACGAAAATATAGGCAATAGGTCGAAAACTTGAAACCAAGTGATAATTGAATTCCCTATATTTTTAGAAGTCCATAGAAATTTTCGGGGAATTATTGGGTAATCCGAACTATTTACTACGAATTTATTAAGTAAAATAGCTTAAATTACAAGTCGGGGTGTATTTGTAATATTAATAGATTAAAATGAGTTAAATAGTTAAATAAAACCTATATATAGGATTGCTGATCGAATTGGGTTAAATAGAGATTTTTATTATAATTATTAATATTTTCTGATCGGGATGTACTTTAGGTTTATTAGAATTGAATAATACTTATATTGTTACAATATAAGGACAAATTGGATAAAATATAATTTAAAACTGTAAATTTCGCATAATACGATCGTTTTTATATAATTATGTATAATTATATTAAAAATTCAAACTACCCGTTAAAATCCATCTCCAGGAACAAGACTCATAAGATGTGTCGTTAAGTCTATACGAACTCAATGACACTAGTTTTGTTGAAATCGGATAACCTTAAGCAATCTAGCCTATAATTATAACATATTCAAGAATATACACATTTCGGTAACCTTACCGGAATCAAAACGTGAATTAATAAATAAAAAATACGTTTCGATACGATCAAAACGATATATAATATGTAATAGTATATATGATGTACAATATCAATAATTAATAATTTAATTCGATATATAGTAATAACATGACTGCATATTATGGAAATAATATATATAACCATTTTAGATTAAACCCTAATGTTTTCATAATTATTACGAAAACTAAATTTGGACCTTTTGTGTAATTAGGACCTTCCAAAGACGGTTGACAATTCAAGTCAGAAATAGCAAACATCTAAACAAGAAAGTTGGGATGGTAGCTTCGTCGCTGTTTGGGTACTATTTAAAAGTATCCAGAGACCCAAGAGTACTTCTGGTTGTGTTTGTAGTTAGATGATTATGTGCATGCTATGTGTGTGAATGATACTCTATTGTGACAGGAGTTCGACTCCTTGGTGTGCTGTTCTGCATATTTGCATGAATTCTGTATTGTGTGAACTTATTGGTTACCCCTAATTATCATTAATGATTATTCGACTAAAGTGTAATTGGTCATGCATAATCACCCGTTAGGGGAGACAATTAAAAGTGTTAGGCCAAACACCGACTTCTTTCGATGAGGATAGCTGAAATGGTCATTTCCCCATCTTTAGCCGAACTAAGTGATAGGCGAGGAGGTCGCGGCAAGGTTGGGGGCCGTGGTTCGAGGGCGGTCTTAGGAGGAGGGTGTTCTCCATTACACAAGCCCGGGTTTGGTCTGACTTGAGTCTCGATGAAACTCCTCAATCCGGGTTGGAGCGGATGAAATTTCTCTAACCTCACAGTGGACCGGTTAACACTGTGCGATGTTTTCATTTGAGTGATTGCATTGCATTTCATCATAATTATTAACCTTATTTGTGATTGCATAGTACTCTTCTGACTCCGCCCCACTTACTTAGCTAGTTGTGCTCACACCCCTACAGACTCTTTTGCAGGTGCTGAGTAAAGGCAAAGATGTTCAGGTACCACCGATCTCAGGTTAGTGTGCTACTGTGTGGGAAAGTGAGGATCGAGGAATTTAACTGAACCTGAGCTTTTGTCTTGTCTTTAAGTTTTGAGGAAAACTAAATGGGAATTCCCTGGGAGCTCACTAGTTTTCTAACTTATTGTATATAAATCGTAAAACCTGTGGTTTTTAATAAACTCTGATGGTAATCTTTACCCTTGGACGTGAAATGTTTTTATAATTACTGTTGTAATACTAAACAACAGATTGTATAGAACAAGTATTTTGTAAAAGCTCTACCGCAGGTTTGGATATTAACAGATGTCAGAACAGACGTTTCAAGCTGGTTAAGTTGTGTGCCTTGTGTAAACTGCGTCTACGATAGCAGCTGTGAGGTCAGCTTCTATCTTAAATTAGTTTACACGGCGGGATTGTTATGACTCTTCTTGTTCGGGGCGTGACAGTCCGAATTTGTCTAATTTACTAAAAATACCAAATTTTAGTACAAAATTAAGAAAGTTGATATTTTGAAATATTTTTATATGTAGTTTTAGGAAAAAAAAAATACTATATTGATGAAATTAAATCCCGAAATATTTGATTCTTAAGAAATCATTAAATTCGAGCTGATTTTCGCTTTTATTTTCAAATACCTTATTAATGTAATTTTAAACCCGAAAAATTTCTATATACTACTTTGGTATATGTTAAATTATCATGAAGATTTTTTCTTGAAAATTATTTTTGAAAATTTTATCTAATTTTTAAGCCTTGAAAATCTTATTAAATAGCCAATTTCTTAAATAAATATGGAGATTTTTCAACAAATTTAATTAGAATTTGATTTGTGATGTATTTTAATATTTTGAAATATTAATTGATGTTAAAGAATGGTATTTGCAATGTTGAGAATGTTAGATGTGTATATTATAGGTATAATATGTGATAATTGAATAAAGTGCAAAAATGATTATAAAGTGGGTAATGTGTATTAGATTAAACTGAGAATATTATGACATTGGTAATAAAATACAAATTAGGTGGTGAAACATAAATTTTGAGAATTATATTAAAATGTGGAGTATTTTCATATTATGAGTAAATTCAGAAGTTAAATTAAGAAATGAGTGTATAGGATAAATTAGGGTATTTCTTAGGAACTAGATAAGAGGCTTAGTATTCTAAAATGTAGTTAATCAAACTTCACATAATGGATCAAGGAGAGTTCCTAGGGCTTACGTATAAAAATTGTAATTAGAAATTGAATTAGAGCCTAATTTAAGAATTGATTCAGAAGCTAAATCAGAAACTAGTTTAAGATGAGCTTTATTTTAAGCAACATAAAACCTGAACAACTAAGTAAAATTATAATTTTAAATTAAAAATAATGATTTAAAGCTTATTAATAAGTGTATAAATACTAAAATGATATTTTTAGTATTGAAATGACTGATAACACTATGACCCATATCATATGTTAGTGAGTAAGTGAGAGACTTTAGGTAAGTATGGAATCAATATCTTACAGTATTTTGGAGTATTATTTTATGTTACTCGGATGCTTAAGATTTTATTTACTTGTATTTATAAGTAGCTTGCTCATGCCTCTCTAAAATTGATTAAACTTATTGGCTTGCTGTTATGGTTGAAATTGTTTGTACTATGTAGACTTGTTTGTTCACCTTGAAAATGGACCTAAATAAACTTGACCTATAACCGTAACTAGACATGTATTGTAACCCGTTAGGGGTTAATAAGGATTTTCCAATAAAATACAGACACTTTCAAAAGGTATAGTACTATAACATAATAGTCCATTCTTTATTATTAATCAAACTAAGTAACGTGAAAGAAGATTGTGATAAGGATAAAGATAGTAGTTGGAAGAATAGTCATGAGAGGAGAGATGTCTCAATTGCATAAATCTTGATTTGATTGTGAGTTGTTGCATTTATATTGTAACTCTTTAAACTTGGATTAAAGGGGGTGAAATTTTTCTAATTTCATAATGGACCGAACAATATTGTATGATGGTATTTGCATATTGTATTGCATTTAATTAATTGTTTGAGAACTTTGCTTGTGTTTGTTGGACAATCTTACATCTCCGTTCTTACTTATTGAGGTATTGGTTGCTTACACTCTTATAGATATTCTTATATATGCTAACTGAAATGTTGCGCTATCATTACCCAAAGGTTAATTACCTTTAGAGATTTTGAGTGAACGGGGATTTAAACTAAAAGAATTACAGAACTTTTGAGAGTATGGCTATTAACTTTTAGTCGTGTGAATTTATTAGTGTAAATATTTTTTTTCATAAACTATTATGATGTATAAATATCTTTTGGGATGTCAAAATTAGGATATATATATATGTGTGTGTGTGTATTTTAAATCTTTGTATGTAATTTTATTAGTATGTTTGTATGAATTATTTACATCAAAGTAGGTATTTATAGATGATGTATGTAAATCACACCTGTAATAGTGGCCATGAGATTAGCTACTATTTTTGATTGATTTACACAACAAGATTATTGTGACTCCATTACTTTGAAGCGTACTGACCTAAGTTTAAAATATTTTATCAATAACTATAATTTGGAATTATTTACTGTAATTTAAAAATGATTGTACTTTATATTAATTATTTTTGAATGACTATACTATAGAAATGAATATAATTTAGTTATGCATGCATAAAAACACTTTACGATATCAATATTTTTCAAGAAATGTAAGTGTTATATTTTAAGAATTCGGGACTATCAGGATAACTTTGATTGTGTTAAGGCGGCATCACCATTTTATTGGGTTTTCATATGTTTTATAAGTTAATCGAACATTTTCGGAATTTAAAAGCATATCCGGTAAATTTATACTTAAACATCAATGTCAAAATTAAAAGTTAACAAACAAAAAAACAAATAAAAAAATGCATTTCAACTTTCAAGAATCAATTGAAAAGTTTCTAAAACATGACAACATGTTGAACACAAAATGGCAACATTTTTCCCACGTATCAGCCTCATCCCACAAAACCGCTTTTTCACGGCGGGAAAACCGCCACGCGTTCGAAGTCACTATGTTCTCATCAATCTCGAATCCCCTCATCAATGCTCGTCTCACTCCCTCTCTCCGTCCTTTTCTCACGCGCCACCTCACCATTCTTTCTATATATTCCCCTCCCACTTCCCACCTTCATGGAAACGAAAGGACGAAACTTGACTCGCTCCGTACTCTACCTCGTACTGAATCAAAACCTCGTTGTGTCTCCTCAACTCGGTCAATGGGCTCACTGAGTATCCTCGGCGAGCCATTGCAATACCCTGTTCCTCGAAGGGATGAGTCCGTCGTGGACGACCATTTTGGCGTTAAAATCGCCGATCCTTATCGATGGTAATTTTTGTTATTCAAGTTGTAGTGCGGAGCCATTGAAATCATAAATGATTAACATGTAAATTTAATGCTATACGTGAAATAAAGTTGTCGTTTTTACGTTATTAGTAAGACGAAATACATGAGTTCTGATGCGAAGACCTGAATTACGAGAATGGGAGTTCCCTTTTGGCTAACTATTATACTAGTTGGGGAGAGGGCAATGCGAGATCAGAGTTCATGTCACTGACCCACAACGGAGAATGGGAGTTGAAATACAGGAATTTAAACTAGCCTTTAATGCTCAGGTTTAATGTTTTTCCGAGCATTCAATAAACTGAATAAGGAAATACCTAGCTGTTACTTGAATCAGGGTAATTTATTGCAAAATGTGTCCGTAGAATACCGTGAATCAATGAAAAAGTAAAAAGTGGGTCCATATTGTATAAGTTTTTATCCTCTATGCGATTGGTGAGAATACGAAAACTTATCTTTTCTTTAATTAGGTGTATTGTGTCAGTTTTTACTTTATTTAATTTTTATTTTGAAATTTCAAGATTTTTATTGTGAAAAGTAATGAAATGATGATTATTTGTTTGTTTGTTCGTAATCGTAACAGTGTTATTTGTTCTACAATGTATTTGTAAATTTTGTTAGTAGTTGCTATTTTTATTCAATTGTCCATATCTGTGTTATTGCTTATATCATAGATTTTGATTGGCGAGTAATTGGCTATTAGGCTTGAAGATCCTGATAGCGAAGAAACAAAGGAATTTGTTCAACAGCAGGTGAAATTGATGGAGTCCGTGTTGAAGAAATGCGATACGAGGGAAAAACTTCATGATAAGATCACAAAGTCATTTGATCATCCTCGGTATGAAACCCCCTTTAGGAGAGGGAACAAGTATTTTTACTTCCACAATACGGGCCTTCAAGCACAGAGTGTTTTATATGTTCAGGTACGGGTCTGTGAAATTTTTGAACAATCAGATGATCTATGTAATACTTTGTATGATAAGCAGCTTCCATTGTTGAATTTAGCTCACTGACCTGCTGATTTAAAAGCTTGAAGTTATAGATATGGTATTGCCTCTATATTTATACTTAAAATTCCTTCTTGCTCGTTATTGATTGAAGCTCATCGAAGGAGCAATTAAATTAAATAAGGGTGGGTTGATACCATAGAGGTTCGGACTATTGATCTCGTACTTTTATATCATGTTGAATTTAGTGCTACAACCAACTGATAGGAAAGTTAAAGCTTTTAGATTAATTGGTCATGGAGCTAAACTCGATACAGTTTATGATGCATTCAATCCTATTGCATGATGGTACTGTACTTAAATAGAAATTATGAATTGGTAAATTTAGTGGTAATACGTGTAGATTCTGATTTGGTCAAGTAAATATCTCTTTTTTGCCTACCTCTATCTCGATGAGATTAAACCAAAATGACCAGCATTAGACGGGGATATATAGCTCGGAGACGTAGAACAATAAGAACGATATCTATAATAATTAATGTTTCCTACAAGTTGACTGGTCATTGTGTTTTTGCATTTGTATATTGTAGGATAGTTTAGATGCAGAAGCAGAGGTGTTGCTTGATCCTAATAAGTTAAGCGAGGATGGAACTGTATCTCTGAACACATATTCAGTGAGCAAGGATGCAAAGTATTTGGCTTATGGGCTTAGTTCAAGTGGTAGTGACTGGGCAACAATCAAGGTTATGAGGGTTGCAGATAAAGTAGACGAACCAGATACCTTATCATGGGTATAAATATTTTAACTCTATTAGTTTCTGGGGTATAGAGGTTATTGTCCTATAATGCTAGAGTTAATTCCTTACCTTGATCTTATTTAGGTAAAATTCTCGAATATCAGTTGGACTCATGACAACAAAGGCTTCTTCTACAGTCGATATCCAGCTCCCAAGTAAGCGTGAGTTGGGGGGTTCGTGAGTATTTACAAATGAACTTGGAAATAGAAATTGCCCTGAACTGAACTTAAACAACACATTAAATGTTCCAATTTAGTTTCATATATTTTAAGACTAAGGTGGCTTAGGTTTCTTACTTTGTGGTACCATTGGGTTTTTCCTCAGTCATAACTCTAACTGAACTATTTGAAGCCAAATTTGTATAATATATTAAAAATTGTTGGACCTTTTATATTTATCCGTTAATATCATTTTACATCAATCGTCCAAAAAAAAATTATTATTTTTTATTGGCTTAGAGACTTAGGAATCCCATCTATTTTTGTTTCATTGATATAATTGTTGAATTATGTTGATATTTCGGCAGTAGGTCTTTAGTGAGTATATGTCCTCTTAAGCTTCTTGTTAACTACATTGCTAAATTTAGGTTTCGAAATTTTTTGAATTTAGTGGATTATTCATGATAGAACCTTTTTTTATGGTATTCAATTACATGATGCAATATATTGTCTTGAAAGTTAGAGACCCTGAGTCCTTGATTTGTTTGATTTGTCTCTTTTTGCAGAGAGGGAGAAAATATAGATGCAGGGACTGAGACAAACTCTAACCTTTATCATGAATTGTACTATCATGTTGTTGGTACAGATCAGTCTGAAGATATTTTATGCTGGAAGGATCCTCACAATCCAAAGTATATGTTTGGAGCCAGTGTGACGGAAGATGGGAAGGTGAACCACTCTCTGTTATCTCTTTTAAACTACATGTTGATGGGTCGTAGTGAAATAAATTAGTTGTCTCACAAAAATTTCCTTCTTGAGCTGGTCTTTTGATTGTAAGTCAGAATAATAGATGCTGAAGTGCTTCCTTGTTCATTTTTCTTTCAGTATGTTCTTCTATATATCAATGAAGGTTGCGATCCTCTCAACAAAATTTACTACTGTGAGATGTCTAGCCTTGTGGATGGGTTTCAAGGCTTAAAAGAAAGAAACGAACTACTCCCATTTGTCAAACTGGTGGATGACTTTGGTGCAATGTATGAAGCAGTTGCAAATGATGAAACCATGTTTACCTTCCTTACAAATAAAGATGCACCAAAATATAAACTAGTTCGGGTGGATCTCAAGGAACCAAATGTGTGGACTGATGTTGTCCCAGCAGCTGAGAAAGATGTTTTGCAATCAGCTTACGCTGTAAATGGCAGCCAAATTATTTTATGTTACTTAAGTGATGTAAAGCATGTAATGCAGATAAGAGATTTGAAAACAGGCTCTCTGCTGCACCAATTACCCATTGACATTGGCACAGTCTATGGTATCTCTGCTCGTCGGGAAGACAGTGTTGTTTTTATTGGGTTTACTAGCTTTCTTGTGCCTGGCATTGTATATCAGTGCAACTTACAAGGTGAGGTTCCAGATATGAAAATATTCCGAGAGATTGTTGTCCCAGGCTTTGATCGTTCTGAATTCAATGCTGATCAGGTACAACTACTGCCTTCTAGTATTTTACTATTTCATTAAAATCAAAGGTTCACTTGGTTGTTATCTTAATATGCTGCTGGTCACTGTGAATGCATTATTTCCTCTTTATAAGAGCTGTTTTGCATCATTTTACCTCTCTTTTTTCCATCTGTGTGCCTTTTGTCTTTCTTACCTAGTAAAACTCATGTTTTCAATGGGATTTTGCATTTTTCAGGTTTTTGTGCCTAGTAAAGATGGTACAAAGATTCCCATGTTCATTGTTGCAAAAAATAATATTCCTTTGGATGGATCACATCCATGTTTGTTATATGGTTACGGCGGATTTAACATTAGCCTTACTCCATCATTTAGTGTCAGTCGCATTGTTCTCATCAGACATTTGGGAGCCATCTTCTGCTTGGCAAACATTCGTGGTGGTGGTGAATATGGAGAGGAATGGCACAAAGCAGGGTCACTTGCAAAGAAGCAGAACTGCTTTGATGATTTCATCTCATCAGCTCAGTACCTTATCTCCAAAGGTTATACCCAGCCAAGAAAGTTGTGCATTGAAGGAGGTAGTAATGGAGGGCTCCTGATTGGTGCTTGCATAAACCAGGTTTTGTTCTGTTCTTAGGTTGATTTTGCAAACCACTCTATTCTCTTGGTCTAATTGGCAAGTTTTTGGTTGGCAGAGACCTGACCTTTTTGGTTGTGCCTTGGCTCATGTCGGTGTTATGGACATGCTGAGGTTTCACAAGTTTACAATTGGTCTCTCTCTCTCTCTCTCTCTCTCTCTCTATATATATATATTATATTGCGTTCTTTTTCTATGTGCATGTACATAAATAGGGGTATTTGAACTTTGACTACATTCTTAGTTGCTTGTTTTGTTTTGTGCTAATTGAGATTTGTTTTCAGGTCATGCATGGACTACAGACTTTGGATGTTCAGATAAGGAGGAAGAATTTCACTGGTTAATAAAGTAAAGAGATTCTGTCTGAGCAAATTATATCATTATTTGCATGATTGAAACTTCAATAGTAGCCATATTGCTTTTTTGTTTTTTGTCCCCCTCATGAACCTAATGATCTAACAATGCAAACTATTTGGGGCTCCTCTAAGTAATGTGCTCAGGTGGATCATATCTCGCATTGGTCTTAAAATGCTTTCTTTGATGGTGCAGTGGCATTTTTCCAAAGATTTTTTTGTGGGGATAGTTTTTGGATTTTGATGCATAATCTGCAATGACATTATGATGTCATAGTTCTTCTGTACTTTTAGTGGGATCAAGACATTTTGGTGGGCAACTTTTCTTTTCTAAATCAAACTTTTCCAAAATTGAGCGTAATCTGCTAAATCAAGGGGGCACACTAAGGTAATTGTCTAAAAAAAACGCATATGCTAGTGTACTTGGCCAATGTAATTAGTTTTCATTAGCAGTCAATCACAAAGTCGCCCTGTTAGTGCTACATCCTCTGATAAGTGGTGGATGGCATATTACTGTTCAATTCCTTTTCAATTAATTATGCTGTCTTTTTCTCATGCCCTAATCATGATAACATATCAACGTTGTGTGCTATTCTGATTTTTGAATATTTATTTCGTTGTTAGGTACTCACCATTACATAATGTTCAGCGACCATGGGAGCAGGTTTCAGGACAGTCTGTACAGTATCCATCTATAATGCTATTGACTGCCGATCATGACGATCGTGTAGTGCCATTGCACTCATTGAAGTTGTTGGCTGTAAGTCCTCATTAAACTTAATTTCACCATACATATTTTGTTTAATCGGTAGTAGATGTGCTTGTGTGCATACATAGAAGTGCATTCTTAGCCAATGTCCCTTGCTTCTCACATGCCAAGGTGAATTTTTACTAAATGCAAGCTTCCTTTTGTCCTCTTCTTGAAATCCTTGTATTTTGCTTATGGTGTGTTGATTTGCTTTAGACGATGCAATATGTACTATGCACAAGCTTGGAGAAGAGCCCTCAGACCAATCCAATTATCGGCCGCATCGATTGCAAAGCTGGCCATGGGGCTGGGCGCCCTACAAAGAAGATGGTATGAATATGACTCACTTGTCACGTTATTTGACTTAAAGCTGCAAGGATCTGCAGATGATATTATTATGCAATTGTTACACTACAGATCGACGCGGCAGCTGATCGCTATGGCTTCATGGCAAGGATGTTGGATGCTTCATGGATTGACTAGGCGCAGCAATATGTACATCATCTTCCAATTGATCTCATAATTTGTTCTTCTTAATTTAAAAATAATAGTACAAGATGAATGGATAGTGTAGCTATAACTCGTCATAAATTATAATCTCTCTCTCTCTCTCTCTCTCTCTCTCTCTCTGTGCCCCCCACCCCCCTTTTTTAAATAAATTATTTAATTTAATCTACATTTCATGATATTGGTATTTTATTTTATTTCTTTTATTTTTTTCATAATATAAATGATATATTTGTACTCGGGATGGCATTAGTACAAGTTCAGTCTGGTAAACCTCTATTTAAATAAAACATGTTGAAATCTTTTTAAGTTTTATGCTTAAATTGTTAAGTACAATTTCCAAACTGGATTCAATCGAAGCTGGTTGGGATCGTGCATTCTACTAAAATGAATTGATATCGTCACTACTCTGCAAGGATGGAGAAGGAAAAATTGAACATGATTTGCATTGCTGGTTGATGCCATATAATTCCCAAGTGTCTTGGCATATTTCACTTATAAAAGCAGTTATAAACGCTAGACCTATAATAATAATAAAAAAAAAAAAAAAATAGGAAGCCTTTCAACAATTAACAATTCCTTGGTCCGATTCAACAAAAATTTGGGAGAATGGGTTGAGATAATACATATCTTTAATAGTTGTTCTCACTCGGCATATTTCCTTTTCATCATTGTTGCATGTGCAATATCACTATTGAATGTATAAAATCATTTCCTACGTTCTTGAAAACCATTTGACGGTATATGAGACCCATAATTCTGGACTCAAGAAAAGACATCATTTATCAATTAACTTCCTTTTGGCATTTCACAACTGTCGTAATGTGATTTTGAACCTAACCCATAATTCTTGACTCAAGAAAAGACAACATCATTTAACAATTAACTTCCTTTTGGCCTTTCACACCCGTCGTAATGTGATTTTGAACCTTCAATAGGCGGGAAAAAGATAAGCATGGTTAAAATCTGAATATTTATGTTGAGACATTTTTAATAAATTTTACATCCCATAATCGTTGGACAGGTTTAAGGTTATTAGGTCCTTTATCCTTTATGGCGTTTACATTAATGCTTCATTTAATTGAAGGGAATTTTAATTTAATTTCTCTCTTATTTTTTATTACAATGTTCACTTAGCTTTTTAGCTTTAAATCGCAATTCATTAGAATTCCTTGATTCAATCCAAAAATCACGATTCTCTATAAAATTTTATATATTTTTTTCAAAATAATCTTATATCAATTTAACGATAACCGTCATTACTACTACCACCACCACCACCACCGTCACCGCTATCACCATCGCCGCCGCCCCCATCGTTACCACCGCCGCCATCGTCACCACCGCAACTATCGCTGCCACCACAACCGCAATCGCAACCACCACTGTAACTGCCACTACTACTAATCATTGATCACCACCACCTACCGTCACCATTATCGACACTGTCATTACCAACTACTATTGTCACTACTACAACTACCACTATCATCACCACCAATACCATTACCATCACCCTATTGCCACTACTATCATCTATCACTACTGTTGTTGTCGCCATTGTCATTGCTACTTTCACCACCGCCCCATCATTACCATTGTCATTGTCACCGTTGCCGCCACTTTTAACCACTACTATTATCACCATCACTATTATTGTCACTACTGTCGTAACTACCACCGCAACTACCCCACTCTCCCTACCAAGTTGCTACCTCAACCACAGTCACCACCATCGACTATCGACTATCACCATCGCCATCGCTACTGCCGCCATCGCCATTGCTTGCAACAGCCATCGACTATTACCACCACTTCCGCTCCCGTAGTTGATTTCCATTACCACCACTTATTACTTTAGAATTATTTGAAAAAGAAAATAGATTAAGGGTAATTTAGTCATTAAAATTCTATTATGTGTTTATTCTTAAGTTGTTTATTAATCCAACTAAATAAAATAATAGGTATTTCACTCTTGTTATATTCTTTAATAATTCTAATTACATTCTTTTCTTATTCTATTCAATGAAGTGAACGAGCTGTAAAAGAAATTGCAAATACTCTAGCAGATATGCTACATTATCCTTAAACTCTTTGAGGTGCTATTTCTTCCCCTAATTTTAGATTATATGCACATGATCTTTCTAACAATCGCTAAAGCCTTAAATGGCATATGTATTATAGTGATTTTCTTTTTTTTTTTTTTGAGTTTTAACAATAATTAGGAGTCATATATGAAATTTAAAAGTTATAGAGTTATTCCAAATTCATGCGTTGAGATTTCGTAAAGTCTTTGCATCAAACCAATAGTTTTGGGATCATTTGCAAATATCAAATAGGAAAAAAGCATATATTACTACTAACTGCCCATTTATTTTATTGAATAGAATAATGGAAGAATGAAATTCCAATTTATTAGAAAATGAATAAGGGTTAATTGCTATTATGTTGTTTAGTTAGATAAAAAGGGAATAAACTTATAGTAAAACCTAATTGCTAAATTACTCTTATGTCCTTACTTTACCTTAATCATAACTGTAACCCTAATAACTGGAAACTCCATTTCGATCATTCTTTATTCTTCTCTCTTCAATCTATCTCTCTTACCTTAAGCATAACCTTAACCTTAGCTTGTTGGGCGCTCGATGGGAAAAGATACACAAATATATCTCGATTGAGAAAAGGGAGGGACAAACTTCAAGGTTTCAACATCACAATATGTTGGTGGTTATAACTCAAGGAGATTACGAATTGGCGGTTTAAGGGCAACCAACACCATGATGACAATATATTTCATCCAAAATCATTGGAGATGGAGATTTTAGGAAGTATAGCGATGATTAATTTGATTGCATAATGACCTACCTTCATGACTTAAGGTTTTGAAGAGTATAGGTAGGTGGATAAATGGAAGGCAGGTCATTACAAATAATTCATGCCTACAAGGAAACAACTAAAGAAAATTGAATAAGAATCACAATCGCTATAATGATTTGAATCATTTAAAATTACTTTTTTAAAAATTATTCCCTTAAAATGTAATTATGTATAATCAATTATTGATATTATATGTAAAAAAGAAAAAAGTACAAAAACATTCTCAATGTTTACCTCATTTTCTATTCAAGTCCTTAAGGTTTCAAAATTTTTGCTTAAATCCTTAACGTTTGCAAAAATTTACAAATAAATCCTTTTAATTGGTGGCTTTAGATTTTAAATTCGAAAAGTACAAAAAAAGTTCTCAACATTTACTTTTTATTTTATTTTATTTTATTTCTTAACGTTTAAAAGTTTTAATTTTAGTCCTTAACGTTTGCAAAAATTTACAAATTAGTCATTTTAATTAATGATATTAGATTATTATTTATACATCGATACATGGTAACATTTTATTGGTTCACATATTTCTTTTAAATAAATAATATAATAATACCATTCGTAACCACTCCTAACGTATCAATTCTGGCCATAGCGCAGGACTAAACTNGGTTCACATATTTCTTTTAAATAAATAATATAATAAAATATTAAAAATTAATTAAGGCATTAAAAAATTATAGAAAAATATTAAAAAAATAATGAAAATTTATCAAAAACATTGAAAAAAATGAAGAATAAGAAAAAAAAATGTAAAACTAGAAAAAATTACTAAGATAATACATTTAGTAATATATATTTATATATACACTTATTTACATGTATATATTAATATTAATGTTAAATTAATAAAAGTTCTCAACCTTTGTAAGATCTTAGCTGGTTGAATTTGTTTTTTTTTTCTTTATATTTTTCCATTTTTTAGTAATTTTTGTTAAATTTAATTTATTTTAAAATTAATATATATATGTATATAAATATATATTACTAAATATATTATGTTAGTCATTTTTCAATTTTAGAAAAATTTTCTTATTTTTCATTTTTCAATTTTTTTTTATAAAATTTCATTATTTTAAAATATTTTTCTATAATTCTTTTAGTACCTTAATTAATTTTTAATATTTTATTATACTATTTATTTGAAAGAAATATATGGACTAATAGAATGTTGTTACGTGTTAATGTATAAATGATAATTTAATGCTACCTATTAAAAAGACTATTTTGTAAATTTTTGCAAACGTTGAGGAATCAAATAAAAAATTTAAAACATTAAGGATTAAAATAGAAAAAGAAGCAAACATTAAGGAGTTTTTGTACTTTTCTAATTTAAAATCTAACGTCATCAATTAAAATAACTTAGTTATAAACTTTTACAAATATTGAGGACTTAAATGAAAATTTTGAAATATTAAGGACTAAAATAGAAAACAAGGTAAATGTTGAAGACTTTTTTGTACTTTTTTTTTTTAAAGATAACATTATGATGACACTGATATTTCAAAAACTGAGACAATCTCAACTATTATATTTATAACTTTATTTAAAGTACTTTACATGACTTGTTTTCTTCTAAGTAATTTATATTAAAAAAAACTAACTTAAGAAAAAGTTTCAACTTTTTTTTTTCTCTAATAGAGCAAATCAATAATTTAATCACTCCACAATAGAAAATTAACTTCTAAAATTACAAGGATCTATAAGGTCAGCAAGTAGGAAAGTTTTTACCTTATCATACATCCTCTAATGACAAGGTAATGCTTACTTCACAATACATTGACAAAAGTAGATAAAAGTCTCCATATATAGTGCAAAGTGCAAACCTTAAAAATATCCTGGGCAATTTGGAGTTAACCTGTAGTGGAACTATTTTCTACAAATCCTTAAAAAAATTATATATATGAGAGTGGAATGGATTGGTGATTGAGGAAGTTATAAGGAGAAATGGTCATGTTAGTAGATGTTAAAGTAAAAAGCTTGAGCAATCTACAATGAGTTGATTTTCTATGTTATGACTTTTAGTTTGGGTTGGCAATTTAGGATCCGATAGACAAATCCAATTATAATACAACACAATTATAAATAGGTATGTGTTGACAAAAATCAACATAAATAATAAACGAGTAAGACCCAAACATGACATATTTAAATTAGTGTCCCGATTTGTGTCCAACATCTAGACTCATTTTGTACTCCTTTGTTAAACAACTTCTATAAACAAGTTAGGAGTTAGACCTGCAAACTCGTTTTCAATAAAATTTATATTTTTAATTTTGTTTTTCATTTCTATGTGCTAGTCACTAACTTAGACTAGGATGTTAAGTTTTTAACTTTTCTTTTCATATAGTGCTACACAAACATAATTCATAATAATCTCCTACTTCTCATATTTGGCTTTGTATATCCCTTTTCTAAAGTTACAAATCTCAAATTCTCAATTAAAGATATTGAGTACGATGAGTTTTCTTCTTATGTCATTTAAACTTTATTTAGATAATCAACTAAAAAAGATTTTTCACCACACATAAGCTTTAAACACAATAAATTAACAGATTAGAGATCGTGAGCTAAAAATATTTTATATTAATTTTATTTTTCTTTAAGATGTCATATTTTCTTGAGTATCAATGGTTATATGAAATTAGTATTTAAAGATAGCGAGATGAGGTTTTAGTTCAAAAAGTAAGAGTCAAATATCAATAATCATGATTCATATGTGTCTCATCTGTTAATCAAGGCAATTTCATGGTTCATTAATAAAAGTTTGTATTAGATTGTTTCTTTAGGCCAATAAATTTTTAATTTCTCTATAGTTGCAATAATTTTGAATTTTTTTGCCTCTACACCTGTGATAATCTTTTAAGAAGATTGATATGAGATCTAACTTTAGATTATCTAAAGGTACTATATTTGTTATTTTCTATCTAACCTTACTTCATTAAACTTTTGTTTGAGTTATAACTTGATTTAAGTGTTAAAATCTTATGTCATCTAGTTTCATTGATATTAGTTTTATGGTTGTCCTTTTTTCATTTGTCTTTATAAGTATTTTATAAATTAATTTACAATATTCTAATTGATAAATGATCCATTTGGATATGAGACATGCTAATTAAATAAGTTGGTTACAGGCTTGAGTTTTCATACACGATTTATAAACAACTCGTGTCAAGATTAAGGTTTTTTAGAGACAAACCTATTTACAATTGATATGAGACACAACACAGTAACATAAATTGTCTTACTTTACTTTAATTTCTTCTTATAAACGGCGATTTTATAAGTAATTTCAAAGAGATATGAAAGTGTAAGACACCAAGCAAGCATCTTAGGTTTAAATAATGTATGTATATATATATACATATATATATGGGGATAAGTACTAATTATATTTTAACACATGATCATATTATATTATAAAAGATATTTTTATCTTTTCAGATTAGTGTATCCTTTTAATTTAACCTATTTAAAAAATAATACTTTTCTACTATTGCACCTTCTTTGAAAAACAAATAACACACTTTCGTTTCATTCAAATTTTATAAACAAAAAGTGAACTCTGATTTTATTCTACGTTTACTTTATAAAATAAATCATTATTCTTTGTTTTTTTTTTTAATTTATAAAGTTCCATATTTACCTCATTTTTATTTGTATAGCCACTTTCCAAAAGGAAAAAAAAAATTAGATAATTTTTCTCTGAAAGACTATAAGATACTACTTGCTTTCATTATCACATGACATATTCTTTTGGTTTCAATATAAATTTTTTAGTAAAGTAGTTTTTGTTTATGTTGGTGGATCACTACCACATATATTCATATCCAATTAATCATATTGCCACAAGAAATTCTACATAAGATAATCACTAGATTTATTTTTTTTTCATTTATTTGTTGAGAAATGTAGAAAAAGATTAAAAGAAAAGAGTTTAATCTTGTGGGATTGGAAATGAAAAAAATAATTTTTATTTTATTTTTTAAGATATTTACAAGTTAAAACTAATATTATTTTCTTAGGTTTGTTGTCACTTAAAGTTATGTAGATTAAGTGTTCCAATAGAATTTATAACTAGACTCGGAGTGCTCATGGTAGCTTGGTGACTTATGTGAGGAATTACCAAGCTAACACTTTTCGAGAGGTTAGTTGACACGGCGTGACAAGTGTTCGAGTGGAGGAGACGCCCAAGAAGAGATCCAAGCCAATAATTTGTGAGGTTGAGCAGAGTGAGGTGATCCGAGGAGACTACACAAGGTCAAAAAGGAATGCTTATGTGATGAGTTGGATGGATGGCCTGAGGTGGTCACTCAATGGGGCAAGCTAGGCGCTCAAAGCCAAGGTAAAGACTCAGTAAGTTGGGTGCTTTAGATAATAATGGTATAAAGCGGAGGAGCTAAGTATGCAGAGGCATCGGACGTTCTAAGTTGGTAAGACCGATCAAGCTAACCATTGTTTGAGTGGCTCCTATATGTTTGTGTCGAGATATAGTGTTGTTGAAGTGTTGAGGAAGTTCTTATGATGATGTAGAAGATGGGGGGCCTCGAGAAAAATTCTTATGGAAGCTAACTTTTCAAATTCTCACTTTATCACACGCTTTCATGGTGCAGTTAATACGACATGACAGATGTCATATCTTTGTAGACTCGCATGCAATCGTAAACATTTTGCTTTTTAAATGTAGCTATTTGATGAAAACCATCACCACGTATTCATATCGTAACGCATTTAAGGATTTGCGTTTATACAGATCCTTATAACTGTCAATTCACTTCCTTAAATGTTCGACCTGTAAATACCCCTAACACTCGTATAGATTGCTCTTTTGCAACTACTCTTATCTTACGTTCTCATTATAACTTGAGTATGTTTATACTTTTCTTCTTCAGTATGGCTTTCTTTGAAGCTTTCACATCACTTTTCTTCCTTCACAAGATGTCATAAACAGTAAAAGCATTTAGGTGAGTGTGATATAACATCCTTGGACTCTAAGGCCATAAGGAGTGCTACTTCCCCTTCAAAGGGGAACGAAGAAGTTTCATCCTTGCTGGCATGGATGGATAGAGAGATAAGGAGGCAAATTGAAGTGTCTGATAGGGTAGTGTTGATAAGAGCCATCCCTTGAGATGTATACCCATGTGATTACTTATTGGATGCCATCAACATCTACAACTGGCCAAAGGTTAGCAAGAAGCCCTATTGCTGGGTGAAAAAGAGGAAGGCAACCACTATGAATTGGGTTTTAAGGAACTTTGGCATAAGTGAAATCCCTAGCTTGGTTGTGTGATTGCCACGGCTGGATGAGAGGGTAGGATGTACCTACCTTCACCAACTTCGAGAAGGAGTTGCTTCATTACCATTGTTGTTGCCTTTGTCATATGCCTCCGAACAAGTAGAGGTTATTGAAGTCTCTACAACATGGGACGTACTTGCCTTCACCAACTTCGAGAAGGAGTTGCTCCATTACCATTGTTGTTACCTTTATCATATACCTCTGAATAGGTGGAGGTTACTGAAGGCCTTTTAGGCCTTATGTGAATACTTAGTAGTGAGAGCTACGCTCGAGCTCTTCAACCACTTTTACCTGTGGAAGAATTTAGGTGGGTAGAGTTACCTTTAGAATCGCATTAGGGAGAAGCTGTTCGGGGGCTTGGACTCGTTAGTGAAAAATTGGCAGGATAAGTTCATGTGGTAGAGTTGCCCTAAATGGTTGACTTTTAGACTTAGTAGACTTCATTGGTCTAGATTAGAGCACAGAGGAAGGTTGGCCCAAACGATGTGGAGGCTTGCTGGGAGATTGAAGCCTTCATGGCTCTATGGCATGATAATAAAATTAATGCCAAAGAGACCATGTGGAGGTACTTCAGTTTACCGATCTTCAAGCTGTTTCTAAGTATGGAAAGAGTAGTTATGAACAAATGGTTGGAAGGTATAGGTTCGTCTTCGATGTAAGTTGTCCCTTCCATCGTGCCAATGTGGGTTTGCTTAAAGCTATACTTTGTTTGTGGTGTTTTTGAGGAATAAGGGGTCCTCATCACTCATGCTAGTTACGATGGAGTTTTGCAAGTAAGTGTGATACGTTTGCCTTGTGCTGATATAGCTTGTTTGATTCTTTGCAAGTGAGAAGCTAGCCTAGGCGGCTGAGGTTCCATGCCCTTCCAGGTCAAAGCTGCTGAGGGGACATCAGGGTAAAACTAAGCTAGCAAAGAAGGATAACGACCCTAAGAGCAAGATTACGGGGGAGACAAGTAGGGTAGAATCACCATTTGCTCCTCAGGGGATTCCTATTAGTGGAGCTTCCATGGAGCTCATAGTTATCGGCCCTTTAAGCATTGTTGCCCCTACAATTGAAACTACTCCCCCTTTTAAGCCTATTGCAGTAGGGGATGAGGCTGCTACTAATGAGCTAGAGTTGTTAATTCTTCCCTACTACCCCCCTCTCCTCCTCTTCCTCCCAAGACAAAGGAAAGAGGCCTGAGACCAAAACTACTAAAGGACTGATGGGCTAAAAAAGGAAGCTTCTCAAAGAGGGGAGGAAAGAGGCATTGGCTTCGAAGAAATCTAAGTTGCTAATGTTACCTGGCAAACCATTATTCGAGTGGCTCCCATTTGGCTATCCCTATCTTATAATGGACCAGATGGGAAGGTCCCGAACGGAGGCTTTGGAGAGGCATTAGAGAGATAGAACCATTCTAGACTCCTATAAGGGGTTCTCTACGAGTTGAAGGACACTTGCGTCTATGAGGGGAGCTTTGACTCAGACACTAGATAGTGTAGGGGGAAGATCTTCCAACCCTAATGGGGAGTCTAGGGTAGCAATACAATGTTGCATCACCGGGCTCTTAGCTTGGAGGTATTGATGGGGTCTTTCACCCCGGCCAATTAAAGTGTCTTGGAGATGACATCAACATGCCAATTAGATGAGCCCCTTGAATTCGGCAGTTACCTCAGCTCCTTAAATCGTTGCGTGTTTGTCATTGCAAGTCGCCCCATTTTTTGGTAATGTTTTTCTAAGTCTTCTTTTTGATATTAACACTACCCTTGTCAATGTATAGTATCATGGTTAGGTGTTGCTATGGGTCAATCGCTACAAAGAGATGCCAACTAAGGTAAAAGATCTTCGATCGACTATACTTAGTGCATGGGAGGATTTAGAGGAGGCAGAGTCTTCTTTTAAGAGAATTCATAAGAAATTTCATAGGGCTAACTACATTTGCGTTGTTGTTATATGTAAAATGCTGCTTTAGAGGCCATATTGTAGAAGGAGAGGGAATGTTGGCAAGAGACCAAGGAGATTAGCAAAGAGGTCGAGGCGCTGAAGGCTCAGTTGGAAGAGGAGAGCAAGTCCAAGGCTGAACTCTCTAGAAAGCTAGAAAAGGAGAGGAAGGCTAAGGTAAAGCTCAATTAACATAACCTGGAGCTAAACACATTAGTCTCTAAGCTATAGATTGAGCTGGCGATGAAGGCAATTAAATGTGACTCTACCAAAAACACTTCATTGGAGTTGGCCAGTCAAAAGGTAGAGTTGGAGTAGAGAATTAAGAGGCTCCTCATAAAGGCTGAGGAGATGAAGTAGCTCATCACCGATCTAGAAAATGATAAGGTGCTTAGTAAGGCTACTAAGGAGAAGATTGTAGGGAACTTCTTCAAATTACGGTGGTAGGCTAAGGAATGCTAGGATATTGCCATTGAGTGTGGTCAAGAGATTCACCAGAATGTCTTAGAACATTATCCTGATCTTGACTTAGGCTTTTTGGATTGGTTGGATGAGCTCATACATAGGGAGGAGAG
This sequence comes from Lumnitzera littorea, assembly GCA_024138015.1. Classification (NCBI taxonomy): domain Eukaryota; kingdom Viridiplantae; phylum Streptophyta; class Magnoliopsida; order Myrtales; family Combretaceae; genus Lumnitzera; species Lumnitzera littorea. The sequence continues at coordinate 127,853,198 of JAMXBB010000001.1, read as the reverse complement.
GGTGGTCCAGGTAGGAGAGAAAGATGTTGCCTAAGCAGCTAACACAATCCAAGGCACCTCTCTTACTATCAGGGATAGTCAAGATATTCCTCCATCCACCTTTGCCCCAGCAGCTCAGCAGGAGGTTACTTCTGAAAGTGCTTCCAAGGATGATCAGAGTCAAGGTAATCTTCCTACTAACTTAACCCAGTAGACCTCAGCCCCTCCATCTGCAACCCCAGAAAAGGTATCTTAAGAGTAGAAAATACAAACGAATCAATCCTCCAAACATATTGACGCATTGGACTTCTTAGAGTTCTTGGAGCTGGTTGATCCGAGATGATAGACTAATATCCCCCTTATCATTTTTCATTGTATTTGTTTTTATTCTTGTATTTAGGTGAAGAACATATTAGGTCTGGATAGCGGCCTCAATCAAGTAAGTATTTTGAAGTAATGAAATTTAGTTTTTTCCATTGGAGCTTTTCCTTTACCTTTTGTTCTTTGGTGCTATTAATATCCTTGTTGCTTTGTTTGGTCTATTGTACCTGTTGGGTGGCATAGCTTATCACTTAGCCATTGCGTACTCAACTTAATTGTTTGGTCATAAACATGCATCTAATAGGGGAGTTCCTCCCTTGCACAAGGGGTATTTCCCCTTTAGAGGTTATTCAATGGGTGTTGGGTCAGGGGGGTTTTGACTTATCCTAGTAGTGGGAGTTCCTCAATCGTACAGGTTGGGGGGGGTGGGGTAGGGTGGGGTGGGGTGGTGTGGTATGGTGGTGGGAAGTGTGTAGTCAGGTTGGTAGCGTTCTGACTTACCTAGGTAATGGGAGTTCTTTAGTCATGCAAGTGGTGTTTTCCCTTTCTGAGGTTACATAGGGAGGTCAGGTTGGTGGTAATCTGACCTGCCTAAGTAGTAGGTCCATTCACCTTTTAAGGGCTAAGACTTACTATGAGAGTAAGAGAAGGAAAAAAGGTAAACATACACAACACATATTAGGAATAGAACTTTCATTGATATTTATGAAAAGATTTACAAGGAATTTGTACATTAATCGAAGTATGGCCTAAGGTAATTAGTGTTCCAAGTGTGCAGGATGAGCTTGCCATCCAATCTTTCCAATCTATGTGATTTATTCCCCAAGCTCTCTCTTATTCTGATCGAGTCTTCCTTGTTGGGAGCCAACTTGCCTTGTCCTTCTATAGTGTCAATTGGCTTATAGTATGGGGAGGATTGCTTTCGACCTGAATGCCAACTGGAATGGGATCTCGCCGGTAAAGATACGATAAGTAGTCTTATACCCTCATGGGCAGCTCATCTGCCTAAATGCATGAGCTTGATCCACCTTCTTCTTGATGCTCTTAAGGATGATCCGATTTGCGGCTTCAGCTTAACCATTCGACTAAGGGTGGGTGACCGACATGAAGTGAAGTGTGATGTGGTGCTTAGTGCAAAATTCTCTAAACTTGGGGTTATCGAACTGATGCTTGTTGTCTATGATGAGAGCGTAAGGGAGCCCAAACTTGGAGAGGTATTATTTCGAATAAATGACTTAATACTCCTCTTGATAATCTTGGCCATAGCCTTAGCCTAGGCCTTGACCCACTTGGTAAAGTAGTTAATGGCCACAATGATGTATTACTAACCTCCTGAGGCCATGGGGAACGCACTGAAAATTTTGATGCCCCATTAAGCAAACGACCATAGACTAATCAGGGGATGGAGATTGGTGCTAATGGGTATGATTGATTGGTATGTGCTTCTAGTACTAAGGGTACTTCTAAGCTACGGCCTTAACATCTTGCCTCATATTAATCTCGTAATATCTAAGCCATAGGGCCCAGATGTAAAGGGCTTGTAACTAAATGTGGTTGCTGAATACTCCAGCATGCGGCTCTTCCTTAACGTGTAGCCGTTTGTTTGCTTGGAGGCATTTGAGTAGGGGAAGACTAACTCCCCTATGATACAAGATGCCATCAATCAACTTGTACTTAGTAGCATGGTACTATAACTTCTTTGTCTCTCTCTTATCCTCTAAAAGCATACCCTACTCCAAGTAACCTCGAATGGGGTCCATTCAGCTTAGCTCTGATGGTGTTACCAAAAGCTTTAAGACATCAGCTGAGCTTAGAATTATGCTTTTCTCTGGCAAGTACTCTATGAAAATCTTCTAATCCTTCACCTCGGGCATCTATATTCCCGTAGAGGTAAGCTTGGACAGCTAATTTGCTGCTAAGTTTTTGATTTGGGAGATCTTTGTGATGGTCCACGAAGGAAACTCAGCTAGGAGACTCCTCATTTTCTCCAAGTATCTTGCTATGGTGTCGTCCTTGGTCTTATATTCACCTTGGACTTGTTGGATGATGAGCATTGAGTCCAAGAAAACTTATAAGTGCTCAACGCTGATCTCCTTGGCTAGCTTGAGATCGGCTATTAGTGCCTTATATTTGGATTTGTTATTGTTAGTGTCGAATCTAAACTTAAGGGAATAGTAAATGGTGATCTTGTGCAGTTTGGTAAGTACTAAGCTTGTAGCTTTACCCCCCAAGGTGGATGATCCATCAACATAGACAGTCCACATTGACTTGTTATCCCCTAGTGATGCTTCCTCCTCTCCTATGTATTATACTGCAAAGTTGGCTTGCACTTGTGCCTTATAGGCCATTTGTGGTTGATATTGGATTTCATATATGATCAACCCCATTGCATAATTCACCATCCATCTAGATACATCAGTCTTTTGTAGTAGTATGTGTAATGGTTGATCTATTAGTATGATAATTTAGTGCACTAGGAAATAAGGTGTGAGTCGATGATGGACAATGCAAATTTTTCTACTATGGTGTACTTGACTTAAGGCCTGTAGAGAATGTGCCTAACTAATATATGAGCCTATGCTCTCTCCTTTCTACTTTAACCAGCATAGAGGAGAATGCTAGGTTGTTGATGGCCAAGTGCAAATATAAGTCCTCCTTGAAACAGGCTTAGAGGGGACTGGAGGGTATGCGAAGAAGTCTTGTAGCTCCTTGAAGGCTACCGCATACTGGGGAGTTCATTCAAAACCTATAGAATTTTGGAGGATTTTGAAGAACTTAGCACATTTGTCCATGCTCTTGGAGATGAACCTGCTTAATGTGGCTACCATACTAGTGAGCTTTTGTACGTCTTTGATTGATGAAGGAAGCTTCATATATCTAATGGTATATATCTTCTTAGGGTTAGCCTCAATTCCTCTCTAGGGAACCAGGAAGCTTAAGAATTTGCTAGAGCTGACCCTAAATATGGATTTCTGGGGTTTAACTTCATGTTATATTTTCTCATCTAGTCGAAGGCTTCCTGCAGGTCCTTAACATGATCGCTAAGCTATTTGCTCTTGACTATCATGTCGTCAATGTACACCTCTATGTTTCGCCCAAGCTAGGGCTTGAACAACTTGGTTACCATACGCTGATATGTTGCCTCAGCTTTTTTAAGGTTGAAGGGCATGATAATGTAACAGTAGATGCCAAAGTCGGTGACAAAGGAGGTATGAACTTTAACCTTTGAGTCCATCTTGATCTGATCGTAGCCTAAAAAGGCATCCATGAAGCTTAGCAAAGCGTGTGCCAATGTGGAATCGACAAACAGGTTGATCTTGGGGAGAGGAAAGCAATCTTTTGGGTAGGTTTTATTGAGGTGGTGTAATCAATGCACATACGCTACTTCCCAAATTTCTTCTTGACCAGCATTACGTTAGCCAGCTAGGTTGGATACTTCTCCTCTCTAATGAAGCTGGCCTTAAGCAGCTTCTGCACTTCTTCCTCTATTGAGGCCTACCTTTTTAGTGTGAAATGCCTCTTCTTCTACTTGACAAGCTGCGTACTGGTGTCAATATTGAGGCTATAGGTTGCTAGGTCAAGAGAGATCCCAAGCATGTCTGACGATCACTGGACGAACCTATTTGAGTTGGCTTGTAAGAGGGCTACTATCTCCTTCTTCACCTCAGGAGGGGTCTTAATCCTAACTTTAGTGGTCTGGTTAAGGGAGGTATCGATGTGAATCCACGAACACGTAGTGGGTACAAACTACGAATGGATATTCGATGTTTGAGTGAAATGAGTGATGGGACATACAAGGGGGTTTTAACTGTTAATGTGCATGGATATTATACATCAAGACACATCATAATCAGGGGTTGAGCTTGAAATAGGGTTCGATACAACTCACGAACACTAAATATGACTTGAGTTTCAAATGAGAGGTTAGATGCAACTCACTAACTTGCTTAAATGAAGGGTTCACTACAATTTTAAAGGTAAGATTAATAAGAACACGAGAGATTAAGGAGTAAAACATGCTTAATAATCCAAAGAGCCAGCTCAAAGGGGCTCAAGATTGTCCTTACTTCTAGAAAGAACGTTCAGGTGTAATTCTTTGTAAGAATGCTCTTTTCTATTTGATTCTCTATGTCTACTAATTACAAATATTGCTATTTATAGGAAGTCCTAAAGCTCTAGTGGTAAAACTGTAAATAATATATAAAGCCTTAAACCCTCAAGAATGGCCTACAATCAAAATAAGAAAAATGTTTACAAGGTATACAAAATTATGCACTTAACGAAGTAGTCAGCATGTAGTCATCCGAGCTATCTGTGGGCCCGAGTAGGGGCCTATTAGTAGTCAAGTGTCTAAGCTAGGGTAGGATGCTTAGGAGTCTTATTGTTCTTAGCCGAGCTCCTAGTAAGGTTGGCCCATAGTTGTTGCCCTCATGGATTGCTTGGCGCGAACTTTCCTATGCTGTGCAGAGTTGTTCTTTGGCCTCGAGTGCTCGGCCATGTAGTTTCTTAGCTTCTTGGCAGACGATAGACATGAGGCCGAGTAGCTCCTTTCCTTCTCCTCAGTCTTTTGGTATTAGCTTGACCTAAGAAAAAGCTATTTGATCTCGGCTTTGAACAATTTAGCCTCGAGTTAAGATAGGTCGGCGTTAGCTTAGGATAGGTCAGCCTCGACTTAGAGATCATCAAGGAATGATTCCTGTCAGGCACTAATTTGCACCTCTTCTGTTTTCTCACTTAGCTCACCTCTCTCAACTAGCTTCTCTTTCAAGCCGGTCTTCAAAGTTAAGACACCATCATCTCTGGCAGTCTTAACATAAAGCTCTTGTGAGAGCTTTTAATTGCACTTATAGATTCCTACCTTAGTGGGGGTTAGGAACTTGGATTTTAGGTGGAGGGAAGAGGTGATGACCCCAAAGGCATTCAAGCTTAGTCATCCTAAGATAGCATTGTAGGGGGATAGGTAGTTAAGTACGAAGAACTTCACTGGTAATCTTACGACATTGTCATCATCGCTAAGCTCCATGTCAAGAGTAATAATACCCTTGGCTCAGATAATTCCCCCATTGAAGCCGATGAGATTATGGTGGTATGACTTCATTTTGACCAACAACTTGCTCCTCATCCTCTCGTGTGTACGCAACAAGAGGATGTCAGTGAAGTTGCTGTGTCCATTATAATCTTAAGGACCTTAAAGTTCACTATTCTTGCCTTGATAATAAGGGTGTCTTGATAAGGGTTATCTCTCCTCTATCAGTCTTCGTCCAAGAAAGAGATTGAAGTGTCAATCTTCTACCTCTTCTCTCTAATAGCCAACACCTCGGATGGGACGTTAGTTGAACTACTGGTGCTTGGCCAATTCCCTAGGTGTAGCCCCCTAATGATTATGTTGATGATAGCGTTAGGGGCTCAATCATTGCGACAATCTTCAATTTGCTCTGCTTGGGCACCCTTGGTTGGCTACCTCCAAGGCACCTTATCTTCATCATCATCAGAACAGTTGTTATTCCTCCATTGGGCCACAAACTTGTCGAAGTAGCCCTACCGAATAGCATACTCAATAGCGTTCTTCAACTGGAAGCACTCCTTCGTGGTATGGCCATAATTGTCATGGAACTAGTAATACTTGTCTAGGTTCCATTGATTGGGGTTCCCCCTCATCTTAGTGGGCTTCTGCAGTAAGCCTTTGTTCCACAACTCAACGAAGACCCAGGCTATTAGTTGGTTCAAAGGTGTGTGCTATATGTCTATAGGTAGGGCTCCAAATGAGCCGAGCCAAGTTGAGTCGAGCTTCTAAAGGCTCAGGCTTGGCTGGTTTAAAAATTATTGAGCTCGCCTTTTATTGTGTCTAAAATTGAAGGTCAAACTTAGCTCGTTTACTAATCGGGCTCAAGACAAGCCAAGCCTAAAACGAGTCGATATTGAGCTTTAGTTTTTAAAATTAAGAAATATAGAAAAAAAATAGATTAATAGATAGTGAATAAGGATTGGATTATATATTATATATTATCTTATAATATATCATATAGATATTAGCTCTTAAATTTTAATAATATATAATATTTGTAATATATATAAAATTCATAAACCTACCACGAGCTTACATGATGCAAATCGAATTCAAGGATTGACAAGGACGGTAACAAGGATGAGTTCAAGTTTGCAGAAAGCTCGAAAAGGTGATGGAAATGTAAGAAAACAACAAGAAAAGTAAAATAAGAGAACCTACAAACAGCTCCAAGCATATGACGCACTAGGGAACTTTCAAGTACTTACAATACAACTCAATATGACATACGAGATGATTCGATGAGGGTACTTACCACCTAGCCTTACTTAAAGATTAGGATAAGAGTGAAGTAAGTAAACAAGCTAACGAGAGCAATGTTCACAAAAAGTACATTCAATATTTTGAGATAAGATTGTTGTTCTACGGCTACATTGCAATGGGGTATTTATACCCTAAAAACTAAGGTAACCTACCTAAAATAGAAAAAATTAAAGGGATAATGTCTCAAAGAAGTAATGTACAAGGAAATACAAAAAGGTATAAATGAAAATTCAAAGAAAATAATAGTTAGTGTAGCAAAATCCTTTTCACGTGGGAGTAGACACATTGTAATAGCTTCTTAGAGTTGCTTTTAGTATAAACAGATGAATGGTATGGTTAGGATAAAGGTGTCGAGCAAACCTGGATCTGTCCTAGAAGAAGTGGCTGTGGTTGTGTACTGGAGCTCTCGGTTTCTCAACGCCAATGTTGCTGAGTTGGAGGTTAGCTCAGTCATGGTTGAGTAGGAGCGTGAGGGATCAGGTCGTCGGCAGAGCATAAGTCGAGTCGGCACTCAACTATTGAGAGATATGTAGTTACTCAACTTGGCATAAGGAATTGGTCGGCAGTGAGGATCGGTTTGGCTTCAGGAGGAGTTGGTTGGAACATGAGAATTCACCTTGTTAGTCCTTCTAGGCCTTGAGCTTAGCTTTAAGTTAAAGGTTCAATGGTTTGATTCTTATCACTAAACGAATCGGTTCACAAGCCTAAGCAAGTAAGCTTACGAGCTTAAATTGGAGCTTAAGCTTGACTCGTTTAGGTAAACGAGCTTCATCTTAAGCTCAATTTTAGCTTGTTTACTAATTGAGCTCAATCCAAGTCAAGTCGAGCTTTAAACAAGCTAACCTCGAGTAGCTCCACTCATTTGCAGCCCTATCAATGGGAAGGAGAAGTGGGTTGTGCTCGGCTCAACACTTCTTATTGCTCAAGCCTTCCCCTTTAGCTCTATTTGGTGCCCTACCACCGAGGTGATCTTTGATAGATAATTTTCCCTATCCTTCTTTCCACTCAACCTCTCTCAGTTAGCTTTGTGCTTAGCATGGATGTTACCCTCTTAGTTCATGTATATTTGGGCTTTATTCCAAAATTCGGCTAGGGTCTTTGGCTTGCTCTTCGCATGCAAAGGAAAGAAGTTTCTTGACAGTCTTATGTTGAATTGCATAGCAAGAACTGCTATTCCTTCATTCAACTAAGGGATCTCTACTATTGCATTGTTGAACTGGGCCACATATTCCCATAGAGTCTCCCCTTCTCTCTACTCAATCAAGTACAAGGATGAAGTGTCCTTAGACAGGGGCTTGCTAGCTCTGAAGTGAAGACTAAACCCACACGTTAGCTTATCAAAGGAGTTGATAGAGTTCTCAAGTAGGTGGTTAAATCACGTTCAAGCCACTTTCCTCAGAGTACCTGGGAAAGCCTTACGCATTATACCATCCCCATGACCATAAAGGTTTATGAGGGTGTAGAAATGGAGGAAGTGATCATCAAGATCACTTGTACCGTCGTATCGATCCAAGGCAGGCAGTTTATTGTTCGGAGGCAAAACTTCACCTTGGATACCCCTAGTGAAGGGGGTTTTGTTGCTAGTAACTGACTTGGCGTTGACAGCTACCTTGCTCCTTTGTTGCTCGAAGAGTCTCCTTATGATCACGCATAGCTCATTGAGGTCAACATTGTTTGTTGGGTAAGCTCAGTATGTTACAGAGTGTGCTGGTACTCAATGGGAGTTGGCTATTTACTCATTACTAGTAAGAGCGCAATCGCGTGTGGCCACAAACCGCACTTGTTGTTTTTACCGTAGGGGATCGGGCTGTTGATCCTTGCCATTTTGTTGTTGGTTGTTATGCCTAGTACTGGCATTAGAAGCTTCAGGCAGGTGGGTCTACTTACTACACCTCTTGGCATCCTCAAGATAAGGGTAGAATAACCTATTTTAAGCAACAAACTTCTCAAGTAGGCACTTCGTACGTTCTAAGCGTTGTTCAAGTGTCTCTCTAGCTGGAGGCTAATTGTTAGTAGGTTGGTTATTCACCAATTGATTGTTCTCGGGATTGTTGATGTGAGGCATATTAGCAATTGGGGGTAGTGTTTGGGTAAGTGTTTAGCATGCATTTGGGTAAGAGATTGGATTTATTTACCACAAACGACACCAAATGTCATCTTTAGGTTTTGGCTAGTAGAGACTGATTGCGATTAGGCTTTACGCTACCAAATGAGCTTGCAAAACAAGAACCAATGAGAGGTGCCAAAGGGGTTATCTAGCGTGGCCACTTCAATACTAAAGTTAGTAGTTTGTAGAGAGAGAGAGGGAGAGGTAACAAGTATGCTAAGAAGTAGGATAGAGCTCAAGTGCATAAAGTGTTAGGTGGTTTACTTTTGAGTGATGGTCTGATATTTATAGAGGAGTAGAGCCAGCCATTAGTAAGTGAAGGACGTGTCTACAAGTCGTGTGTAGGGGAGACATGTAGGTTGACATAGCCTTGGATTGTAAGAGGTGGTTGTTGACTAGGTCTTTGGGCCTTATCTTTGTCTTTCAGCCATTGGAGCTTACAATGTATGGGCAGGCTATCTAGTAGGCTAGGGCTGAACCTAGTTAAAGGGGAGTTGGGTAATGAGTGTGGGAAAGTTGGCATGGGCCTAAGGGGCCCAAGCCTAAGGTATCCTATCAATACTAACTATAATATAATGAAGTAAAATTTTAATTTTTATACACTTTTTTCCTGTAAAACAACAATTTCCTCTTTTTTGCTTACCTTTTGTTAAGTAATAGGCTTTTGGGAGGAGGGTTTTAAGTGTAAAATCCATTAAAACAAAGATAAGTGTATGGTTGTATTTGCTATTTGTTTGTTGAGTTAAAGTAGAAAAAAAAAAGATGGTAAAAGAATTTGAATCTCTACATTTGTGAATTAGAAGTAGTAATTATTAATATGTTAATTTTAAAATAAATTTATTATTCTTCTTTTTAAACCAAAAGCCCACGAATTAGGTAGGGCATTAAATAGTTTATAAAATATAGATGTTATTTTTTAAAAAAAAAATTACGACTATCATACATAAATATGATTAGTATTTACACATAAATATACTCATGTGACACATATATAACTTAGACCATCATCAACATGTGTTTCTTAAAGCAAGTTTTGAGAGAATAGGAGCATAGGATTCTACATGGTGTCCTTGGCCGTTAGTGAGGAATCCATATGTAAGGTGTTGTCCTTTACAGAGAACCACATGTGGAGTAATTTTTCTCTTTCTTTTTTTTTTTTAATTCTTAATATATGTGAGAAAGGAAGCAATGAAAAAATAAAAAGGTAATACAATACATTGGGAAAATATCAAGTGAATGTAGTGCAACAGTAATATCAAGACAATGGGAAAATTGTTAGCAAATTAAAAATCCAAGGGTTGTTTTCCTTTTTTTCTTTTTAATTTTTGTTCTTCTCTTTATAAATAGGTAGAAGCAACTATGGATTTGGTTCTAAATTATTTTCTATAAACTACATTCTTGGAAAAAAAAAAAGAAAGAAAACTGTCCTAATTCCAAATTGAGACAACACATGAATCACGATAACTCTCAAAATTTGCCATTGTGGGAGAACCTATAGAAGCACAATATTTTCAATGACTCTAGTTTCCTAAGGCAATCCTTATTTTCCATTTAGTACATTTTTTCAAGCCTCCCAAATTTCGAATGTTTTCAAAATTTCTAAATCATGAACCAAAACCTGTAAAATTTGAATTTATCATATTACTTTAAGTAATGCCAGAGAAATATGATATCACCATATTTTCAATTTTTTCCTCAACTTGCATCCAAAAACATGTAACAATACACTCTGATTGGAGTAATCATTCTCAACCTATATTAGATCACTCACTGTAAGCAACCTCGCAATATCCAGAATTTTCTACACAAATAAATTTAGAAAGTGATGACAATAATGAAAACGAAGGAGATGAAGGTCATAGGAAAAAGTAAAAGTCAAATGATCACAAACTTCTCATATGTGCATGGTTGAGGTTAGTAAAGACCTAATTATTAAAAATAATTAACCATTATAGACTTTTTGGCAATAACTTAATACAAAGTTCGAGGATGGACAAGCATTTGAAAAGGAGAATAGTTCAAAAAGAACATGCTAATAATACAAATCTCGATGAAGTAAAATCTTAATTGATGTCATGAAATTTAGAACTTATTTTGACCAAATAAAACAATGAGCATAAAGTGAAAAGAATGAGGATGATTATATAAAAGATACTTATGATCTATTTAAGCAAATTGAAAAAAAAAAAAGTAATGCATGTCGATCAAATTAGTTTTAAAAAATTAATTATTGTAGAGTATCCATCAATCAAATCAACTTTGAAAAGTAGTCCCTACAGAGGTATATGTAGAGGTATTCATCGGGTTGACCAGGTTAAAAATTGCCTCTTAACCGTCGATTCACGGGATGTCAAGGGAGTGAACTAGGCTCAATTCAGCAACTCTTGAATTGTGGAGATTTTATTTTTTTTTTTCCAAATGTCCCTTAATTATTATAAATAATTTATGTACTATTCGTCTTTCTTTTTTTAATTAAATCTAAAACCTTATGTTGTTGTTCGTGAATAAAAAATTTTATTTTTGATTAAATTTTTTTCAATCTTGAAATAATTTATTTAGATTGTATGAGTATGAATGTGTGATGTTATAATATATATATATATGTATACATAAGGTATAATAATTAATATAAATAAAGAAAGACGAATAGTACATAAATTATTTATAATAATTAAGGGACATTTGGAAAAAAAAAAATAAAATCTCCACAATTCAAGAGTTGCTGAATTGAGCCTAGTTCACTCCCTTGACATCCCGTGAATCGACGGTTAAGAGGCAATTTTTAACCTGGTCAACCCGATGAATACCTCTACATATACCTCTGTAGGGACTACTTTTCAAAGTTGATTTGATTGATGGATACTCTACAATAATTAATTTTTTAAAACTAATTTGATCGACATGCATTACTTTTTTTTTTTTCAATTTGCTTAAATAGATCATAAGTATCTTTTATATAATCATCCTCATTCTTTTCACTTTATGCTCATTGTTTTATTTGGTCAAAATAAGTTCTAAATTTCATGACATCAATTAAGATTTTACTTCATCGAGATTTGTATTANCACAACAAACAAGAATGAAAAGAAAACAAAAGGGGTTTAGCAAAGTTTGAGTTGTTGCTAGCTATATATGATACACCAACTAACCCTACCCAACTTAATCTTCACTTGATATGATACACAAGTAAGGATTAAGGCTGCTTGCCACTAAGTCTTGCTAGAGGAGTTAGATAAGAGTTAAGGATAAAAGAGAACACGAAGGTTACTCTGTAAGGAAATTCTATAATTTAGTAATGAAGTACGATATCTGCTTATAAGGAAAGGGGATTTATATATTTGCTCCATTAAGATTACAAATGTACAAGGAAAAGATACAAAAAATTCCTTAAATATACTAAAAGGGATAAAAATGGATAATAATGTCCTGTAGGGAAAAGTAAATAATCCTTCTAGAATGATGTGCCTGAAGACACGTATCAAGTGGTGAATAGTGTTCTGCAACGCGATTGATCCTGCTAAAGTGAAGTCTCTGATAGCTTGGCATTTGCAGGATTCAACTCGGAATACATTGGGAGAAGGTTAGAGAACTAAGCTGACCTAATCTAGATCAGGTTAAAGCTCGAGCATTCAGAGTTATTTAGAGCTTCTTCAAGTCAGGTAGTTGGACAGCTCGGCTTAGATAGATGTTTGGTGCTTAGTAGCTCGGAAGTTGACCTGATTGCAATTATAGTATGGCACTTAAGGTGGCAAAAGTGTAGAAGTTTGAGATCAATGAAGGAATCCTTATCCTAGAAAGGTTCTCGAGCTAGTATACGTTGGGCTAGTCCTTGCAATCCTCTAGCTTGGCTTTGTGTAATTGGTACAAGGAGTTAATTCCTATCGTCTGCTTAGAGGTCAGACAGATTTGTTCTCAAATCAAAAGGGACTTCTTGGGATTGCTCTTCTTTAACATCTTCAGTGACTTCTTCTAATCTATGTGGGATCAAGTTAGATATGTTGAAGGTGGGTAACATACCATAATTCTCAGTAAACTCGACTTGTTAAGCGTTGTGATTGATCTTCTTCAAAACCTTGAATGGACCATTAGCTCGTAGGGACGGTTTACTTTGTCTAAGGTATGGGAATCTTTCTTGGTTGAGTTAGACCCATACCAGGTCACCTAGTTTGAAAGAAATAGTTCGGTAGCCATGGCTACCTATCTTTTGCTATCCTTCGTTGAACTTGGCAATCTTCCTTACTTAAAACTAGTATAACTTTTGTCATTCTTAGGTTCAATCAACTCCTGATTAGCTTTCTTTTACAGTTACGGGGGTACTGATCATATGTAGAGGAATAGTAGGGTTGAAGCCATAGATGACCTCAAAAGGAGTCTTCCAATGGTGTTGTGGACAGTTTAGTTGTAAGTGAAGTCCATCATAGGTAAGCACAAATCCCAATCTTTTAAATTCTTCCCCACAACAACTCGGAGTAGGGTACCTAATGTTTTATTCACCGCTTCGGTTTGGTTGTCAATTTGGAGGTAGCTGCTAAAGCTGAACATAAGTTCAATCCTAAGTTTCCTTCAAAGTGTCTTCTAGAAATTACTAAAAAATTTCATATCTCAATCTAATATGATGGTCTTCAAGACTCCATGTAGGCAAACAACTTCCTACAAAAACAAATTGATAATATATAAAATATCGTTAATTCGATGACACGAAATGAAGTGTATCATTTTTCTAAAGCGATCCACTACTACAAGGATTAAATCCCTCCTTTTAGATGTTCGGGGTAACCCTAGGACAAAGTCCACACCGAGGTCAACCCAAGGTGAGATTGTTGTTGTAAGGGTATGTACTCTCCATGTAGTGCTCTCTTTCCTTTTGCTTGCTTGTACACTTCACAACTTCCGACTATCTTATGGATATCCTTAGCCAAATCAAGCCAGTATAAGTTTTCTCTCAACAGGTCGGCTGTTTTAGTCTCCCTAAAATGACTAGATAATCTACTACTATGAGTTTATCTAACCAACAGCTATCGTGTTGAACATCTTGGTATGCTCAGCCTCTTCTCCTTGAACAAATAGCCATCCTTTAAGTAATATCCTCCAATAGCAACTCCTTCTCTGCACTTCTCAAGAATAGGAACCAAATGTGGTTCCTAAGTATACTATTTCGCAATAAGAGGAAAACCTAGTAATTTTGTTTGTAAGGTGGTCAGCAAGATTTGCCAACATAACAGGGTATCTGTAACCACTTTGGCATTGCCTTTCTTGTACCTGGTTACGTAAGAAAAGCTTTCCATAAACTCCAATCATTTTGCTTGCCTTTTTAAAAGTTTATTTTGATTCTTAAGATGCTTTAAGGACTCATGGTTCATATAGATCATAAGCTTTCGAGGTAAAAGGTAATGTTGCCATACAGTAAGAACTTGGAAAAGAGAATACAACTCTTTCTCATATAGAAAGTAATTCAATGCGGCACCACCGAGCTTCTTACGGTGATAAGCAACTAGCTGGTGTTCTTACATTAGTACGGTGCCAGTATCAATTCCTAACGTGTCGTACTCTAATTCGAAAGGTTTGTCAAAGTCAGGTATAAGTAAAATAGGAGCAGTAGTAAGCGGCTCCTTTGTTTTCCTAAAACTTTACTCAGCTTAGTCACTCCAATAGAATCCTTCGCTCTTCTTAGTAAGCTCGGTTAATGGGGCAGCAATGGTACTAAAGTCCCTAATAAACCTTTTGTAGAAAGAAGCAAGGCCATGAAAGCTTCATACTTCAGTGGTGCTCTTCAACATTAACCATACCAAGACACCTAGGATTTTCTCCTCATCAACTCGGATTCCATTTCCTAATATTACATAACCAAGAAAGACAACTTCGCTTTGACAAAATGTGCATTTTTTAAAGTTCCTATACAGTTTCTCAGCACGAAGTATGCCAAAAACAGGTTGGAGATGTTGTATATAATTAGTCAGGTTAGCATTGTATACTAATATGTCATCAAAGTACACAACCACACATCATTTGATCAAAGAGCATATTACATGGTTTATAAGTCTTATAAATGTGCTTGGTGCATTAGTAAGTTTAAATGGCATAACCAACTACTCATAGAGACCATGCCTTATCTTAAATGTAGTTTTCTGGTTATCAGGTCTTATGCGAATTTGATGGTAGCCACTTCACAAATTAATCTTTGAGAATACTTTGGCATCGTGAAGCTTGTCCAACATGTCATTGAGCCTCGATATAGGGTACCTATATTTGACAATCATTCAATCGATAGTTCAGCTATTGATGCATATGCACTATGAACTATCCTTCTTTGGGCGAGCAGAGCAGGCTGGCACAAGGGTTCATGCTTTCTTTGACATAACCTTGCTCAATAATCTCATCCACTTGTTGTTTTAGTTCGGCAACCTACTTAAGGTTCATTCTGTAAGCAAGTTGGTTCGATAGTGTTATGCCTAGTTGTAAATTGATGCAATGTTCATTACCTCAGACTGGGGGTAGTCCTTTAGGTAACTCATCTGGGAATAGGTCAAAAAATTCATCTATCAAGCTTTAGACCTCTTCCAGTGCATCTTCCATGTCTCTCAACTCCAATAACCTTCTAATCAATAGAAACATAGGGTCTTCGGCTTTCTTAGCAACTTGGAGCTCTTTTCAGCTAAGTACTAAGGCCTTCTTCTTGCTAGCTTAGGTGAGTTAGTTGTAAGTCTCATTTGCTTAGCTTGGTGTCATAAGTTGAAACACAATCTTCTTTCCATTATTCGTAAAGGCATAGGTATTCTTGAATATTTTGTGTATAACACATTGGTTGAATAACCAAGGTCTTCCCAACAGCAAATGTGAAGCTCCTATTGGGATAACATCACACATTACTTTATCCCTATATACATTTCCCACACAAAATGGTACAGTTGCCTATTCAATAACGTGTAGAGTACCCTTATCATGCAACCAATGCAGTTTATAAGGTAAAGGGTACTTAAAGGTCAATGGGCTTAACTTTTGCACAAAGGACTAAGCAATGGCATTAATACAACTACTTCCTTCTACAATGATCACGTACACTTGTCCCTTAATAGTATATTTGGTGTGAGACAAATTTTCTCTTTGGTCTTCTTTACAGCTTGGCATTAAGTTCAACACTCGCCTAAACATTAAGGTTATCACTTCTCTCTAATTAGCATAGATACAGGTCTCCTCCTCATTTCCACTTCAACTTCTCTAACATCCTTCTCTTCCTTCTCAAGCTCACTCTCGTCGATGTTATCTACTTCATCACCTCGGAGGACCATAAAACGTCGATTAGGAGACTCAGCAGCTGTATATCCATAACCTAAGTATTTAAATCATTTTATCTCACTTGTCTTACAACCTAAGGTTTGTCAAGTTGCTCCATCTTTAGCTCAGCGCTTTAAGCTAACTCAGCTATTATCATGTTGGTAATTCTTCTCACTTGCTTAGAAAGGTTTCCTCGATTCATTGTCAGTGAGTTAGTGTGGAACAGGAGTTCGCGAAGAGCTTGATCCAGGTTGGATTAGGATGGTTCTCTTCTACTTTTTGACCTTCTATGCTATCTTAATGGCTTCTTCTAGTGTGTGAAATCTCTACACTTCAACAGCGTTCAGTATCTTATATTAAACCATGAAATAAACCTAAATACAAGGCAGGCTTCAAGCTCATCCACATCAACTCGAATCATCAATATATGAAATTCTTTGACATAATCATCAATAGCATGGCTTCCTTAGCGGAGTTTTTTCAATTTTGCAAAGGTATCTTAAAAATTGGTCTCAGGTATAAATCTCCCTCTTAACAACATCTTCATATCATCCTATGTGTGTACTGCTTGTCGTTTATCCCTTGCTCCTACCACATTTAAGTTTTCCACCACATGACAACGTATCTAGAGAATTTAAGAGCAATAAGTCGAACTTTATTGGCTTCGGCATACCTATAACAGTCAAATGCTCTTTTAACCTTCTCCTCCTACTTTAAGTACTCATTTGCATTGCCACTTCCTGTAAAGGTAGAAATTTAGACCTTGACATTATCAAGTCCTCAAGGAGTTCGATACCCTTCCTCTTCTACCTTATAGTATTCCATTTCCTCTTCTTCTTCTTCATTACCCTCTACGTCTACTTCCTCATTATCTTCTTCGATTTCCTCTAACTCAAGTCTTCATTGAGCAAGTTAGTCTGTTGCTCCTCTAGCTCAATGAGGTTGAGTTGGGCAATTAGTTCGATTAACATGGCCATATCTTCGTTCCTGTACATTTTTACTTGGTCACGATTGGGCACACATTGCAATAGTTGTCTATTGCCTTGCATAATTATGATAAGACTCTCAAAAAGGTTGGTAAGTCTATCAAGTGTATCATTGACAAACCTTAGGGTATTACTATCATGTTGACCATGGCTAACATGAGTGCCACTGTCTTGGTGTAATACCCCAGAACTTGAAACACTACAGTCTGTCACGTCTCCCTAGATTCTATTTACATGTCAGGAGTTTAGGAACTTGCAAATTGTCCAAGATCCACAAAATACATAAAATCTTCCAACTCACAAATAATAAGCTGTTAATTCACTAATACCAACTCCTCAATCATTAGTAAAAGAGTAACATAAATTCTCATTCAATTCATCCTACACTAAGATGTCATATTATTTGCCTAAATAATGAAAATATGACAACTTGACTAGAGTTCTTACACTCTACAAGTAACATAAAACATATAACCAATCGGAGTAACAAGTAACTCCACCTTACAGTTGGCAATAAAAATTGAATCCTAGCTCTTGTCCATACCTATCATCTATTCTATACGTGCCTCACCCATCTTAGAGTAGAAATCCCTGTTCTCTTCTTAATTATGAACTCTGCCGGTACCATCATATCTTTCAGTAATATTATCATAACATGAACCTGCAACTAAAAAACAGTAACTCTTGTAGGGTAAGCTAATGCCTAGTATGGGATACCACACACATGCGCATGAACATAAATGTAACGAGTTAAGCATACACACGAGTATCAACATAAATGCAACAAACAACTAGTTTTAAATCTTGTCATTTAAGTCCGCAAACAGCACAATCTTAACGTCCTGAGATTTGAGGTTACTCATGACCTCTATACGTACAATATATAAATATTACATAGGTGTTGGTATTGGGTTCTCCCTAATCACCCAAGCATCAAAACCATCCTAGATCTACTTGGGTCATTTCAATACGGGACTCTACCGGGGACAGCATCATGCAAAGATCACCAGGTGTCTCACCAACACCATTGGACCTTATCGGTGGATGGTCAAAGTCAAGCACAAGTAACAAATAGTTAAGTCCGAGTTTCATTTAAGTTCGGCTAATGCACACTAATTTAGCACACATAATAAAAAAACATATATCTCGTACTTGGTACTCCTATCTCAACAAAGTCTGGCACTACACAACTCCTAGCACCTGGTCACAAATGCAATACTAGATTTAAAACTTAATTCATTAATCTTTAACTCAACTCAACATTTTTCCACTTTTATTCAACCCTTTTCCCCAACGTCCGAGTTTAACCGCACTCCACATATATTTTCATATCCTTCCATACACTTTTTAACATCACATAATATTCACACACCAACCCTTGTCCGCACACACACATACGTCCCCCTCTCCCTCATCTCACATCTATAAACATAATCACACACACTGACACACCTACGATCACTCATATGCCTACACCTTACATTGATACACACACCCGCACAACACATACACATGCACATTCTCATATCAGCTGTACATACACATATACACGCAATTCCTACCACATGTTGCCACATGATCACAACTGTACACACTATACGGCGCATAGAATTCTACACACACAAAAATTAAAGCCATTGTAATGCGCTAAATTTTTCTCAAACAACATGCAACGCATCACATATACGCGTACGCGTACACCAGTAATATAACACTTCCGCAACCCAACTACACAATAATTATCCATTACTACCATGTCGACAAATACACCACCTTCTCCTAAACTTAAAGAAAACCTTAAAAGACATAAATTAACAAAATAAAACAAAAATAAAAGGGAAACTTACTTGAGAAACGCATAAAGATCAATTCTTTATTGAACCCCGTGCTCAATTATTGTGAATCTCGATTAGGGTTTCGATATTTGGTTGAGAATTGGAAGTTTTCTATTTGTGGAGAAAAACTAATGTAATGTTTTGGTAAGAGAAAGATATAGGGTTGAGCTGTACTTTTATTTAGGATAAAGAATAGTAAGAAATCTAAATCTTTTCCTATGGCCATATTACCCCTGCTATCCCTTATAAATTACAAGCCATACCATGTCTTCAAACATTTATTATATTATTATATTATTATATTCATTCCATTATTTTATATTTCTAAAATTTATTATTATTATTATATAACCTCCTTTTTTTTTAATCGAGTTTTACACTTGGTCACCAATAATTTTGTGAACACTAGAATCCGACGTTACGTAATATCTCTTGTTACTGTTTTCTTCAAGAACTACCTCAATAACACAATCTCAACAAAGCTCTACTACTCACTACAATTTAGAATCGCTTTAACACACTCCAACCACTTTAATGCTCAACATAACACAATGTAACACAGAAATCAAACTTACTTTATTTTCGTGGTAGAGAAATAGAGTAGAACAGAGCATCACGAGTAACCACTCTTACCTTTCACAAATACTACTCTATAGCTGACAACTTCAAAACCCACTTCAAACACTTTACAGCAACTACATAAACCATTGCGGCAGCTACGAAAGAATACAGCAGCTATTAATAGTAACATAAGCAAAATTTCATTGCAACTTCATACACTCCTTTACAAAACCTAGCTCTAATACTAATAAAGCTAATGCGTCTCCAAGATCATATACACAGAGGTCGTACCACAACAAATGAGAATGAAAAGAAAATAAAAAGGGTTTAGCATAATCCACATAGCTGTTAGCTAGATATGACCCACTAACTATCCTTACCCAACTTAATCTTCACTTGATATGATATACAAGTAAGGATTAAGGTTTCTCATCACCAACTCTTGCTAAAAGAGATAGATAAGAGCTAACGATAAAAGAGAATACAAAGGTTACACTATAAGGAAATTCTGTAATTTAATAATGAAGTATGATGTCTACATAGAAGGAAAAAGGGGTTTATATATTAACTCCACTAGAGTTACAAATTTACCAGGAAAAGACTAACAGGATAAGATATAAAAGATTTTTTAAATATACTGTAAACCCTAAAGCTAAGCCAAGTAATTATAGGAGTGAACTTAGAACACAATGTTTAGGGCGATCGGTTAAAGGATCCGATCAAACCCAAATTATAAGTTATTGAGAGAAATATTAGTAAAAATGACCCCGTAAACGTGAATTTAAGAAAATAAGTAGTAAAATAAGAGACTATAAAATTTTCAAATTTTAAGCATAATAATTGCTAATTAACGAAAAGGAGAAAAGTGTAATCTAATAACTAATAAATTACTAGAGATAGATTATATGTATACTAAAAATTTTAGAATGACCAAAATAATAATTAGGAATGTTCACGTGTACCGCACATGTATTTACATATAGATAAAAATACACAAAATTACCTAAATTGGCAAAAAAACTAAGTAAATAATTAAAGAAAATTATAAATTAATTATGGAAAAATCAGAAAAAAAAATCAAAAGAGGATAAGATGTTCCAAATCAGGTTGTGGCATGTCAGGATCTGCCAAATAAAAATCAACCAATTAGAATTAGGCAACACAAAAGCAAAAAATGAAGGGAATTGGGCAAAGTCATGTCTAATTAATGCATAATAATTACAAAAATTGTCTATAAATAGGGGAAAAATTTCTAGAACTCATTTGGGTAGTGAGGAATCTAAGAAAAATCGAGAGACCCAAAAATTTGAGAGAAAATTCAGAAAACAAAAAAAGAAAAGAAAATTGTGCAGATTGGGCAAGTGAGCCAAACCCACATCTCACCACCACCTAGGACCGAGCCACCACCACCACCCTACTTTAGACCCACCGTCTGGGCTGGCCGACAACCTTGGACCGAGTTTAGATGGCCAGAAAGCATCGAACTAGGTGAGTCCTATAATTGTCCCGATTTTGTATAATTTAGTAAAATTAGTTATTTTGCCCAGAAAATTATGAAAATTGTTATTTTGAGGTTTTATTGTATGTAGATTTAGGGAAAAATAGTAATTTAGTTTAATCACGTCTGAAAATATAGGATTCTTAACAAATTAAACAAAATCGAGCATGATTAAAACTAGAAATAAATAGGCTTAGGAGTGTAGTTTGGAGCTCAATTTTTTTCTGTAGGATGCTCATGTGATATAGAATAGTGCTATGAAGCCATTTTTTAAAAATTAATTTTTGAAATTTTTAAGTTAATTTTTAGCCCTAAAATGATGGAAAAATTGGGTAATTTTGAGTTAATTAGGTGATTAAGATACTAATTAATGATTTAATTAGTAATTAGATGTTTAGGGATGCTAATCTTTGATGTGGAAACCTAATCCTAGCCTTTGGAGTATTAAGTATGGTTAATTGAGAGAATTAGGTAGTTAATGTAAGAAATTAGTAATATGTGAAATTGAAAATTAATAAATCTAAAAAATTAGGGTTATTTAGATAATATTATAATAGAAATAAGAAAAATAATAAATCTGAAATAACATTTAATTTTAAGTAAATGTCTCAAAATGTAAGATTTTCTCACGTCGGGAATAAATCTGATACCTCAATTAGGATTAGCGTATACCAAATAGTTTAGAATACTGAATTAAGACCCAATAGGATATTTGAATACCTGAGCGTAATATGATTAATGTCACACTAAGATTCGAGCATATTTAAGACTTAGGAATTAAAACTAGAATCAAATTCGAACCCCGAAATAGAGTACAACGAATCATTAATACGTTATAGGTATATATGGAAAAATGAGTTAAATTATGAATTAAAATATGAATCCATAAAATATAAGTACTAAAAAGACCTATTTGTATTATAGGACACCTAAAGACAAATCAGCTTGCGACTAAGGGATCGAGCGATCGAGCAATTTCAAGTAAGTTGGGTTATTGCTTATTGTAATAGAGTACTAGTTTTACGGTACTCAGAGACTTAGGCTTGTATATGGTTGTGATTGTAAGTAGTTTACGCATGTGTTTGACGTATCTGAATTCGTGCTGAAATTGTGATGTGAGTGATTTTGTGTTATGATTGAATTGGTGTGAAATTGTTTGAACACCCTAAATGAAATTTAATCTTATTTGACTCTAAGAACCAAAAAAATGTCATGCATTGCAAATCGTTAGGGGATCATAGGATTCTCCAACCAAATACTGACTCCTTCGAAAGGGATAGCGCAGGATTGCAAAATGGTCTCTTCTTCATCCTCAGTCAAACTAAGTGACAGGAGAGGAGGTCGTGGCGAGGGTGGAGTCAATGGTTCGAAAGTAGTCACGGGAGGAGCGAAGTCTCCATTGCACAAGCCTAGGTTTGGTTGTGAGCTATTGCATAACATGGAACTCCTCAACTCGGATTAGAGCGGGCGAAATTTCTCTGATTTCATAACGGACCGGACTACGTTGTGCGATGACACTTGATTGTTGTATTGCATGAAAATAATTGATTGATAATCTTGTTTGTGCTTGTATGCATTCATGAGTCTCCAATTTAACTTATTAAGCTGTAGTTGCCCATACCCTTATAGATCCTTTTGCAGATTCTGATCTCTGAGCAATTCAAGTAGAATGTCGCCTTACAATTATCCAGAGGTTAGTCCTTTTTTAAGTCGGGGGTGTGAGGATCAAATTACTTAATAATGATGTGTAGCTAGAGTATCCCTGTAGTTAAGGATGAAAGACTGATAGTTATTATGTACATTAATGAACTATTGTGTTTATGTAAAACTTCCTGAGAAGCCCTGTGGACTTACATATAATTATACATGTATATTAGAAATTTGTAATATTTATCATAATTGTAGTATAAATGATAAGCGGACTGTTTACTTCAGAGCGAGGAGGCGTCGACGTCTTGTGTAGATCATGTCTATGATAGGCACTGTGAGGCCAATTACTATCATAGAATGGTTTACATGGTGGGACTGTTGCAATTCTGCGACTTCAAGGCGTGACATATACTAAAATTGGTAAAAATAGCAAATAATGTATTGTAGAGAAAAGTAGAGAATTCTTTTGGAATGTTATGCCTGAAGACATATCTCAGGTGGTGATCGGTGGTCTACAATGTGGCTAATCCTGTTGAAGTGAATTCTTGGATAGCTTGGCATTTGCAAGATTCAGCTCGGAAGAGGTTGGGAGAAGGTCAAAGAACTGGGCCGACCTAATTTGGATCGAGTTAGAGCTCAAGCATTCAAAGTTATTTAGAGCTTCCTTGGGTTAGGTGGTTTAACAGCTCGGCTTAGATAGATGCCTGTTGCTTAGCATCTTAGAAGCTAAGTTTATTGCAATTATAGTTTGGCACTCAAGGCAGTAGAAGTGTAGAAGTCTGAGATTAATAAATGAATCCTTATCTTGGAAGGGTTCTTGAGCTAGTACACATTAGGTTAGTTCTTATAATCCTCTAGCTTGTCTTCTTGTGATTGGTCTATGGAGTTGATTCCTATCAAGTTATCGCTTCAAATAACAATGGGATATGATATACATTTTTTAGAGTCTCAAGTCCAAACAATGATATTGATATGTTAGAGAACTTACCTCTATTTAATGACATTGTAGAGAAACGAGCTCCACTTACCAAATTTACCTTCAAGGTTTAAAACTATAATATAAGATGTTATCTTACAAATAATATATATTTAAAGTGCTCAACCTTTGTCAATTTTAATTCATACTCATGTGATTCAAATGAGCAATCATTTTGAATGGGCTTTGAGTATTAAAATTTTGTTTTCATATAGTTCATATGCCTTACATTTTAGGGATTAAAAGGTTTTAAGCCATATCATGCAAGCATATATATGATTTTGCATAATATGATTGTTGAGGATGAGTAAGATGGCTACAACTTCAATTACAAAGTTTTGGATTATGAGTTAAGAGGCAACCATGACACGACACCTCATATCTCTCACAACTATATTGTGAATGATGCAATGTACACCGAAGATAATATTCGGTTTTGTGATAGGATAAAACACTGTCAATTATAAACTAATTTAATTGAATGTGTTTAGCAGTGATTCAAACCAATTGGTTAATGTTAAGTAGTTAGTGATTTTAATTTAAGTTATTTATGTTTTATTTATTTTTCTCTTTGATTATGAGCTATGTACTTTAACCTGTATGAGTTTAGAATTAAGTTTTTTTTTTTTCTTTTTGCCTATTTATAATATTATTGGTTATAATAAATTTAAAAATTTTTAATTATATTGTAATTAATATGTTAAATATTAAATGTGTGTTACCATCATTGCTATTCTATTTTTGTTCTATAGTAAACAATTGAGTTAAGCAAAAAAACCATGAACTATGGATTGAATCATGAATCGAACTAAACCAACTTTTTTTTCTTTTTTTTTTTGCAAACAGTTCGGTTTGGTTATGTATATAAATGGTTTATAGTTTGATTCAAGAAAGTGAATCGAACCAAATCGGTTGATCAAATAAAAAAAAAATTCATACAATTATTTGTGTTTTTTTTTTCCCTATCAATCTTGATAGATTTCATCAAATTTTTCATATCTTATTTCTCTTTATATTATTTCTGAGGCAATTATTAAGATTAAGTTAAGTGAGTTTTATCTGACATTTCACATTAGAAAATTTTCCTTTTTAAAATTGTTTTTTTCTTATATATTTTCAAATTAAGGATTTGAATTTGATACTCTTTATGTATCTCTCATCCCTTTTCTAGTTTTTAACATATTTCTTTTGTTTTCTTCATATTACTTTTGAACAAAAGGCTTTACTTCTCCTTCCTAGTTGTTGTTTGTTGGAATAGAATCTCTTATCATTATTTACTCAAGTTAGGTTTATCAAAATCTTGTGTAGTTTTTTTTTTTTTTTAAATATTGTTACACAAGATAAATGTATAAAGAATTAACTAAAAACATATAAAAGTTTAATGGAAAGGAAAAAATGTTATTGGAGATAAAAATATTAAGCATAATAGTTCAAATAATACATCGTACCTGTTGAGCTTCATTTTTTTTCTGATTTTTTAAATTAGTTTTCTTTAAATCGATCAATTTTAAACCCTATCCGTTTAATATTAACCCTCGACTAAGGTTTAAAGAAAACCGGTTTTTTTTTTTTATTTTTTGAAAACATTTTAGAATTGCTACCTGACTAAATTCGAGAAAAAGAGTTAAATTTTAATTAATTTAATGGATTAGTTATAATTTAACTACAAGTCTTTTTGACAAAACCAATTTTTAAAAACGGTTTTAAAATTGGAGATTTGAATCTAAGGACTATCCTCTTAAACCCTAAATGGATACCACTTTTTAACTTTCCGAATTTAATTTCGCTTTTCAATAATACCCTTTTTCAATTTCTAAACAACAAATCATATCACAAGCAATTAAGTTAATTAAATTGATTATTTACAAAAGATAAAAAAAAATCTCATATTTTAAGTTGCTTTGTATTTGCTATGAATACTTACGTACCTGTTATTCAATATCAGACTTCCGTAGTTCATTTTATGAAAATTTTATGTAGGTGAGTTGATTTTAAACTTGAAAGGAAAATTGAGTTTACATTTTAAGTGGGTTTGGGTTTTATCGAGAAAAGTCCAAAAGATCTTAAATTGGGGTTTATTTTTATAAAGTTCTAAGAATTTTCTAATTTTAAGATAGTTCATTTATTTTATTATTATTATTTATTTTTTCTTTTGAAAACTAATTTTTCTAAATGATAAAATCCCCTTTTTTATTTTATTTTATTTATCAAATAAGAACTAAAATAGGCTTTTTATTTTTTTTTTCTTTTTGTTTATTTCTTTCTTCTTCTTTTTTCTTTTTTTGTTTTCTTTTTCTTCTCTTTTCCACTTTTTATTTATTTACATTTACAATAAACCAAATAAAAAAAAACAATAACAACAATTAAAAAACTAACAATACAAAACAACTAAAAAAAACAACTAAACAAAAAAGAAAGGATGGGCTAGACTTGCAAATGGCATGTGGGTCGGACCTGGGTTGGAGTGTGAATCTTGAGTTAAGTTAGATCTTGAAGAGGGTTGGGTTGGATGCTAGGCAATTTGGGTCGTACTCAAGAAGAACAAGAAGAAGATGGTTCAGAAAGTCAATTAAAGTGGTCTCAACATGATTTCTAAGTGGGTAAAGGTGGTTTCATGTGTATTTTATTGGCAAATATGGATGTAGAACAAGTGCCTTGCCGTTTTTGGTGGTTTGAGGAAATTGGATAAGGAGCATCCAATGGTGGTGGTTCTTGACGATGCTAAGGGTTTGCTAGGTTGTGAAGGCAAGTGAGGTCTTAGGTTATGGAGTATAACAAGGACAATGCTGTGAATGATTTTACATGGGGATGCATAGTGGTGTTAGGGTCACATAATGGAGCTAACAGTGGTGTTAAGGTTTAGTCTTTAGGTGGTGGTTGAGGGTGTTGGAGATGCAGCAGAGGCTGTAGGTAGTCTTGGTTATGAACTTAGAGACTAAGAAATCTTCTTATATGATTAGTCTTACTCAAAAAGTTTAGAGCTTGATCAATTTTGTAGAGAGAGAGAGAGAGAGAGAGATGAGATGCTAGAGAGAGAGATTATGAGAGGGAATGATTTTTGATCTCTAAAACGAAGAGGGAAGTCCAATTTATAGTACTTCAAGTTTGCATAAGCTCGAAAAGTCCATCATGGTCGTTTGGGTACGAATGCATAACTTCAGATTTTGAGTTTTTTTTTTTCGATTTTTGAGAGTCAATTTAGGCATGAAAACGATTGAATTTGGCCTTATTTTTAGACTTGATTCGAAGAAGGCCATGTATGGAATAACGTCAAACCAAGGAATCATGCATGTATGTGTGAAATTTGTACAGAAAATTTATCCAAAGTGAGGTGGGTAAGCTTATTCTCGGGTGGGAAAGTGGAGGAAATCAAGGGAAAGAGAAATAAAAGAAGGGAAAGTGCTGACGTGGCACTGATGTGGCGCCATGTCAGCTGTAAGGTTGAATCCTGTTGTGCTACGTGGCCAAAACCAACATGTCATGTGCCATGTGTTAGGTACGTGGTGAAGATGTTAACGTAGCGGCACATCAAAGGTAGGGCGAATGTCATCATGCTTCGTGTCTTGATGTGATATGTAGCTGATGATGTAGTGTCCATGTATTGTGGGTGATGTGATAGTATGTCTTGTAACAAAAAAACAAAAGGCATTCCATATCCTTAATGAGATTCAAACCTAAGATCTCAAGTTAACCCAAATCAATGTTTAAGTGTTTAAACTTTAAGCCATTGGCATATTCTTTGTTTATATATGTAATCAAATTGCATATATGAATAAGGTTAGCTTAAATTAAATTTGAATATAAGCCCAAACCCAATGATTCTCTTTTTATTTTTATTAAAGCTTCTATTATATTAAACTATTTAAAAAATTTATTATTTTCTGAATTTTCTAAATCTTCTATTTTTTAATTTTTTGCATTTTTATTAATACTTATATATATATTTTTTAGTTTAATTTTTTCATATTTTCTAAATTTTCTTTTTTAAAAAAAATTTCTAGATTTTCTATTTTTTGTACTTTTTCCTGATTTAGGGCATTTTATCATATTCTAAAAATTTTGATAAAAAGGGGGGAGGGGAGAAGGGGAGGGAAAAAATAAGATGTCTACAATACTAAACCAAACCAATTATAATCAGGTTCAAAAAATTTACGAACTAAACTATATGATTAAATTCGATTTCAAAAAATAATTAAATTGTTATATTAAGTACGATTGATAAAAGATGACGAATTGTATCGAATCAAATCACGCTCACCTTTAGTAACTGATAAAGATAAATATTGAGTTTTTTTCGATCGTTAAATACCAGTACAAGTCAACATGTTTTATTTGTTCTTTATTTCCATGTTTTGATTTCGATTGGGTGTCTACACTATATAAATTAACCTCATTATATGTGAAAAAGCAATATAATCCAACTCATTAATCATTCTTCTAGTGTTTGAACATCTATATTATTAAAATCCTTAGAGGTTTAAGTAATCGTTATAATTAAAATTACTATTTAGATCAATATTAAATATTATTTAATAGAAAAATCAATACTAAAAAAATATTATAAAATTATATATAATTTATATGATGGGTAAATTTATTTTTACTTATAATTCCTATATCTAATTTTTCTTTCTCACACTTTAAAATTGTACTTCACTTTCTTCTCTCTCCCTTTTTTTTTTCTCTCCCACTTTCTTATTCCTTTGCTTTCACAATCTATAATAAAGCTACTTTTTTCACAATTCTTTTCGTTTATGAGATTTTTTAAAAAATTCATTATAAATTATATAGATATATTAGAAGAGAAATTTATAAAAGTAAATATAAAATATTTTACTATAAGTTTGAAATAAATATATATTTTTATTTTTTATTAGAGGTAAAAAAAAAAAACTAAATTTTACATATACCCCGTTAACTAATTTTGTTTAAAGTATTTATATAGAGGGCTTTAAAAAAATTTAAAAAAATGCTGAGAGGGGCTATAAAAATAGAGTAGAGATTTGTTTGGGAAGAAAAGTTGTTTACGTACTGATATGACGTACAAGACCATCTAGATGGCCAATAATGGCCGTTTATATGGGGCAAACGGCCAAAGCATCTCGGTCACCGTGAGTCCTCAATCCTCATCATTCTCAATTTCCCTCATTCACGCGTGTCTCACTCTCCCTCCCTCCCTCCATTTCTCACGCGCCACCTCACCAATCTTTCTATTTATAATAGCACCTCTCTCTCCCTGAAACCAAAAAGACCAAACCTGACTTGTTCTGTACTCAAACTCGGACTCACTCAGCAACTCATTCAGAGACTTATTCTCTCTGCTCAACCCGCTCAATGGGCTCACTAGGTATCCTCGAGGAGCCATTGCAATATCCAGTTCCTCGTAGGGACGAGTCTGTCATCGATGATTACTTTGGCGTTAAAGTCGCCGATCCGTATCGATGGTAATTTCATGTCAATTTTGTAATTTTTTGTAATTCGAGTCGTAATGCGAGTCAATGAAGTTGATTAACATTTGAATTAATGAATTTGATCATACATGTCAAACAAAGCTGCTGTCTTTACCATATTTACGATTCCAAATGCTTGAGCGGCGATATGAATTACGATGTATAAGACTCGAATTACAAGTGCATAAAGATAGCTTTTTGGTAATAATAAATATATTACTGTAGTATTAGGCAACTTTTATTGTCTAACGTCATGCTGTGTATGTACGCTATTGCATTTATTCGTATCATCTATGTTTAATTGTTTATGCTAGGTCCCATAACTCTGATCTTCATCTTGTAAAACTGAGATTTTGATTAGAAATAAAGTCGACAAATGCCGCTCGGTGTCCAGTCCGTGTCTTTACCGTTAAATTGTTATATATAGATGAAAAAGTAAAAAAAGTGGGTCTAATATGATACAATTGTCATACAAGGCAGTTTATGATTGGTGAGACGAGGAAAGTTTGATCTTCTGACGGGCTGTGGATGCCTTGAGATGGTCTTATTCTGCTTTCTGCCACTTGTTTTAGAGGATAAACTTTTTGCCCTTTTCATGTAGCTGTGTTTTTTCATGTAATGTTTAATAAGCTTTGGAAAAGTTAAAAGTTCCTTTTCTTTTGACTCTTTAACAATTGCCTGTGATACTCTATGATACTCCCTATGGGAATCTTTAAATGTTTAAGATTTTTTATGTGCAAAGAAATGATATGATGTATGTTATTTTTTTGGAGCAACCGTAACATATTGTTTGTAGGAGGTTTGTTTTTTCTATGTATTTGGAGTTGTTACTCTTGTTCGTAATTTTGTATTTATAGAGTTGGCTGGTCTTGTTGAATTGCTTGTTACTGTGTTTTTTCTTGTTTAAGATTTTGATACGAGAGTTGAATTTTTGACTATTAGGCTTGAAGACCCTGATAGTGAAGAAACAAAGGAATTTGTTCAAAATCAGGTGAAATTGACAGAATCTGTGTTGAAGAAATGTGATACTAGGGAAAAGCTTCACGATAAGATCACAAAGTTATACGATCATCCTCGGTATGAAGTCCCATTCAGGAGAGGGAATAAGTACTTTTACTTGCATAATACGGGGCTTCAACCACAGAGCGTTCTATATGTTCAGGTATTTGTCCATGAAATTTTGGGATAATCAGATGATCTTTGCAATTACTATGTGGTCAACTGCTCATAATTTTCAATTTAGGATGCACTGAGTTGCATACATGACAGCATTGTACTTGATAGAAACTATTGTCACGTTTGGTATGTGGGAATACTTTAGATGGAATAGAATGAAATGAATTGGAATGGAATGAGAGCCGGAATGATAAATCATTTCCTATGTTTAAAAATTGCTATGGAATGGAATGTAATGACATTAAATGCGTAAATATTATTAATTGTCAAAAATACTCTTCATTATTATATACCATAATTTATTTGAAGGTTAAATGGGCAATTTTAAATCAATGTAATTAATGAGGGTAAAATGGAATCGCGATTCCACCTTCAATTACACTTCTAAACATAGGGAAAGGGATAGAACTCAAAATCATGATTTCATTTTGGTCAATTCCTGCGTACTAAACGTGACATTATATGTATGTTCTGGTTTGGTTGAGTAGATGGTGAAAACAGCTTTCATATTAGATACATTTCCAAGGATTGATTGGTGTTGTGTTATTGTGTATTGTATGTTGCAGGATGGTTTTGATGCAGAAGCAGGGGTTTTGCTTGACCCTAATAGGTTAAGTGAGGATGGAACTGTATCTTTGAACAATCTTTCAGTGAGCAAGGATGCTAAGTACTTGGCATATGGGCTTAGTTCAAGTGGTAGTGACTGGGTAACTATCAAAGTTATGAGGGTTGCAGATAAAGAAGTTGAACCAGATACTTTATCATGGGTGAGTATATTGTTACTCTATTAAAGTCGGGGTATAGAATTTGGCCATCTTAAAGTAACTAAATTCAGTTTATTACCTTGATCTTATCTTTAGGTCAAATTTTCAGGCATCAACTGGACTCATGACAGCAAAGGCTTCTTCTACAGCCGATACCCGGCTCCCAAGTAAGTGCTAAGTCAAGAGTATTCTTAAGTATATACTCATAACGTTTCTGTTTAGTTTGTTTTCTTGATTAAGGTGGGATCAAGTTTTGTAGTTCAAGTTATTTGTTTGGTTAACAATAGCCCAAACTGAAGAAACCAAATATTCAGTCATATGTCAAAAATTTTAATGTTGTTATATGTCAACTATGGGAAAATAATATTATTATATATCATCTGCATCCGGATATAGTGTCATGACTAATTTTGATTCATATTTATGATTTTTGAATGAATGGAGACAATTTGTTATAAGTAGATCTGTGCTTTTTAAGCTTCTAATGGTTTTTGCATAGCTAGATTTAGGTAAATTTTTTAGACATTGATAGATAGGCTTTGTTTTCCCAACCACTTTCCCTTCTCCAATAATGTGATGTAATGTACTGATAGAAGTTGGAAACACCAAGTTTTTGACATGTTTTGATTTTTCTCTTTTGGCAGAGAGGGAGAAGAAATAGATGCAGGGACTGAGACCAACTCTAACCTTTGTCATGAAGTGTACTATCATTTTGTTGGTACAGATCAATCTGAAGACATCTTATGCTGGAAGGATCCTCACAATCCAAAGTACTTGTTTGGAATTGATGTGACAGATGATGGGAAGGTTATCTTTTGATTGAAAATAAATCAATTGTCAAAATGACTATATCTTGTTTGTAAGATTCGTAGGATATTGGATTCTGACACACTTTAATTTTTCTTTCAGTATGTTCTTTTATATGTTGAAGAAGGCTGTGATCCTGTCAACAAAATTTTCTACTGTGAGATGTCTAGCCTTGTAGATGGGTTTCAGGGCATAAGAGATAGAAATGAGCTACTTCCATTTGTCAAACTTATAGATAATTTTGATGCAAAGTATGAAGCAGTTGCTAATGATGAAACCGTATTTACTTTCCTTACAAATAAAGATGCTCCTAATTATAAGCTAGCTCGGGTAGATCTCAAGGAGCCAAATATTTGGACCGATGTTGTCCCAGAAGCTGAGAAAGATGTCCTGGAATCTGCTTGTGCTGTCAATGGCAACCAAATGATATTATGTTACCTAAGTGATGTAAAGCATGTGTTGCAGATAAGGGATTTAAATACAGGCTCTCTTCTGCACCGATTGCCCATTGACATTGGCACAGTTAGTGGTATCTCCACTCGACGTGAAGATTCTGTTGTTTTTATTGGCTTCACTAGCTTTCTTGTACCCGGTATTATATACCAGTGCAACTTACAAGGTGGGGTTCCAGAAATGAAGATATTTCAAGAAATTATTGTCCCTGGTCTTGATCGTTCTGAATTCAATATTGATCAGGTACAACTTATTGCCTTCTGATATAACAATACTATGTAATAGAATTTAAAGGTTCTCCTTTGATCATTCTATTATTTTGCTGCATTTTTATGTGCTCTTTAGGAGAGCTGCTTGGCAAACTCTCTCTTCCGTATGGTTTGACTGTTCAATCCTTGCCAAATAGTTTTAATAGATAATGGAAGGCTTGTTATGTCCTCTTTTTTCCCCATGCTTCTTTTTGTCAACATGATTCGTGATTTGATAGGATTTTACATTTTTCAGGTTTTTGTGCCCAGTAAAGATGGTACAAAGATTCCAATGTTTGTGATCGCTAAAAAGAATATTCCTTTAGATGGATCACATCCATGTTTGTTATATGGTTACGGCGGATTTAACATTAGCCTTACTCCATCATTTAGTGTCGGTCGCATTGTCCTGATTAGACATTTGGGAGCTGTCTGCTGCATGGCAAATATTCGTGGTGGTGGTGAATATGGAGAGGAATGGCACAAGGCAGGGTCCCTTGCAAATAAGCAGAACTGCTTTGATGATTTCATCTCGTTGGCTCAGCACCTTATCTCCAAAGGTTACACCCAGCCAAGAAAGTTGTGCATTGAAGGAGGAAGTAACGGAGGCCTACTGATTGGTGCTTGCATAAACCAGGTTTTGTTTGGTTCTTAGGTTGATTTCACGAATGGATGTTTTCTTTGTTCCAATTGGCAAGTTTCATAAACTGCAGAGACCTGACCTTTTTGGTTGTGCTTTGGCTCATGTTGGTGTTATGGACATGCTGAGATTTCACAAGTTTACCATTGGTCGCTCTCTCTCTCTCTCTCTCGCTCTCTCTCTCATGCAATTTTCTGTTAGTTTTTCCTTTTGCATGTCCTATACATAAGGGCATGTGAGTTACCACTACATTATTTATCTCTTGCTTTTATGCTAATCAAGATTTGCCTTCAGGACATGCGTGGACTTCAGATTATGGATGTTCAGATAAGGAGGAAGAATTTCACTGGTTAATAAAGTAAAGAATGCTGTCCTTAGCAAGGCTTATGGTTGCCATTGTAGTTTGCATGGTAGAAATGGCACTACACAATCATATTGTAATTTTCCTTAACTAATAAAACCAGAAAGGCAAGCCTATGGGC
The DNA here is from genome assembly GCA_024138015.1 of Lumnitzera littorea. Classification (NCBI taxonomy): domain Eukaryota; kingdom Viridiplantae; phylum Streptophyta; class Magnoliopsida; order Myrtales; family Combretaceae; genus Lumnitzera; species Lumnitzera littorea. The sequence continues at coordinate 127,819,665 of JAMXBB010000001.1, read as the reverse complement.
CACTATAGACAACCTGTTCTTCTTTAGCCAAAACTTTAGGTAACATGGTCAGACAGAGAATGTATTGTAATAATGCTTTGCTTGATAAGTACAGTGGTGTAGCTGAAAATCTTTATGGGGAACTTCTTTGGATCTCCAAGCATAATTTGCATGTGCTGTTGTTGTTGTGTAGTTGTCCTTTACTGTGTTCAAGATCTTTTAGTGGGTGCAATTTCAGTTTTCTATCTAAATAGATATTTCTTTTTGCAAAATTGATTGCTAGCAAAATGCTGACCCATTTACGGCCACATCCTCTGTTAAGTGGGAGATGGCCATATTGTTCAGTCATTTTTCCATTGTTATCGTCTCCTTTCTCCTGCCTTACTATCTACAATTAAAATAATCTTTCAAGTTTGTTGACTGTTCTTATCGATGAATATCTATTTAACTGTTAGATACTCACCACTACATAATGTTCGGAGGCCATGGGAGCAGACACCAGATCATTCTTTACAGTATCCATCCACAATGCTATTGACTGCTGATCACGATGATCGTGTTGTGCCATTGCACTCATTAAAGTTATTGGCTGTAAGTCCTCAGCAAAGTAAATTTTTCCATTGATGTTTGTTGAATTGATCATCATACTTTTGTCATAAATGGACATGCATGTGCGTATATAAATTTGCATGCATACTTAGCAAGGTAGCATCTCTATTATATTGGTGCTATACCGGTTTTGGGCAAAAAGATCATGAAAAATACTGATCCCAAAAAAAATATGATTCTTGAGAAATGGTATCTTACTCTTGGAGATTCATTGTCTTTGTCCTTTGGGTAAAAATTCAATCTGTACTATATTCCTTGTTGGGCATTATAGATGACCAGGGAACCTGAGTTTGCATATTGCCTTGTTTATTTTAATTTTCAAGTAATATTCTATCGTCTATGTTCTGGTTCCTGCAAATTTAAATTGGTATGTAAAAGTCTGGTTCTAGCAAGCACTGGCATTGGCACGTTTGATCTATTCCCGATCTTGCTTGCTTAAATACTGTTTCATTTCTTCTTCTTCTACTTTTTTTTTTTTTTTTCTGCAGTTCTAATTCTTGTTTTTAGTGAGTTAAGCAAGTACATGCATGCTAGACCATATTGTTATCTTACTTTTATAAACACCTGTGTTGTTTTCTTCTTTTTTTGGTGTCTTTGTTTTCGCTTATGGGGTCGAATGGCTTCAGACTATGCAATATGTACTGTGCACAAGCTTGGAGAAGAGTCCTCAGACCAATCTAATTATAGGCCGCATTGAGTGTAAAGCTGGCCATGGCGCTGGTCGCCCAACAAAGAAGATGGTAAGAATTCAACTTCCATTCATCAGCATTATACACATCCTTACTACACTGCAAGGACCCGTGACGAAAGAACGATATGTTCTTGTGCTACAGATTGATCAGGCAGCTGACCGCTATGGCTTCATGGCAAAGGTTTTGGATGCTTCATGGATGGACTAGGTCTTCCAATTTGTGCCCCATAAATTGTGCTTGTTATTTTTATTTAATCCAAGATGAATGGATAGTGTAGTTATACATTTTTTTTTAAAATAAATTATTCATTCTTCCGTTGGGAGTAAGGATAATTTAGAGCTTTATTGAAGTTTATTCGAACTACATATAGATGTTTCCCTTGATGGAGTGGAGTTGAAACTTGTGCATAGTTGATTTTGGAATTTGGATTGGAAACCAGAACTGCTCTTTTTCTAAATATGGCATGTGATTTCAATAGCTATAGAACCTCGCTGGATATATGTGGCCCAATTCGTCAAGAAATAAATACTTATTACTTTCGGCTTATTTCTATAAAAATAGGATTATATAGTATCTAATTTATTATTTGTATATTTATTACTAGGATTGTATAAATTGCAAACTATCGTAATCGTCTCCTCAAATGATACATATCCAAATCTTGTCAAGTTGCTATCTAATTTGTTTCTAAAACAATTTCCAAATCCAAATCAATCTGGTTGGAAAATATATTCTAATAAAATTAATGAATAAATGTACGCACTATTTAACTTGAAGTTCACAATATGTTTGTTACGGTATGTAGCTACTAAGACTCAGAAGCAAAAATGTTTGTTGTGTAATGTAATATTTAAAAATAATCTGTACCATTATTTTATTTTTATTTTTATGAATTTATTTGTATTGGGATACTAACATTTTGTTTGGTAGGGGGAAGAAATCAAGAAGCAAAGAATTTGAAAGGAAGAAATGTGGAAGGAAAAAAATAGGAGAGTATTTAATTCCTTTTCTGAGTTTGGATAATAAAGAAAAGGAAAGTGGAAAAAATGTTAATTATTAATAAAATATAATTTTATCTTCTCTTTCTCTCTAATTTGAAGGGGAATAAAAGTTGGTGAGGTCTATAGAAAACATTCCTTTTAAAATCCATTCCTCTCATTTTTTTTCTCAATTTTCCAAATAAGAGAAAATATCTTGAAATTTGTATTTTTCTTTTACTTTCCTTTCCCTTCAAACTCCTTCCTTTATCCCAAACATAGTGTAAGGCTAAGTGTAGGAAATTTTACAATAAAGTCACTCGAAAGTGATTATATGATGTAGCCATTTTTGAATTATATTATATCACTCTAAATTACAGTAAATAAGGGTTGTTAAGAAAAATAAGAAACTATTGACAATTTTCACAAAAACTATCGATAGCATTTATGAAAAAATGGTTGATAACTTTATTTTTACTTTTATGTTTGAAATGGTTTACTATAACTCAAAAATGATTGTATTGTATAGTTTGTTAAAGCCTAAACAAATTTTTTATATTTTATTTCTAAATAATACTATTTAGGACAAGATTGACTACTAGCTCTATTCTAGATTGGTTTCAAAGTAAGACAAATCCATGGCAATCTTAGAAATAGCCACAATCTATTAAGTCATATTTGATATGAAGGAATGGTCCAAAATGAAATGTGCTGCAATGGAACGAAACGAAACAGAATGAAACGAGGATTGAAATGAAAAATTATTTTCTATATTTGGAAATAACCAAGAAATGAAATAGGACGGAATGACATCAAATGCTTAAATAGTATTACTAATAAAAAATACCCTTTGATTATTGCATTCTATAATTTTTTTTAAGGTTGCAAAAGTAATTTTAACTAATAATAATAATAAAGTAGAAATGAAATCGCAATTGCATCTTTGAGAATATAGAATCAAATTCTTCTTTGAAACTAGAATTGTGTTTCCGATTTCAAAATATACTTTCAAAATAAAAGGAATAGGAGTGAGCCTCAGAATCGCGATTCAATTTTTGTTTAATTTTACATACCAAACATAAAATAAAATAAGTTGAATTGATAATACAAGATGTTGTGTGATATTCTTCAATATTTTTTTCTTTTATTCTTATCAAATCGGATTGTCGGATTCTGGATGTGGGCATGAGTTGGATTGGACCGTGTTCCAACATTGAACTAGGCCAGTGACCTGGAACTAACCCGGCGGTCAATTCTACCCCGACCAGAAAGTCTGCGGGTCCACAAGTTAGGGGCAGCTTGGCCCCCTCAAACCCATGGACCTTGGTCCAGTGGTTTTGTCGACACCCCTTTGAGAATAAAAAATATCCCCATGGCAATACATTCGCATTATCATTCCAAATGACTTTAACAATGAATTTATGAGCATCCCGTCCCACCTCTTTTATAAATCCACGCATTACACGCTTTTTTCTTTTTCTTTTTTTTAACCCTCATAATTCACATAAATGGACACACAAATATAGTCTGTAGTACATATACACCTAAAAAATGTTGCATATGTTAACATTTTGCATGTCTTATTAAATTAGAAAAGTATAAAAAAGTTCTCAATATTTACCTTTTTTTTTATTAGTAATTAATGTTTCAAAAGTTTCATTTTAGTTCTTAATGTTTACAAAAATTTATAAATAAGTCCTTTTTAACTAATCATGTTAGATTTTGAATTGTACAGTAATGGGTATCACTATTCTACTTGTCCATGTATTTTAAATTAGTAAATAGTATAATAAAATATTATAAAATTAAATAAAGTATTAAAAATATAGTAAAATATTAAAGAATAATGAAAATTGAATTAAACAAATAAAAAAAATGAAAATTTAATAAAATAATATATATAATAGTATATGTACATATATACACTCTTGTATACATACATAAATAAAATAGCTAAACATATACATAAATTCAAAAAAACAAATCAAATTCAATTATTGCAAAGTCACAAGTAGCAAGAGACCACTAAGGACGGTCATAACAAATGGTTACTAAAGTATTGAAATGGCTAGAAAACGGTCACAAGGCCAGGTGGTTTGCAACCCACTTTCTATATAGTGATTGTCGATCACCTTCGGTCTTAGGGTGGTTGGATTTTTTTATTTTTATTAATTTCTATTAATTTATTTTACATTAAATATAATATGTATGTATATAGATATATATTACTAAGTAATATATATTATTTTCCAACTTTTCATTTTTAGTTTTCTTATTTTTCTATCATTTTTTGTATTTTTTAGCATTTTTATGAATTTTACATATATAATATATTATTAATTTATTTAATTAAATCAATTATTTGAATGAGTCAAATTTTGTTACGTGTCCATACTAACAGTAAAACTAATAGAAGAACTTCTTTATACATTTTTGTAAACATTAACGACTAAAGTAAAACTTTTGTAATGTTAACAAATTGAAACAAAAAGCAAGTAAATGGTGAGAATTGTTTTATACATTTCCCTATTAAATTCTATCCATACACATTAGTGTCAAGATTGTATTAGACATTAGTATCTCTTTGAGTGGTGCTTCTTGTATTATATTTTTTAAAAATCTAAATTATTAAAACAAGTAATTAGAGTGAGGTAAAATATAAGCGTTCAAGGATCACACAAGGATGAAGAAGTTACAACTGGTAGAACAGCATTAGCGACCCCGTGACCCAACAGTTTCAACTGGGCCAGACTTGAGCCCCGTAACCCCTCTACTGGACTCAATTAGCCCGACTACTCGAATATGCTTATCTCGCCTTTCCCTTGTCATTAGTGAAACGCAGCTAAATTCCATTTATTGACAGTACTGATAAGGAATATGTTATGGCACCATTTTTTATATGTTATGTCTCCTGAGCTAAAAGCCAAGATTCCAATCGTGATCAAATGCTATACAGAGCCAAAATGCCGTTTAAAGGGAGTGTATTCAATTAATTTGCAGCAAACCTTAGGAAAAATACCCAAAACGGATCTAAGTTTTATTATTTCCCTCATTTTTCTTATTATTTATATATAACAGTTTTTTCCTTTTAAAACCTATATTACTAAAACAAGTCAATATGAGATCTCCGATTGCATTGCTATGATACGCTCTTGATGTGGTACTTCAACACCCAAAAGGCAAACACGAAATACCTAGAATAGCCTAACCAACCCAAATTACAATGAATCCCAAAGTTAGCATCGTTAGCCCAATACAATAATGAGATAGAGATCACTAATGAGACCTATAAAACTATTAATTGCCCGGAGAGGGAAAAAAAAAAATAAAAAAAAGGTCCAAAAAGGAGACCTACACTTTTTATTGTTTCCAAGTTGAGAACTTTAATGCAAACACAGAGAAAAAGATTACCCACTGGAATTCAACGAACCCTCGGAACTTCTGCTAACGCCCTAATTTTATTTCACTGTCAACGTTGTGTTGCACATGAAAAGTAGAAAACTACACTTTTTCATTAGTTCCAATGTGTATGTGATAATATTAATTTCCTAGGAAGAAAAGTAATCGTATATAATTAAATTCTCACAGAAATTTTTGTGTTTTTTTTTCTTTTTTTTAATTAGGGTTTTGAACAAATAAGTAGATATAATCATTTCTCTTAGAGAGTCACAATAGAAATAATCTATTTGTGTAATTCCTATAAGAAAAGAATTGATTGCCAGTATCCGATGAATGGATAAGAATAAGAATAAGATTAGGGTTATTTCATATAACTGGCAAAATTGTCTTATTGATTCATCAAAGCATATCAAAACATAATGACCCTTGTTAACAGACGGGTAAAATAGGAACTGCAAAAAATAATAAGGATAAAACTATAATAACAATAAAACCAAAAGAACTCTATGCACGGACATGGCCATGCAAAAGTGGCGTGATTATGGACCAAGCAAATTGTAAAATAAAATTGAAAATGATGAGTATTAAAGGAACAAAGGCAATGAGTGTGGTGAAGAAGAGTTTATGAGGTTAAGGTCTAAATATTCTATCCATCGGTTTAAAATAAGCTATTATGTGTATTGATAAAGCTTTTTAGACTTTGATAAGACTTTGTGAATTTAGACCCTTCAAACTTGTATCAACTTGAACGAGCTTATGACTCAGGATGTACTTATCTAGATTCAAACCTTCTTATCATTGTCGAGCTCAACTTAGGCCCATAACATAACTTATCTAACTACAACAGTCACCTATTGCTAGGAGACTGCGAATAAGACTGGACAACCTAATCAATAACTATCTTCTACATTTATAGAACACATAAGACATTGTGGCTCTACTAACCATTGTTTGTGGACGTGGTTTCTGCCTACTAACCCCTCTCCAGTTGCCGACTTTATTCTTTTATAAATACAAGATCATCATCTAATAGTAAACTACTTGATACTTCGTACACTAAAATCTACCTTTTATCTTTGAGTACTCTTAATCTCCTTACATATCAATCTCACTTAAGTATCGGAGTAACCACGTCAAACAATTTTCCAACACCTCTTACCATCTTTTACCTTGCTTGCTCGCTCGTTAATACCCGAAGCTTAATCTTGACTAAATCTCTACCGATCAATAGCCCAAGACAATACTATATTCATTGTATCTAAGGTGTTCAAGGAATGCAAATGAGTTTAGGTAAGCATTATTAGGCTTATCATATCCAACCAAAGGAGTTTTAGTTTGTAAAAAACCACTATGAGAAAATACATATAATGCAAAGTGTACCAAGGATTAGTGTCCTTAGCTTATATATCGAATAAAACCAGGTCCCTCTAGTTGATAACCTGTTTAAGCAATCACAGGTGAGATTTCCCAAAAAAAAAAAATAATAATAAAAGTAAATAAATAAATCAAAGCGTTAAGAGCTCCGTAATTGAAAAAGGACAAAGTTAGGCGTAGAGGTGACATGAGTCAGCATAGGGGAGCTTTTAACCAGCGAATATAAAATGCTATGGGACTATGTTCACGAGCTTCACATGAAGAATCTAAGAAGCACGGGATTGATGAAAGTAGATAGGGCCACAGCCAAGAGCAAGCCTTAATTTGATCGTTTATGCGTGTAGAAAAATAATTCGGCTAGATGGTTGTTTTCTTAAAGCATGTTGCATAGGCAAAGTTCTTTCCACCATAGGTATGGGCGCGAATAACCAGAGTCTTCCAATAGCATGGGGCCGTGATGAAGATAACAAGTAAAGACACATGGAATTGGTTCTTAAAAGCACTAATAGATGACTTAGAAATAGTATGTTGTGGTTAATGTGGATGGACGTTTATGAGAGATCAGCAAAAGGTTTGCCACTTTTCCCTTCTATTTACCTAAAATCACTTGAATATGTTTTTATATGCCTTCCCATCTAAACAAAAGGAAAATCAACATACCCGCTTCACTGGGTTGCTTCTCGAAAAAGCAATTTTGGCAATAGCCAAATAAGCCCAACTTCGAAGCCATCTCTACCTAACCCCAAAGCTTCAACCCTGATGCATATGAGAGCCCGATGACAACTAAAACACAAGGCCTTATTCAATGCATTACAAAGTGTAATATTGATAAGAACAGCTTGAGTGAGGCCTTTAATGGCTTAATTGTAGAGGTGATCTACACAAGTTCAACAAAACTAACAGCAAAACAAAGCGTCTACCAGATTTACATCGAAATCCACAAAACAGTAATCACCTTGCACAGTGCCTATATAACAAGTCCACTGAAGGTCTCACTCAAGTTGTTGACAATATCAAACTATATAGATATATTGTCATTAGGCTCCCATATGCATCGAAGTTGAAGCTGTACGGTCAGACAGGCATTCTTTGAAGTTGGGCTTCTTCATGTTCTATGCTATTGCCCAAGACTACCTTTTATGAAGCAACCCTTTCGAAGCAGACAACACAGTTGGCATATATGAGTTGTGCACATGTGATGCCTAGCAGAAGGCATTAGATCCTGCATCGCTGTTATTAGACCCTGTAAAATAACAAAACAGATGAGTTAATTTCCCTGTTCTTCACATGGAAAAGCATAAGAAAACATATTTCAAGTAATTAAAAATAAAGGAAAAGTGGCAAAATAAGTCTATCCACATCCACTACCACATACTGATATGCTACTAGTGTGAAGTGTATATGTTGTGGTGTTTTGTATTTGGAGTTTGTGTCCAGAAGTTTCTAGAAGCTACTATTTGTTAGTTCTAGGTATTACTATAAATAGAAAAGTTTGTTAGAGATTGGTAGCCAAATATTTTGTAAGAAAAGTATTGAGTATTGTATGAGCATCTGCCCATGTGTGTGTAACCTTTTAGCTCATGATTTTCATCTAAACAGAGATAGGGTTTGTCATTCATATCCATCCATTAAAATCAATAAAATTCATTCCTCTCCTTCTTGATCCATTGCTTGTTCTTATCAATTGGCACTGTCTTTGAAAATCGAACTTCTCTATATTTTCACTACTTCTATTTCGTACGCTACTGTTCCTCGTCGACATTAATTCTATCTACTTCCGATCAGTTAAAGGATGACTCGATTGGAGGCGCATGTGGACGAATTGGAGAATAACATAACTACAATTCGTGATGACTGATGACTCAGCCTATATTCAATGGCATTTGACTTCCCTGGGGCAAGATCATTAAGAAGTGGCAGGAAATATCTTGCAAATTCAAGCTAACACGACAAAAATGCAGAAGATGATGGAAGACCTTTGGATTGCGAGTCAAAATACTTCCAGCACTCGTGTTCATGCCGGATCCTCATCCTCTGTTTCCAATTTACACAGAAAACAACAAATTAGTGATCCGAATCTTACAATTGATGCTAGAAAGCCACTTGGCGGAGAATCTAGGCATTGACAGCCACCAAGTCGATCCTCCTCTAGTTCTACCATCGTTAGGCGATGAGATTGGACTCGATATTACTGACAATTCTTGTCTCAACGCCGCTCGACTTGTTCTTCCTACATTTGATGGAACAGAGCCTGTTCACTAGATTTTCATGGCTGAGTAGCTCTTTGAAACGCAAGGAATACCTGATGCTCGAAAGGTCAACATAGCAGCTTTGTATATGTGAGGTCAGTCAATTCATTGGTTGCAATTACTTAGGCAGAGAGCATTGAATCTGACTTGGTCGACATTGAAAGAGGAAATGTTAAAATGTTTTGGTGGCTTGTTGACGGCTAATCCATACAAAAGTCTTTCTTAACTCAGTCAACATTCCACTATCAATCAATATATTGTGGATTTTGAATTTTTGGTGTCGGTGGTTCCTCCTTTGTCTGAATTACAGCTGCTTGGATATTTCTTGTGTGGTTTACGTTTCGCTCACTGATCAAGGAGGATTTCACGGTCTGGTGCGTGACTCTTCGATATTTCATTTGGCTTCTTCTCGTCAAACAATTACACGGCTGGAGCATATTCAATTTTCTTCCAATTACTCTACTGCAGCAAGTTATCACCCTAAAGAGGGTGTTCAAGGACAGCAACAACAGCTCTTAAATAGTGACACTTCTGCGAATGCTTTATCTTCTACTGGGAGCAGTCAAGGTCAACAACGTGATGGTTGGCGCAAGTTCCATGGTCAACGTCAATTGACTAATGTGGAGTTTCGCGAGAAAGTGGCCAAGGAGTTGTGTTTCAAGTGTGATCAGCCATTTTCGGCTAATCATAAATGGCCTAACAAATCCCTTCGTGTAATGGTGTTCAGGGTGTGTTTGGGAAGCAGAGGATAATCTACCACATGCACTGCAGTTTGCCACCAGCGGAGTTGGCTAGTTGCTGTCATTCTATATTCCAGTTCTGTCCTTGAGGACAACGACAATGTTATAGGGGGATGGAATTGATATGTTACTAGTGTGAAGTGTGTATGTTGTGGTGTTTTGTATTTCAAGTTTGTGTTTAGAAGTTTCTAGAAGCTACTTTTTGTTATATCTACGTGTTACTATAAATAAGGAAGTTTGTTAGAGATTTGGTAGATAGATCTTTAATAAGGAAAGTATTGAATGTTGTGTGACTATTTGCTTGTGTTTGTAAGCTTTTAGCTCAAGACTCTCGTTTAGAAAGAGATGAGATTTGCCATTCATATCCATCCATTAAAATTAATAAAATTCATTCATCTCCTTCTTGATCCATTGTTGATTCTTATCACATACTATTTCAAAGTCATCCATTACAATATTCTTTGTGAAATCCTCGGAATATTGCATTTTCCCTTTTTAATGTAAGCTTAACGCAACTCTAAGCATGCTCCCTTAAATTTTTTGCCACGTAAATTAATATATCGTGCAAATCAACCTATAAACTTTTCAATTGTATGTAATCAAAGAATCTTGCTAATAACGCACGTTATGTGGTTCAAATTGAACTGTTTTTCATATCAATATTTCCCCACAGAGATCGATACTCAAGAGGGGCTCAATTATTCAGAAAAATTGCCGCAAAAATTCTTCAATTTCTTACCAATATAAAGTTCATGAGTTAATTTCACCACATGTGATGTATAATTGCACACAACTAAAAGTTCAAAGGTCAAAAGCATAAACAAATTTCTTGTGAATTTTGTCTTCTGTGCAAGCATGCAATTGCATCAAAATAATCTAAATATAAAGAAGGTGCAAACTCAAAAGCACCAGTGCAGTTTTTTCCGCCAATTATTTATGTTAAGAAATTTCTGATGATATTATAAAAGACCACCACAATCATGATTCCAGGGGCAGATAAGTCATGGAATCTACGCATAGCAATTGAAAGATCATACATTCTGCAACTCCTCCAACTGCACAGCACAAGCTATTGGAGAAGATCCAATGTCCTTGAATAAATGATCCATTCACAACTAAAAGAGAGGGCTGAGCTACAAGAAAGAAGCATATTAACAAGCAAAGGATTGCAAAGAATCATCTAGAAACCAATTCAATGTGCCCAGGAGACAAATGTACATCCTGAGCATAGCACAAGTAGTACGCGTCAATATGCACAAAGTTGAGGCAACGTGATGAGGAAGACTAAGATAGAAATCAAGAATTGCCTTCTGTTAGGTAGCCGTCTTTCCTAAGTGATGGAACCACCGTTCCACTTCATTGCGAGCATAAGATTCTAATGATCTCAAAAAGAATTGTCTTAATTACATTTTATATGCCACACCTCAATGGAAGGAAATTACTCGCAATGCATTTCTAGCATTTACACAACCTTGCTTGTATCCTTTCATTGAAGTTGTGTATTAGAGCCCCTTCTCCTGTAAACTCTTAGCATGTTAGCTGCCTCCCTCATGCCACTCAAAAAAGCACCATGCATTGTAGCTGGATAATACCTACTAGTTGCCTCTCCTGCAAAGAAAACTCTGCCATCCCCAACACTCTCTGAGAGAATGTCATAATCATCACCCGATGCACCAATAGCAACGTAGGAATATGAACCATACGCAAGGTGATCTTTACCCCATCTGGTGCAAACTGCCTGAACTGGATCAGGAACGATAATGCCTTTTGGTTTAAATATACCCCTCAATATGTCCAATACTCTATTGACCGACTCCAAAGGAGACATCATCTCAAACTTGATCGCAGCTTCCCCTGCAACAAGAGCAATGAGAAGTGGTCCCCCTGAGACAGAATGGTAGCTGTAAAACAAGAAGAACTCCCCTCTCATTGATGAATCTTCTGCCAAATGCCCAAAGGTATCAATGTCTGCACCCCAAAAATTATAAGTGAACAACATTGCAACCTTATTCAACAATCCGAAGCCTAGTCTTTGTATAGCATCTAGCTTCCGTTGTGGAAGCTCAGGAACAAACTCGATTGTACCCTTTTTAAGCACGCCTAATGGAACTGTACAAAGAACCATATCTCCGTGAAACTCCTGCCTTCCCGCATAAACTAAAACCCCATCGGTTCCATATCGAATACTCTCAACTGTCTTTTCATAAAATATAGGCAAGTCTTTAGCAAGTTCTCTTACAAACCTCTCGTTCCCACCTGGAATGAAGCAATGATCACCGCCCATCTCATAAGGATCATCTTGATCCCAATAAGCCATTGAAAGATTCGACATCAAAGAAGCATTTGCATATTCCAAATTTGCAAGATGCCAGTCGAGCAACATTTGCTCCTGGGGTGTCTTAGCTACATCATATGCATGTCTAAATGCTTCCAGTGCCGTACCTAACGAGACATCAACCGACTTAACCTCCTCAATCATCGTTTGTCTAAGTTTACAAACTCTGTCCAACAACTTATTAAAAGAGACCTCGATTTTAGAATCCACATCCTTGTTAACGGCCTTTCCGTCAGGCAAATACAATGGGCAAATATCCCTAACCTTATGGAGAGGGATACCTAATTGCCTAGCCAAAACCCCAAGGGGGTTCCCATTGATCCCTGTAAGGACACTACCACCTAAATCCGCGGCAGCAACGACACCATCCCCACTCATCCTCTTCGTTTTCACTCGGCCCCCAGGGCGGGCCCTACCTTCTAAAATGACAACCTTAAACCCTAAAAACATTAATTGTCTAGCTGCAGCAAGTCCTGCGAGCCCAGCACCAATAATGACCACATTGGCCCGCTCCACACCATCAAAGGACCTCAATTTCAGTTCTTTAATTGCAGGGGCAACACCATAATTAATGTACCCGTGTTCGAGCAAATAGTAATAAGCAGAGTGAACTAAGGATTTGTGTTCTGACCTAATCGCTTGAAGAGCCTGGTCAAATGTCAACCAATTCGAGACATTCGATCTCCATCTCGCGAGAATATGATTTCTCACGATAATGTAGTTCGCTTGTTCCGTACCGCCAAGAACCGATACCACGTTCGCTTCAATCTCTTCTTCCGTGAGAGAATCAACTGGAAACCCTACAGAAATCGCGATTAAGGCTTCGATGTCGATTTCTTTCGCCGGATCTGCAATCCGGTGCCGGCGAAATGCCGGGCCGTTGTTCAATTCGGTGAAGAACTTCTTTTTCCGCCGCCGGCGTTTCCGTGGAGGGAGAACCGTGCCCGTTCGATCCGGTTCAGGAGCGGTTAGAGTTTTGGAATCGTGGACAGTCTCCGAGGAATCATCATTATTAAGGTTTGTGGTGAGAGGACCGGAGGAGGAATCCGGAGAGTCAGAGATGGGGATCTCCGGGTCGGTTTCCGTCGGGAGGTCTTCAGTGTTGGTTGGTGGAGAGAGACTTGGGTTGGCCGCTTCCAGAGGAGAGTTGCCGGCAGGAGCAGGGGGAGGGTCAGGTTTAGGGTTCGGGTTAGGATTAGGGTTTAGGGATGGGGGCTGCTCGGATTCCATTGGGGTTTGCATCAGGTAAAGTGAACCCTAATTTTGACTGTTTAAAAATAAAAAACCAATTTTGACTGGGATACACTGTTCTTTTCATGTATTTCTCTTTTATCCAAATATTTATAACATTTGTTTTATGAGTCCATGGCTTACATAAGAAATTTCCATTCTCGGCATGGGACCTTGAGTTCTTAATGGCAGGAGAGGTAAAAAAATGTTGTTGTTTTTTATTTTCAAATGGATTTTAAAAAAAAATTCTTAAAATAGAACCATATAAAGATTCACAATTAGTTTGTGTTAGCAATTTGTTTTCACCATAGGTTTCTAGGCCCTGACTCTAGGGAGTTCGTTGGTCAGTAGAGTTTGACTGGGCCTGTACAAGTAACACGCGAGCTCAAAAGGTGCCGAAACAACATACCAACAAGAGAGAATTTTATGGTTTCTTTTGAATCCCTCCAACCCCCTATGGATGTCTAAAGGCTTAAGTAAGAAGAATAAAAGGGTTGCGATTGGAGGTTCTTGCTAGCTAATCCCCGCTAGTGTTGTTACCGGTAGCAGGACCTTGTAGGGTTAATCGATCGAGCGGCTCCGTTCTACATGTGCCATTTGTCTTCTTTTCTAGAAAAGGGCTGGGTGTGTTCATTAGCCAATCTTGAGGATTTGGAGACCTAAGTCCAGAATGAGCGGTCAGCAGTTTAGAAGATATATCTAAATCAAATAAAAAAAAATCAAACTAAATATTAAGAAAGAATGTAATATTTTACTTCTAACTAAAAAGAAAATCTTCTATTATAATTTAGTATTTAAAAGAAATTTAAGATTTTACTTATTAAAACATACATGTATTTAATCTATAAGACCATAACTTATAAAATGATGTATCTAGGTATGCTCAAGATTTATATTATTTTACTTAATTGCTCAAATATTGACTTTGTCAACATTTTATACTATGCAAATATATGTTATTATTCAAACAATTTTTTTAGGTTTGTGATTATATATTATGCATTTGAATTTTCTCATATTATTGCCAAGTATCCTAAAAATATTTGGGTTAATGTCTCATTTAGTATCGAACTATACCAAATTGCTCAATTTACTATCTAATTAAACATTTCGTGATCATTTATACTACTCGAACGAATTCATTAATCTTTATTTGATAACATAGATGTAATAAATATGTAGTACCACTATGAATTAATATGCGATACCTTTACACATGGTACGAAAATGTCATGTGGCATTACTAAGAATTGACACATGTCTTCATGTATGGCACTCACTAATGTGATACTCACCGACTTGAATTGACATGTGACACCAATTTGAATTGATACGTGGTATCTTGTTTAAAGGAAATATTATTTTTTGAACCAACAAAAGAAAATTCAATATAACTCTAAACATAAACCATTCCATGCATATGGTACATTTTTTCACTTGACATATTAAATAACTTATAATATATATGTCTTCTCATCTCTAGTATTATGTAAGACATGCAACATGAAGAGACGAGGGATTTGAACTATAAGTTATAGCTTTAACAAAAGAATGGCTCAATTTTAACTTGATTTTTCTTACTTAATTCAACTTCTAATTTAGAAAAAAAATGCTCAATACATAATCTATTCTATGATTATTTTTAAATCATATAAAGATTTTTACAAAAATAAAACATCATTGAAATTTATATTAAAGTATTCTCTTCAACTGTAAAATATAATTAAAGTGCCTACTTTGACATGAATTTTAAGGATATTTTAGTAGTTTTTTTGTAGAAATTTTTATCTAATTTAAAAGTAATCATAGAGTAAATTATATAGTGAGCATTTTTTTTTTTAAATTAGGAGTTGAATTTAGTGAGAAAAATTAAGTCAAAGTTGAGTCTCTTACAAAAGCTGTAACTTGTAGTTTAAATTCCCCGTCTCTTCATATTGCTTATCCCATATGGAATGCTAGAAACGAGATCGCTTATATATATTATAGGTTATTTAATGTATTAAGTGAAAAAAAAAATGTGTTATGTTTAGGAAATAGTGGCCGATGCTTAGAGTTACATTGATATTTGACTTGTTGGTTCAAAAAATAATGTTTTCCTCTACATAAGGTGCCACGTGTTAGTTTAAGCTACTACCATATTATGTATCCGTACCACATCAACGAGTGCTATCTTTGAAGATATGTATCAATTCTTAGCGATGCCACAAGACATTTCTTGCCACATTAGCGAATCCTATGTGTAAAGGTACCACATGCATTAATAGTGGTGCTACGTATCTATTGCATCTATGTCAGCAGAAGGAGACTAATGGAATTAGATTGAGTAATATAAATGATTAAGAAAAGTTTAACTAAGTTGTAAATTGAAATATTTCAAAGTTGAGGTATTAAATTAAGTAATTTGGTAAAGTTCAGGTATAAGATGCAACATTAAATCAAAATGTTTTGGTGATGACAAAATACTATATTAAGTGTTTATTTACAAGTTTATCTAGTTTACAATTAAAAATATATTTAAAAAAAAAAGGCTTCAGTTTTGGAAAGAAATTTTGCATAGTTGTAAGCTCTACTAAAGCAAAGTTAGAAGTATAAGCTTTAGCTATAACAAGCATTACAACCAAAAGTTCAACTAGAAGACAGTAGAAGCAAAAATAAAAGCTTTATCAGAAGCAAGAGCTCAACAATAGAAGCTTAAGTGGAAGCTTAAAAAAAAATCATTTCAAAAAATAAACTAAAACCCAACTCCACAAGTTAAATGTACTTGATTAGTCCATTTAACTAAACATCCGTAAGAAAGTTCTTATGAATATTTTATTGAAGTTCCAGAATTGCCAAAGATAGTAAGCTTTCCACTATTAAGGAGATGATTTGGAAAGATATAATGATAAGAATTAGGCTACTGAGTCTTTAACTTGCAACTGAGCCCGAAGATTAAAAGGACTGACGAGGCGAATCCTCCTGCTCCAGCCAACTCCTCCTACGGCCGAGTTACTCCTTGTTGCTGATTGGCTCTCAGTACTGTGCCGAATGACTACCCATCTCTTGGAAGTTGTGTGTCGACCTGAAGGATATCTAGACAGTAACCAAGCCTCACGTGCTTACTCAGCCATGTCCAAATTGAACACTTGCTTAACATCACTTTTGCTGAGAGGTCAAGAGATCTACCTTGAACTAATCCTCAGCCACCCTTACTCAAACATTCGATCAGCTCGTACTCTTTTGTCTACATCCTCCAACAGCATCACCAATGCATCTCCGCCACATATCTAGGACCACTTATAGAATCTATTGCTCTAATTATTGTTTTTTTGTGAATATTCATTTTTACAATTTGTATACTTTATACATTACTTCTTTAGAACAATACTCTTTTTGTCTTTTCCTTTTTAGATAAGTCGCCTTAAATTCTTGAGTATGAATACCCCTTATACATGTAACCGTATAATCAAATTATCATTAATATACTAGATATTTTCTCTTCATAAATATTGTTTGTTTACTCTCACTTCATTCTCATCCTAATCCTTAAGTAAAGCTAGGTGATGAGTAACCTTATCAGACCAACTCGTATGTCATATCGAGTTATGCCATGAGTTTTCAAAAGTTCCGCTGGTGCGTTATATCCTTTAGAGCTATTTATGGGTTTGCTTACTTTTATTTATTTCCATTCTCTCATGTGTTTTCCCATCACCCTTTTTAAACTTTCGATAAGCTCGGACTCATCTCTACGATTGACCTTGTCTGTTCTTAATAACGGTATGCATCATATAATAGCTATTATAAGATCAATGAGACATTTTTGGAAGCAAAATAGAGGGAAAATCACATTCAAAAAAAATATATTTAGAAGTAAAACAAAGGGAAAGTCAAAATATATATCAATGATTAAGGTAATATTTATGGAAATAAAATTGAAGATGTATTACTTATGAGCAATGATTATAAACCACTATTACCTTTTGAAATTCAACAAGCAACGACTATTTCCATATCAAAGAAAAATGAACATTTGAAGACTCCATATAAATGGGATAAAGTATAAGGAAGTGCTTGAACTTTTGATTTTGGACAATTTAGTGTCTATACTTTGAAAACTTGCATTTCGATGTCTAAAACTTTAAAAGTTGTGCAAACAATGTCTTAATTAATATGTAATTTAATGGACATTAAATTTATCCCTGTTGACAGCTAATGTGTTTCCTTATTGAAAATAAGTTATACCTTTGTGCTGATTGTACTTAGCAACAAATATAAAACCAAAAACATAATCAAATGACATCATACCTCTTATGTCTCTCTTTAAAGACTAAAGCTTTAACCCTAATTTTTCTTTGATTGAAGATTTACACAGAAAGGGAAAAATAAGGAATGATTAGATACATCATACCCTCTTGTATCTCCTCTTTACTAGGTGAAGCCCTAGTCTTAATTTCTCTCACAATTAAAGATCTACAAGAAAGGAAAAATATAGAATGGCCAGCATTGAGAATAGAAGTAGCCATGTAAGTAGGCTTTTCTTAATTTTCTCTTTATGCCATTTTCCATCGCTATACATTACTTATTTAAGACTTTACCCTTTTTAGCCATTTCCATTTATAATTGTTGCCTTAATATTTCGGGTATAAATACCCATTGAAAATGTAGCTACAACATCTTACACATGAGATATTGAATATACTACATTGTCTCTTTCTGTAAGCATTCCTCTTTGCTTACTTCACTCTTACCATAATCCTTAAGCAAGATTAGGTAACGAGTACCCTCATTAGATTAGCTCATGCATCATATAGAGTTGAGCCGTAAGCTCTAATAGTTCTTAAGTGCATCATATCCTTAGAGCGGAAAGTGGTTTTGATTGTTTGATTCTCTATTATCATACAACTCTACCTTAACTTTTCAAGATTTCGACAAGCTTAAATCTACCCCCTCATGACTAGCCTTATCAACCCTTGGCTCGGTTCGTATCACAACCTGCTCATTGTCACCCAGCCAATTGAGGAGAGTAATGAGACCTTTGGCAAGCACAAATTTGCCTCTAAAGCCAACTAAGCTCAATCTGTAGGGTCGTAGGGGCTCCTTAAGCTCATCCTTCATCTGTTCTTAAGCATGATAGAAAAGGATGATCATCGAGCTACCGCTATCAATGAACATCTTGGGGACATTGAAGTAACTTATCTCCGCATTGATGACCAAAAGATCAATGTGTAGTTGCTTGATGCCCTCTTTATCCTCGACAAAAAAGGACGTAGTTGTATCGATCTTCAGTCTCTTGCCTCGAATGGAGAGGACTTCATGCTATACTTTTGAAGAGGAGCCAGTATCCCCTAACCTTGGTCCTCTAGTGATTGTCTAAACCTAGCCTCTCCTACCCCAATGCTATTGGTCATTAAGGTTATGTTGTTGTCGCTATTGCTGTTACTCGTCAGTTTGGCAACAATAAAATGAACACTGAACACGATTCCTCTAGTCGACAACAAGATGGTAGATGTAGCATTGGCATATGAAGCCTTTGACTACATTCTTTAAGTGTCGACACTCATTTGTGTTGTACTCATGCACATTATGGTAATTGTAGAACTTACTTGATTCTGCAACTTCTAAGGTCTCCCAAACCTGAGGAGGCCTTAGGAGCTGTCTTCACACCTCATAAAGGACCTCGCTAAGAGGGTAGTTGAGTGGGGTATAGCTAGTTTAGTCAGCAAACTTTTGCTTCTATCTCTATCAGCAATCCCTCCTCAAGGAGGATGGTCTATCATCTTAGAAGCCGATGCGGTCCTTAATCGAGCTTATTCTATTGTAGTTGTTGGTCTCGAGGATGGCCTAGATAACATCCTCTTGGGTAACATATTTCTCCGCCATCCTCATGAACTCCTGTAAAGTTTTGGGGCGGTTAAGGACAATGGCCTCGAACAACTTGCCTTTGGGGTTAACTCTATTGATAATGGCCTAAAGCGTACCCCCTGTGTCAAGCTTTAGTACCTAGAGCCTGGCTCAATTAAAGCACTCCAAGTAGGCTCTATGTATCTCATTAAGCCTCTGCTTGAGTTATAGAGAGTAAAAGAGTCCTTTCACGGCACCTTACTATTGAGGAAGTGCTGTTGAAACCTCATGGTAAGCTCATTGAAAGAGTGGATCGAGCTGTATTGAAGGGTGTTAAACCACAATAGCACTGCTTCCATCAATGTACTTAGGAAGGCCTTACATATGATGGCGTCAGAAAAGTTATAAAAGTTCATCATAGTACGAAAGTGCACCAAATGGTCATCGAGGTTGCTCGTACCATCATACATGTTGAGATGTGGGAGTCGGATACCTTATGGGAAGGTTTCCTTTAGGGTTGGGCAAGGAAGGGGTTCTGGTCATGCCTAGTCTTGATAACCGAGATAAAGATCCAACTCGCTTTTGCTCGCGCATGCTTGAGGTGTGATGAATGTACTTGTCTAACTCTTGGACATTCTTCTTCTCAAGTGGCTTTTGAGGTCGACCCAAGGAAAGTTCCTTTTGTACCCTACCGGTGCCAAATTGCTCACCTAATGTGAACACCTTCTCTTTACAATGGCGTAAATCATTGAATGTAAAGCATCTAATTTGCTTACTCAACCTACTAGATGAGCCAATGGAAGAGTCCTCACTATAAGTCTTTCCTTAAGCCTTTTGCAAGGTCACCACTTCTCTTTGCAAAGCAATGTTCTATTCTAAAGTCTTATAGTTTGCCTCCATCATTAGATAGAACATCTCCCTCAACTGATTGAACTCCAAATGTAAATCGGCCAATGGTGGTACCGATTGACTATCGTCGTCTTGATGAGGTGTCTATAGGTTGTTGTATTTGCTCTTTGTAATGTATGGTAAATAAGCAAAAATGGTGGGCACCAAATGGTAATAACGTGAATCATTGAGTAGTGGTTATCCGATGGTCTGATCGTCATATACGGTAATGGACCTACAAGAAAACCCATGTGGTTAAGCCAATGAGTGCCCTCCGATACTTAAGTTAGCAAATGGAAAGAAAAAAGAGAATTTTTGTGTATTTAAATAGGTTTAAGGAGAGCATTAAGAGTCAGATGCTTGCACCTGTGGCTCCATAACCTATTTATATGGAATGGAGCTTATTTACTCGAGACACATGGTAAGCTAAGATTGACTCATACATGATTTGTGTAATGGAGGCGTACGTAATATGCGAGAAGACATTGCCTTTTTATTGGTTGGTGACTCTTTGAAAAGGTGTCTGTCACATCGATAGTGTGGGCAACCGTCATAATCAGGGCAACTAAGTGTATAAGTCATACTGTAGACTGTCAAGCAATATTTAATGAGAGAGAAGGAGGGGGGAGAGAGAGAGAGGGAGAGTAGCAAACGTGTCAATGTCCTTAGGTCGTGCACCGAGCACTTGTTATGAGCTCAAAGGTTATGGTCAACGCTGCACATTGAGCTTAGATTTGGATGGCTCAAAGACAATGGGTCGAGCTTCAATGCTTAAAGGATCGAGCCTACCAAAGATGCTGGTAAGAGCTTCCTGAACTTAAGGAGGTGAGATAGAGAAATACTTGGGGTAGGTCCCAAGTAGGTTGCATTAGTGTTGGATAGATCGAATAAGGTACTTCATCGAGCATGATCCAAGGAAGTATACTCGAGGAAACCCGAGCAAGTGGTTGGATTTAGGCTAAAGTGAGCCTGCAAGGGAGGCAAGCCAACCAAGCTACTAAAGGGGGCTGAGCTATCAATTTGGAGAAGTGCTTGGGCATGCCTAAACAAGTGAAGGTATTCAGACTTAAGCCTTTAGAGATTGGGTCTACAAAGGCCTATCAACATAGTCCATCCCTACTTTATGGAATACTATTATTAACTTTTTTTTATTTGCTTATTTGTTACTTAATTGCAATATTTGGTTGGACAAAAATCACATTTTCATATGGTGTGAAGGAGTTATAAAGACAAGAATATAATTATATTTTACATAAACTAATCAAACGCAAAAAAAAAAAGTGCACATGTGACAAACAATCAAGTAAAGCCTCAAAATACCACCCAACATGGGCCCATTGGCAATAGACTTGTAAATTGAGGTCCACGATCGGGTCCATTTGAAAGCCTTGCAAATTAGATTGTCCATATTCGTTGCATAATATTAGGTGTAGTAGGTAAAGCAAGGTAGATATACTAATTATGATAGCCGGAAGGAATTAATCTTAATTGTTAGTTGGATTAATTTCAACTGTTTAATTGAGAAGGTCTTTTTTATATAATGGAGGTCTCACTAATTTGTAATCATCCATTCAATTAGTGAATTTATATTCTTATCAAAATTTTCTCTCTACTTTTTCTATCTAAGATAGTGTGCAGAGAGTTTAGGCTCACTCAGTATTTTTACCAGGCCTTGGAGTGTCTAAGTGTCGCAGTGGAGCGCTTGAAATAAAAATCCCATTGCAGATGCACACAAAAAAGAACCAATAAAATAGAGGGGGGAAAAACATAATAAAAAGATTTGTAGTTCATGTGCCAATGATCAGCAAATGGGTTGCCTATCCGTATAAATTAACCATTGGGTTCAAACAGAACAGGCCCATGGAGATATATGTACGAAGCTCATAGCCCATCTGTACTATTGAAGTGACATTCAATGAAAACCATGCGTGTTGGGAATTTATTGTCCATCCAAACAGTTTGGGGCCCAATCGAATGACAACCTTCGAGGAAGGTACGATTTCCATGAAGAAATAAAACCCTCGAATTAGGATGGGGCGAGTTAAATACAGAAGCGATGAATTCAGTGCGTAGTTTTGTAGCCAGTATTTTATATTCCTGTGTTCGGTATTTACTTGACAATATGATGCATCAAAGTGGCCTTTACATAAGTTTCAGTATATTTTTGAGCTGTGGTTTTTCCAGCATTCTACTTAATTTTACATCCTTATCTATCAAAGTTGATCCTTAGGAGTAGGGACAGGGGGAATCGGATAAAATTTCATGCTTGAACAGTTCCTTTCACAAAATCCGTCAATTTACGAATGACTTGTGCCCGACTTAGTTTTCCTTTCGAATCAAATTAAGTGCAATATCACTTGCATGCGACTTGTATGTGGCTGCCCACATTTATTTATGAGTTACATGCTTGCGATCTATAGTGGTCATTTAAGTGTGCATCATTGGACAGTGACCCATTTTGAGACTGATGCGCACGGCCTGGATGTGAATTGTCAAAGCATGTGGCACGATATAAGCAAGAGTCGGAATCAGAGAGAGAGAGAGAGAGAGATGGAGTGAACGGTTCGGTGGGTATTGGTCTTGGCCGGGGGCGTTTGTTTTTGTAGATGAAGAATGAATAGGAAGAGTACTCTTAAGAGTCCATGCGATATTCAAAGTCCTTGCCCCTTACTTATAATGAGCATCTATAGGAACAGGATATTCCAAATTTCCAATCCCCTAGAATGCTACCAAACACTGTAAAAGATTATGTCTGTGTATTTATATGAAATATGGAAACCCTAAGCACAATAGTTGCTTTAAATATATATATACATGGGGTAATACGACACAAACAGTATGTAAAGAACTCAGATGAATATAATGATACTAAATGACTAATAAGAGTATATCTATTATTTGCAACATGGTGGATTTCACTTTACCTCCATGTACTTTTAACCCTTGTCACTTTGCACACGTTTATTTTGTTTTTAACTATTGTCACTATTATAACAAAGTTTTATAATTCACCACTGGTCACTACTTGTCAAAGCATACGTGTAAGGTTTTGATTGGTCCGTGATAATTAATTTAATACAATCAGCACAAATCCCTCCGCCCAAAATTTATGGACTCAGGAGACAGTAGATTCATCACAGGGATACGAGCTCGGTTTATAAGATGAACAATTCTGACAACAGCAAATAAAAGAGAACAATTGCTATGCACTATATAGAAAGCTGTTGCTGGACGGATGCAATTCTAATGCAGCTTCTGGCACCTTGCTGTTTGATTTTTAAAAGTGCCAGGGCGGACGGAGGAACTTTTTCACTGCAGTGCAGGAATTCTGCCAAAAAGCTTCTCGGTGAACTCCAACTTTCTTCTCCAACTCCAAATGCATCACCTCTTTGCACAGAATTTTACAGAAAGCTCCCAAGTCCCAACTAATCCTTTCAAAAGGTCACAATTTTGCATCCCAGCACAATCACTCCTCCAACTACCTATAGAAATTTCATATTTGCAAAAAGATCGTTTGTGGCATCATAAAAAAAAGGTATAGAAGAGGGGGTGGGTGAGAGAGTGGGGGAAAGTTAATGCTTTATTGTATTTACAAGGAATTTTATCATCCACTGAATATGGTAACTTTGTCGACTGTAATGATAAAGGTTTATTTCAAATACTTCATTCTGCAAACTACACATCTGAGTATAACTCTTGGTTTGAGTTATTACTGAATCTCCGAAATCATGATTTCTTCATGTTTCCTGTGGTGAGTTCTATTTCTTGCTTTACCTACAGATGTTGATCTATATGCAACTTATCAAGAATCAACTGTTCTAAATGGTGCTATAAACCAATCATAGAGAGCATGCTTCAGCCAAAAAGAGAGAAGAAGGGGGTAAAAAAAAAACAACAACAACACAGAAAACATGTATAACAATGAACAACTCATGCACTTGCATGGAATTCAAGAATTCAGTATCAAAATAGGGATGAAATGTTCATGCAAAATCCTCTTATCAAAGAAAGGGAAAATATCTTGCATATGATTGTGCATTTAAGATATCCATGCAAGATGTGTCAACATGCAGCCTTAGTTAATAATACATGTTAATCATTAAATGGCCTTGTGGTTACATAAGCATATATGCCATTTCATCATTTGGCATGCTTTACCACTTTACCTGACAGAATCAAACAACTTAACGGTTTCAAGGAAAAAGAATTAGTCATTCAAGAGAGAGTCCACAATAGGAATCTTACATTATACCTGCTCAAAACAAATGGAGAGAAGCATATTTGATAGCTATCAGTCATAACACATCCATTTTAACATCTGTCACATCAAGCTGCAAAATTTCAGCTCTACACCCCAGTATTGATCCAATGCTGTTAGAGAAAACGGTTAATTCAGAAGCTCAAATAAGCTGACAAACTAAAAGCTCAGTGATCAAATGCCAGGTCTCGGTTTAAAACTATAAAGAAAGCAGAAAGGCATCATGCATGTGCTCCCGCTTCATTATATTCATTACAATAGTAGGAATTAGTTACCAAATTAGTTAGATTCTCTAACTAGCAAGAAATAGTTGGCGATAAAGTAGTTCGCAACATTAGTTAAAAAAACAAGAGATAGTTAAAGGCATGCATTTGAATCAGAGAACAAGAATTAAAGAGAATCCTCTCTCATAAACAAACCTCTATCCTTTCTTAAAGCATTGCCAGCTAAAACAAGTGGAACTCCCCTAATATTTGGTGCTCTCATTGCTTAATTCAAACTCATGGCTAGTTTTACTATCAATCCTACCGAATTTATGACAAATTGATTTCCGATAAATTCCATGCCGATATGCTATCGTATTTTGATAATGAATTTCCTGTCCAACTAACATCAGCTTTTGATGATATTTTTGCAAGAGATGAAAGAACAACCAGTTCCACCAAGCAATCAAGATGATATGTTAGTCGTGACAAAAATGTTGTGTCTAATGGTAATCATATCTTTGTTAGTGGTGGTAATGCTATTCAGGATACAGTTGGTGAATGTGACGATGATTCAATTGCAGTGTCTCTTATTAAGAAGTTGACTATAAAGGATTTTGAAGCTGAGACTAATCATAACAACCTAGGCGATTCAATAATTCCACCAGCGTTCGACATTCTTAGCAAGAATGACAAACAAGACTTGAAGATTAATAACAATCAAGTGGATGAAAACTACCAGTAATATCATGAGGCCATGGGTCAAAAACTAGTTCTGCTGAAAGATCCGACGAAGATGACAAACATAAACAAGATTCCACTAACCCGAACCTTTCTGTTTTTATGAATGGGGTGAAGATATATACTGGTGCTTACAAGATTAGACAACTACTAGCAATATCATCGGGCAATGAATCAAAAACTTGTTACAGGGATGACAAACTAACATAATCAAGATTCCATTAGCACAAGCCTTTATTTTTTGATAAATGGTGTGAAGATACATGTTAGTTCTTATAAGATTAGAAAAGTTTATAAATTGTTATTTTTCTTAAACCGCATTAGTTAATTTTTGTTTTACTTTATTTTTCTTGAATCTTGAGGATAAGGTTCATTTCAAGGATAAGAGAAATGTTACAATAGTAGGAATTAGTTACCAAATTAATACAATTCTAAAACTAGTTAGATTAGTTATAAAATAAGAGATAAGGGACTATTATAAATAGTCATATTGTATTTGCTAAAGGCATGCATTTAAATAAGAGAACAAGAATTAAAGTGAATCTTCTCTCATAAACTTTTCCCTTTTCCATATGCACTTCTCTCTACTCCCACCATAACCGACCACCACCACCACCAACAACCTCAACTCTTTCTTGTAGTATTGCCAGCCATCCAATCATGTAGCCAACATAGACCCATAGGTTCCCTCCAAGCAGAAAATTATGACAAATTTAATGTATTCTATTGGATTTTGTAAACTTTAAGAAAAGTCCATAGCCTGATAGGTAACTGGTCTTTACATACATAAGACAACATGAGAGAACAAACGTACAAAAAGAAAAACAGCAGAAAATTTTGTTATCAGTCTCAGTATAAGCCTAGGATTCACTGATGTTATTTAGTTGCTCTTAGCGACTCATGCAAATGAGACGGTATAGATAATAAAGCCACTAAAATGCACTTATAGAAAGCTTAGTTAACTTCTGACAAAGAAACAAAAGAAAGATTAGCTAGCATCTTCTGATCAACCAAAACAATCCTCAGCACAAATAGATAAAACCATGTCATGTTCAAGTACATCATTAGATCAAGATATAGAGCACATTTTGAATGTTAATACCTTGGATGAGTACGCCCAAGATCTCCATGAACAAATTCCTTTATGTATGTTCCAGCCTGTAGGTGAAATGCATTCATTATAAATCATAGCTTCTTCCAGAACAAGGGAAAATAGCTTCTTATGCATTAACTCATACTTAATTTCCATTGAATTTCCAAACCGTTCTTAATCTTTGAGGATATCTCTTATGTACTTTATGTATATAGCAAGTGCCTCTTGTTTAAGATCCGGTCCATCATGCCCTTTACCCATCTTATGTATGTTTTGACAACTCAAAATCACATCTGCAACCATTACATCAAGGTATTGACATAGTTTAACCTTCGTCAATTCAAGCACCAAGTATTCATAAGAAACAAAAGTCGCAGATGGAACCAGCACCAGCCTCATTTTCTGAGAGTACCTTACCCCATCAAAGGGATTATTAGTCAGTCCAGTCTAGGTTTTAATTATAGACCATTGATTAAGTGCTCAACAATTCTAGCACTAGACCACATGGCTAGTGGCTCAAAGGAATTGATAAAACGACTATGATGTTGACATGCTTTAAAAAGAAAAGCATGGAAAAAGAAACGATTTTAGTGTTTTCAACTACCTGCGTACACAGATGCAAAACAAAATACTTTGAAGTACCAGATATTCTCTCTATCTTCATCCTAAGACAAGAAAACCAGATTTTGAAGTGAACAGGAAGGAAAGGAATTCCCAGAATACAGCATCAAGCTACAAAATTAAACTAACCAATGTATAATCTTTTCACGCTCCAAAGGACTTCGACGATGAAGCACTCTGATAGGAGTCTTTTGCAAAATTACCTTCATCAGAATTCAAAACACAAATAGGTAAAGATTCAAAGCTTGAGAAACAGTTATAATCAGTAAGCAACTCCATATTCTGAATTATTCATACACAATTTCCTTTGACGAAGAAAAAATTTGAATAAACCCAGAGCCAATTTATATGTAAATGACGCACTTCAAAGATCAATGGAGCATATGAATGAAATGAAAAATGTTATATTTCCAAGGAAGATACAAGATAACAAGACAAAAGATAGACCATCTTAATTCACACGACTGCCTAAATAGCTAAGTCACTTTAAATAAAATTAGATATTCCCCAATTTCTACTCACGCTACCTTCCTCTTTCTCATCTAAGCAATGAAACAGTGGACACCCCTTTTGTCTTCCACTACTACTTTTTGAATAGTGTCGAAAAATTCCTGTTTTCAATTTTCAGCATATTTTATTACGTAGAAAATCATGATATTCAAAGCAAGATACAGAATGATTCCTCTAGATCAAATAATTTCACAAAATAACAATTAAAAAAGCATTAAATAAAGCTCTTACAAAGTTGAACCGAGCCAAGACCTGATTCCAATAGGAAGTCTAAGAAAAACATGTAATCCAAGAAACTTTGAAATACAAATTCAGGACATATCAAGTCACTTCAACGCAATAAAGGGAAAACTGAACACAGGGTAGGAGTCACTCACCATTTCTTTAACTGAAGATACATTCTGTAAGTCACTGTCCTCAAGTGGGCGAGATATCCACACTAGCGCTGCATATTGCTTCTGAATAGCATAGAAGAAATAACAAGACAGTATCTTTTAGTTCAATAGAAGATACATTATTAGCTATAGTTGATATTTGAAACCTAAACCAATGGGCTGCTGACCATAATTCACCTGCTTTTCAGCTTCTCCTTCACGCATAAGGGTCCATATTTGACTGTCAACAACTTTAAGATTTTTTACCCTAACCTGGAGAAGCCACAAAATTTCAGTTAACAACAGCTATATAAGTAGGAAGAGGAGCATATCATAACTTTACTCATACCAACGAATGTCCTGCAATATTAACTTTTTTCTCTATTTCCTTCACAAACACCTCAGATGGGACATGGCGTGCATTTTGTATCTCAACTAAAAAAGGTCGACCACAACCCAACATTCGCACCTGACAAAGTAAACACAAAACTAATAAATAGGACAGCATCCATCTGATTAACTACAGACAAATCGGGAAGTCACATATCATATTCATCATTCATACATCAATATCCTCTCTTCCTGCAGCATGAAACTTGTACTTGTCACCACGACAGATAGGAAGTGTGCTGCCACCTATAATTTCCTAAGAAGCAAAATAATTTGGTCTATTACATGAGGAGAAGACAATGCACAGAAGAAAAGGGAGAAACTACAAAAACCAAATGCAGCTGTCAGATGGACAGCAAAAGGATACCTCAACAGATGCCTCGCCCTTCCTTTCATCATCAATAATCCAGCAAGTTTGGCTCACATTTCTCGAGTACTGCAACATAAAGAGCCAGCATTCCATGCATAAATATCAAGATGTGATCATGTCTCTACAGTTGTATTCCTTAGGTGTTCAACAGTAATTACTGACTTCCTTTGTAGGTACAAGGGAATTCAGCATTAACTAGTGACAAAATGTATATTAGAGAATCAACTCATCAACAATGTGACTATTCTCACATGCAGCACAAGTTACTTTTAAGAAATCCACATCTATCAGTTGTTACATGGATCCACAAAATCTTACCTAGACATTTTACAAACTTAAAATGTAAGATCGGACTAAAGCATATCCTTAAATATAACAAAAAGCATCTGCAACTCTAACATATTTGCCTCTTCAGGTGTTCTGTCTGGAATCTCCAGTAAGGTATTGAAATAGACATCACATAAAAATAAAGGCAAACATATGTTTAGGACTGAAAGATATGAGAAAACCTCCTTTTGTCAGTTGTCCAAACTGCAAAGCTTTTGGCTGTAGAACTGTACCTTCAAATATCTCCCACCCAAGTAAATAGAGTCTCTGTAGCAGTGAATTGACAAGCAGCAAGGATTCTGTACCTAACAATAACATATACAAACTGTAAGATGCACTCAACCATCAGCAATGAATTACCAGATTATGAATTGGAATCAAACAGCAGCTTTATATGTTATAAGCACCTGGCTATCAATCATGTGGCAGGAAAATTTTCTCAAACTGGCACCAGCACTAATGAGCAAAACCAATTCTGTTCATGTTGAGTCAGAACAACTATTCCTATTTTTTTGGATGCTGTTCTATAAGATTTTTTTCCATGCTATTCTACAACAATTCTGCTGAATGGTGGAGATAAAGGGGCTTTGGGCATTTCACAATAGATTGGGGTTAATAAAATAAGATTTCCGCTCTCTCGTGAATTTGGGATATTAGGAATTAGGAAATTAGGGTTTCTGCTTTCTCTTCAGATTGGGATGTTAGTGATTAATGAATGGGGAGTTTCAATTAGGGCTTCTACTTGACCGAGTTTTGGCTTCTGCCTTTAATGGGCCTGACATTGGGCAGTGTATAGGGTTAAGGAAGACTTTAGCTTACTACAGTTCAGCAGTCCGCTTATGATCTTCACACCCCGTTTTTTTTAAACGTGGCATATTAGAGTTTTTTAGTTGCTATTTTTGCTATCTAGAGTGCTATATGGACATCCCAAATGGAAAATAGTGATTAAAATATGCACTTGGAAGAGATAGCCATGCATTATTGATCAGAAAACCAACTCGACAGATAGCTGTAGATGGAGTTAGCCCGAATAGTGCTGCTGACCTCGAAAAATCCAATTAGATATTAAAATTAACGAATTTTAAGGTCATATAGTTAATTGACAAGCGATCAAAGTTCAAGTACTAAATATGACATTTTCCCTTTAAAAAACTATGGTGTATACTAACTTGTAATGATGGCAAATATTCAATTACGTCAACAAAAGTAAGAAAAGATACCATTGAAGTGCTAATTAAAACTCAAGCTAGAATAGGCAAAATTGAGACTTCAATCAAAATTGATAGTGAACTAAAAGTTCGGGATACTTTAGGCTATTATTTGATAATCCAAACATCCCTATTTCTCGCATGCCTGCTATTAGTAGTCCCTACATTTTGGTAATATCACTTCATTGCTTATACATTGATAATGGCAGTCTCATATGTTCTTTATATCAAATGATTGTATTGATCAGAATCTTCATTAATTCTTCAAAACAAGTAGTTTTTTATATTAGTAATCACCATCTTCCATTCACTCCATTTGGGACTTTGATTCTACATATCTATGGGGTGTCGATATCATTTCCTTTTTGGGTGACTAAAATGACATGGGTCCTCAAATGTATTGGCTACCTCTAGTCATGACATTTTCTCATTCCTTTTTCAAATTGACAATAATAAACTACAACTTTGCTAAAAAATCCAGCACATCATTAAATGCTGTGTGATTATTCCAAGACTGCAAAAGCTCCTAGTTATGGTTAGCATGAAAAACTAAGCTGATTGCACCAAGTAAACCAATTATTCCTATGTGGTTATAAGTGGACTGCTCGCCAAGCCTTGACAATAAAACTACCACAACTTTTGCTGATCACAGGAGTTGATTTTTGTAGATCACAATCCCTTTTGCAAATAATCAGTTCATACTTCCTCTAACTTAACCAGCAAGTATGACCCTTGTGGATTCTAAAATTAATACAAAAACAACTTTATAGACATTACATCTACTAGGATGCTAAAAGTATAACTCTAATCAGAATTAGACCAATAAAAGCATTAAGAAAATTAATAAGGTGTGATTCCAACATAAAATTTGTGGTGAAAAAGGCGTTAATTACCTTCTTTGATGAAAGTAAGAAAACATCTAAAGATTCTTGGTCTGAAAAACCACTGGAAAATGCACGATTGCCTGCCTTATCTTCTCCATTTCTAACATCAGGATTGTTATTGCTGGCGATTTCTTCCAAGCCATTACCACTTACTGCATCAAGTCACCATTAATTTCTTAGGTGTTGCACCATGGTAGGCTTTTGTCAAATATGACTATTAGGCATTCGGTGCACATGTCCATGTGATCCAACAAGAGAATTCAGTCGAGTACTTAAACAACTATCCAATCAGTTCTGGAACAAAATGATAATTTAAAGCCTGCAATGCGGCTATGGTTGGCAGAGTGATAACCATACAAATAAAGATACAATGTAACCAAGAAATCACACCAGAAACCATTACCAAGACAAAAATAAGACATACCTATTTTCCTTCTTTTTGAGCCACGGTCCTCAATAAAGTTCTCACTTGGGTTACATTGTTCAATGTATAATAATCGAATGTGGAAAGCCCCTTGACCAAATTTAACACCCTGAAAAGTAGTAGAAAATTTGAGAAGCAAGCACCATTGACCACACATTCACCTTTTGTTTACCATCACCACTTCAATCTAAAACTCATCAACAGCCCCAAAGCCATTGAGTTCTACATGTCCTAATTCGTATAAGTTATATCAGCCTTAGAAGCATTTACAGCACCAGAGACCATGTAGATTCTGACTTCAACTAAGTAAACAGAAAACTTCGTCAACATAACAAATAACTAACCAGATTCTTTTCAATAGTAGCTGCAACTAGAGATTTTAAGGCATCCTTCAAAGATATGCATGCCAATATTGACCTTTCACCAAACCAAATATGATCTCCATGTTTTTTCCTTATGTAGTACCTGCAAATATAAGATGAAAGACTTTCTCAGTCCTACAACAAAATTATACCAGGTCTCAAGGAGAAAGAGCAATAGGCATTTAAGATGCGTAGGAAAATCATGAAGAAGATCCTATTTTCCCAAAAATCTATTCAAGTGTTATCATCAAAACAAAGGCTTGCCAAGTTGCATCATTAAGATGGATTCGAACTTTGAAGAAAGCATATGTACATAAACTGGCAATTCCTACAAGAGATCATTAAAAGGCAAATTACTCGATCACCTTAAAAAACTGAAAATGCATTGTATCTCCTCTCCATGGCTCTCAATGAACATCTACACAAGCTAGTGGAAAAGTCATACGGAATCCACAAATGAGACCAAAATCCATTTAGCATTTGGCCATAATCTGGAAATTTCTCAGTTATCATGATTATTGTTGCTCAACCTGAGTACAAGTATCACTAGAGACACAAGAATGAATGTGTCTCTCACATTCGCATCAGCATCACAAATGATGTTATAATATTTTGTGGTGGGGACTTGGCTACCAACAACCTCATCAGAGAGGCATTGTTGCTAGTTACACTGGTCTTGCCATGAATCCATCTAAAGGCCTGATATGAGTACCCCAAAGCAGCAAACAACTCATCCCATCTTCTCTGTGTAACAGCCCTTTATGGTTACACTTCAATCAAAACAACTTAAGAGTAACTTCCTTGGAGTGGCAAACAACATGATACATCGAAGGCAAAAGTCAAATGTAGGTGGTACTCCCACAAAGATGAAGGAGGACCAGACATCTCAAGGCGTAGCTAATGGAATAAAGATGTGCCTATGAAACTTATTCAGTATTTATGCAGAAATAAGCCTGAAGGACAATGGCCTAAGTGAGTTAATACCTACCTTTTGCATGTCAACAGCTTTGGGTTGTCAAAATCCAAGCAACTCATAATATATATGGAGGAAACTGCTGAAGAGCTAGGATATGGTCAAAAGGTTTTCAAAATGGGAGGTGGACAATGGAATTAAATATCCTCTGTTTTGAACATCCATTGGGGTTGCCTATAAATATGAAGTCAGGTGACATCACTAAAGGCTAAAACTGGATAATCTGATAGGGAACATTCTGGCAAAGCTTCCACATCCCTTCTTTAAGCCAGACAGTGCAAGAAAGATAAGAATCATATGCAACTCAGCAAAGGATGAGAGATTCACAATCAAGGCTGCTTGCAATTCTCTTCAACATCCCAGGCTTCATGCCCAGTGGTTAAGGATTATCTGGTATTTGAAAGTTACTCCTAGGACTCCACGAAAAACTGCACACTCTTGACAAACTATACTCTCGGTGACAGCCAATTACAGGACATTCTTTCAATTTAAAGGAGATCAAGAGACTCGCTCCCATCATGACCAAAGAAAGAGAGAGAAAGAGAATCACTCTGCTCCTACTCAATGGAAAAGTGTCTACTATCACTTCTCATCTTGGATACCCAGCCCCAACATTCATGGGAGGGCCAGGACTGTTTCCCACAGGTCAATCATCTACTCTGGCTATCATAACATAGAGGACAGCATTGGATGCCTAGATTTACAAATTACTGCATCCTCATATTTTAGCCAAGTGAATTCTAAATCACATTCAAGCTATCACTTAGTCCCTAATTTCATCTGATTTCTTTTCAGAAGCAATATAGCCTAGATTTATTGTCAAATATTCATAAATACACAATGTGCAAGAACAGCCAACCATTCATTTGTCCTGTGGAATTTTGTAATCACTTGTACATATAGACTTTTCCTCTAAATATTGAGTTGCCCCAAAAAACGCCATCTGTTGTTGAAAAACCTGCAAAAATGCTACAACCAAAACTCTTTAATGGCCTGGGATTGTTTTGCTTTGAAGGTCAACGTGATTGTTCTTTAACCATCATTTTCCAAACTTTCCAAGTGTACTTCTAATGAATGTGCCAAACCTATATTTGCCCAATGATGTCATCAAGACAAAATTGCAACAAAAGAAACACATTGTTAATAAAAAAAAGGCATAATCATAACCTTTGAACATGCAACAGTGTATGCTTAAAAAGAAAGCTACCAGCAAGTAATAACATTATTATCACAGGAAAATCAGAACATGTAAGACCAAATTGAGAGTTTCATATTCAACAAGGGAGATAGGCTACCAAGCAGCATTTTCATTTTCCAGGATCACTGGAGGTGTTGAGACTTGGAGATCGAAACCATCAATTTGGTGGTCTTCTTCCTTGACCTGATTAGCAATCAACTCAGCCAGGGCCTCCACCCCATCCTTCTCCGTCGAAAATTTTCCATCCACTGGACAACAGAACTGCAATATACCCATACAGACTGGGCATACAACTGGCTGCTTTTCTGATTTCTCACATGCAGTATCCTTTAACAAACTTTCTTCCGAATCAAATGTTACTCCAACAACTTGATGCAAATTTGTTGGAGATAGAACAGGTTGCTTTATTCCAAATAACCGAATGATGCAGTGATCACATACCTATACAGCAATCAAACCACACCGAAGCAACAACTTAACTCACACTCATTTTATTAGCTCAAGTAACATTTCTTACAGTCCAACGACTCTTCAACTATAATTAACTAAAAACCAGCACTGCCATTGATTCTCAACTTCACAAGTTGCCTAATAATAAATTATATTCTACTAACTTCGCTATAGCAGTAAAAAAATACAAAAAATAAGTTATTCTATAATCATATTATTAAAACCTAATCTACGAGTATCGATTAAATATCAGATTTTATTTAATTAAGTATTGCTATAGCGACAAAAGCATATAAAATCCATTTGTTTTCTAATCATACATCAATTGGAATCTTATTTTCAAAAACAGTGGAATGTCCGCAAAGATAAGGCTGCAAGAAGAACAGCGAGAGTAAGAAAGAGGATGAGATAACGTCTTTTCCCCCTCGACCGCGTGTCGTGTCGTGTCCGCTGAATATCGAGTCAGTGTGGAGTTTTTGTTTCTACGAATAAAAGGAAAGGAAAAAAAAAAATGAAAACGAACCCCAGAAGACAGCAAGTCCTTGACGGCGTCGGTAGGCAGCGAACGGAGAAGTTGTTCCAAAGAGGATTCTGGACGATGAATTAACTCATAGTCTTCTTCCTTGGTAGTGACTACTGGAACTTCTGATTCGTTAGCCATTTGAAAGCTGAAACTTCTTCTGTGCTTTGTATGTGCGCGTGCATGCACGTGCTTGTGAAAGTGGCGCCCTCCTGCAATATGTGGTCTTCTCGGCTTTTGAACGTGGAGTCTGCGAGGAAGAGCAACAGAAATAAGGTTTTTATTTTTTTTTCTTTTTTCTTTTTTTCTTTTTACCTTCCCTTTTAGTATGTATTTGAATAAGATAAAACGCCAGAAAAGTTTGAGTAATTACATATATAATTTAATTAAGTACCCAACGTCTCTGTATAAATTTGAATTTGTCTACTTTATTCATTTTATGTAAATATATGCATATAATATATTTTTTAAAAAAAATCTTATACCCCAATCACCACTCCATAATAATTATAAAACAAAAACAAAACAAATATGAATAAGATATAAAAATAAAAATAATAATAATTTAAATATGACCTAAGGATTATGCAGTTTAGAATTATTATAATATAATAGCAAATGTATATTAGTTATACATATTCAAAAATTAAAAGTATAAATACATAAAATATTAAATGTGAAATAATTACATAGTTAATCTATATGTAAGAACAAGGTTTAACAATATAAGGAGAAAAAAATAGAATGCATAAAAGTTGTTCAAAATATTGAAAATATGGAATCATATTAACTCGTCACCTCTACTTGGAGATAGTAGAGAGTTAGTAGAATATTTATCCCGTTATAAATTTTTATTACTTTGTTTACTTAAAAAATGGATAAAAAATTTTATTTACCATGTAATTGGGATAAATTTGGCAATCTTAGTATTCGTCCTGTTATCTCTAAGATGTTTTAAAAGCCATCCAAAACCTTATAGAGTTTTAAGAATATTATTTGAAACCTGTCCAATAAGCTTGTTGGAAAACTTAATTTTCGAACTCGTTTTCCTTTTTTTTTTTTTCTCTTAATGGTAAATTATGTAAATTTAATTACACAAATTAAATAAGTTATTAAACTAAAAATTACTCAAAATTTATTTTAAAAATAGCATGCTCAAGCAAAGAAAACTTATAAAATTATTACTTGATCAAATCTCATTACTTTCTTGCAAAAAAAAAAAAAGGGGGGGGGGGAGGGGGTGGGGGGGTTTATACTATATAAACAAAAGAACGGCATATATTATAATATGAACATATTTATAGTTATCATCTACATGGTTTCACTCTACAATAAAGAGGGGGAAAATGTTTTCTTACTGACAAAAGAAAAATAAATAAATAAGTCATAAATAAAAGAATTGACTCAATAGGCAAAGCAAATTTAATGCAAGCATATATAACATCTCCACAATTAATGTAAACCTAAAAGACTTTTTGTTTTGTTATATTACATTTGCTATAATTAAATATAATGATATCATGTCCATACTTAATCAAAAGCATAAAATCTAGAAACTTGCTAATTTTCTAATCTATAGTTTTTATTTCTTATAATATTTAATATTTAAGTTATTTTTTAT
This sequence comes from Lumnitzera littorea, assembly GCA_024138015.1. Lineage (NCBI taxonomy): Eukaryota > Viridiplantae > Streptophyta > Magnoliopsida > Myrtales > Combretaceae > Lumnitzera > Lumnitzera littorea. The sequence continues at coordinate 127,782,846 of JAMXBB010000001.1, read as the reverse complement.
TAGGTAACGTGTTTTTTAAAAAACCTAAAATCTATAAGGTTTTTAAATATTTCTTAGAACTCATCTTAAAACCTTATTGGAAAATACTTTATAGAGTTTTTATCGAATTAAGTGAGTTGAAAACTTTAGTAAAACTTACCTAATTACACCCTGATTCCCATGAGATTTTCTATTCCCTTTCTATTAGAAATAGTTGTTACCTAAGTGAAATTTTTTTTTTCCTCTAGAATAAAATGTTCAAATGGTATGACTGTTGTAGCCCTTATTAATACTACAATTAATGACCCAAATAAGAGTTGATTAGTACTTTTAGTTATATTATACTATAATTAATAAGATGAAGTAAACACTTTAATATCTATTCTCTAGAATAAAAAATTATACAAAATAATGGAAATTTCTAGTATATTCATGATAATAATTATTTTGAATCCTATCTCTTTCATTTTAGAAAGTAAATTGGCCATTGTTTTTTTTTTTTCTTCTTTTTACTTTTCTGATTGGTTAAAAATGTTTTTTGGGCCCACAAAAATTAAAAATAAATATTAAAGAATTTGTATGAAGAAATTTAGGAATAAAGTTATAAGTTCATTAAAGAAATAAATTTCTTAATATGTTGATATGGTACCTAAGAATCTAAACCTATATGATAAAGTTTCTCTAATTCCTAATGAAACCTTTCTCGAAATATGGGTCGTGCTTTTCTTCTTCTTCCTTTTTTTTTTTTTTTTACTTTTCAAGATTGCGAACATGCACTTATATATATATTTGCTATCCGTGCCCATTTAGTCTTTGAAAAAAAATATATTTAGAAAATAAAAGTAATATTAACTATAATAAAACATTAAAACATGAAAATTAGGAGTTCCCTTTTCTATGATTAACATAATTTTTGTTTTAATAAATTATTTTGTAATTTTGTCAAAGACAAGATGCTTATTATAGGTTTGAAAGCACATTTTTAAATAGTTCTAATTAAAACACTCAATTTCCGTTGTAAGGAAACTAAGCACCAATTAGTAAAGATAAAGTGATATATTTACAATTATATAACCTCTCGCCAAGATCACTATTAAAGAAACTAAGCATCAATGAGCAAAGAAAAAGTAATATATTTATAATTATACGAGCGAATGGTGCACTCGTCATGCGTGTGCTAAAAAAAATTAAATTAAAGCATTTTAAATTTTTTTTTTCATTTTGTTCCATTAGATTATAAAATATTCAATTTCAATAACCACTTTTTAAAAACTTTTGGAATTCATTGATTATATAAAGCATTTTCATTTAAGGTTATTTTTATTGTATTTTTTTAAGGATTTTTTTTTTAGAATACAAATGTTCCTCTTATTAAAGAAAAAATTGCTTAGTCCGTATTTTCAGCACAGCTATTGATCTAGTAGTCTTATAAATACGTTTTCGTAATTTATATTAAAAAAACTAAAAGTTTTCATCATATAATTTCATTTTACAAATACAAATATAATAAGTAGAGAGTGGGAAAGTGGAAAAGTGAGAAAAAATTGCATACAAAAATAAGTAGAGAAATGGATAAAGAGTGAGAGAGAGAAAAAGAGAAGGAGAAGCCAATACATAAATTTACCAATTATTTATAATTTTAATAATTTATTTTGTTATTAGTTTTTTTGTTAAATAATAACAAATAGAGGGTAATTATGTAATTTTAAGAATTGTGATTATTTGAGCTTTTAAGGGCTTTGATAATATAGATAGATTTTTAGAGTTTTATCATTAACCAAAATAGTCACTCTAATTATTTTTCCCAAAAACCTTTCAATGATAATATTTACTTGATGTCATTGAACTTTCATAAAAATACCAAATCAACTTAATATTTACAGTTAAGATCAAGGTCAATAAATTTTGCAAGGTGGTTCATGAAACCAAATCAAACTGACAATGGATAATACTGCAACATGCAATACTCTATATTTTACTCTAGTCTCACTTCGATTTTGAAAAAAATCCAAACAATTTACAATTCAACTCAAGGGATCAAACCAAACCTAGATTGCTCAAACGTGACTCACAGTATTTCTTATTAAAAAATAAAAAATGAGCTATATTTTATAGTTTGAAACCCTATTGAAATTCTAGCCTAACCCTCTTTACTTTCTTTTTTTTAATTCTTCCTCCTTATAGTTTCTCATCTCACTTTTGGCCTCCATATCTCCCATTTCTCAAGTAAACTTACACCTTTATCATTACCTAAGATGCAACATTATTGTGATATAGGTTTTAATTCTTGCACAATATTCCACCATTTGAATGTTACTGTTTGGTTTAAAATTTTAATAACTATTAGTATTATCTACCAAAATGACGTGCTTTTAAAAGCAATTAGAATTGAATTCAATCATATTTGTGGTTGTTCGAATAAACTCTTTAAACCATTAAAAATGATTTGTTATCGTTTCATTTAAGATGCAATTTAATTTAGCCCTCACCAAACTACCTGTAACCATGAACACCTATACTTACAAATCTACCACTGAGTTTTTATATACTTTAAAAGAAAATTGTCTATAACTAACTTGGTGGAGTGACCAAACCTCAATGGTAATTTTGATCGAAAATAAAACCCAATAACGTTTAGTATTTCTAATTAATTTGAATGACTCTAATGCAATTTACACTGATAATGACAGTTCTAAGTGGGACTAATAATTAATGCCAAGAATTAGCAATATTGTCTATTTGCTTGTTTTTAAATAATTTCACCTACTGTTTTTTTTTTTTTTAGCTTTTAAAAGCATAAAAAAATTTATCCATGTATACTCGATAAAAAGAGCAATAAACGTTGTCCTTGAACTTGATCAAGCATTGCAAGAAAATGGATGAACTCAAATTAGTCTCTGCGCAAATCCGGAAATGAGGTTTCTTCTAATACTGTATTTTGCGCAAGTAATTTGGAAGCTACTTGTGCTTTGTTAACATATGGCAGCTTGCCTTATGCATTCCATTATTAGAGGCCCTTTGAGGTAATCAAGCCTTATCTGATGGAAAACATTTTCTAGACCTTTTTTTCTCGATATTTGTTATAATCCAAAACTTTACAATTCTCAAACAAGATCGCAGTAATCAAGAGATTGTATCAATTCCGATGGCAATGGTCAACTACTAATGGCGAGGGTTAACAATTTTGGAATATACTAATAGAAAAAAAAAAAAAAAAAGAAAGAAACGAAAAGAAACCTCCCTTTTCTAAAGATTGGAAATCATTTTCACCTTTTCTGTTAACATTTCATGTGATAATTGAATCACCTGCATCGGTAATTGGTTGTTGCCTTCATAGAGTTTTATACAAATATGGGTTTTTTTTCGAAAATTATTACGGAAAAGAGTCTATTGTGGAAAATATTACTAATATGGTATAATAAAAATACATACGTAGCATAAACCTTCAGTTGTCCTTAGTTTTTAAATTGAAGACACATCTAGTATATACACATTCAGTATGACCTTCAATGTGCTATGAAGTTAAAATTTGAACTGAAGGCATAGGCATTAGATACGTGTTCAATCTAAACATTGAACTAAAGGCGTATATACTAAATGCATCTTCAATGTAAAATTTTCAAAATTAGGATAACTTGTAATTAAAAATAATTGCTATTAAACATAATAATGAACTTCCAACCATATACTGCAAAGAGAAAGTTTGTTATAGAAATTAATTGCATAAAATCATAGTTGGTGGAATGCCTCAACAAAGATAACAAGTGGGAAAGAAATTGGCGCACCGAATAATCATCTAATGACCATGTGAGTCGGTTATAGAAAAAAAATAATTGCAAATTGTAATGCCGGCATAAATAAACAATACATTGAACTGCGATCTCTAATGAAAACTAAATTGTATTTCGAATAATCAGTATATACATAAAATTTATCATAACTCAGTGTTAACGTCAGTACAATGGCCAAAAAAGGAGAAAAGAAAAAAATAGACAAAACATATCTATTGTCGCCTATGCCATGTGAAGGTCCTCACGGCACAAAAAAGAAGTGAACACCTTGTCTATGTTGTGACTAGTAGGTTGAGGTGGTAAATCGTCGAGATCAAGCTCCCTAGAAGAAATTAGGTTAACTGGAGGGGTTGGATGCAACTAACTGATGCCTTCGCCCATGGATAACTGTATTAGGGTAGAACGTCACTTTTGAGGTGTTAATGGAGTTGCAAGATTAAGATATTGATGGAACTCGAGAGTTATGTAAGAGCTAGATCCAACCCTAAAGCTAGATCCAACTCTTGAAGTAGAGGCAACTCCTAACCCAAAGTATATGCTATATCCCCTACTGATCTGCCCAAGGTCAACGGAATGATGCTCATGTGATGGGATATCGTTATTGAGGTCCGTTTGACGACATTCTGATCGAGCCCTGCCTCTTCGAACTCTAGCTCTACCCCTATGTAATATACAAAGAGTTGGCATATCCTCGTTCGCAGGTAGTCTCTGCTCTCCACCATAGTTTACATGGTGTGACTATTGTACGCCTCTATGCTGTAGGTAGAGGATGAAGCTACTATACTGCTCAACAAACTGAAATGCCTTATTTGCAATACCCAGTGTTGTAGGATAGTCGGGTGCCAATCGCACACTCCTAAGTGAGTCGACCCGAAATAAGTAGAAAAACAGGTGTTAGAATATATGATAACAAGTACACACAAGTGTAGAAAATAATAGACGATTTCACATGTACTTACTAGCTGACTGATGACAGCTCCCTGGTATGTAATATAATGCCGGGTGATATCTCTGTACCATGGCCAATAACTCCCGTTGACCCCTCAAAGACCCTGGATGTGTACTAAGAATCTATGTTTTTGTCTCTAAGCACGAATGTATCTACCTCAGAGGTCCAACTGGTGGAGCTACTAAGATGTGTCGACATCCTATGGGGGGTACTAGTATCTACCAAACTGCCTAACGATACGGTTTGAAAAGCACCAATCAATGATGTAGAAACATATAAGTGGTACTCGAGCAGTCGAAATGTGTCACCTAGCAATGCAAAAGTGAGGCAGCAACTCCTCCGTATAAGGCTCCTTAATAACTCAATGAGCACAAAAAAAAAGAAAAGAAAAGAAACAATCAACGAAACAACAAGGGTTAGCACTTACGTCTGACAAAAGGACAGCAAAGAGGATAACTTATCACATCGTACTTGTTGCGTTGTCAGCATGTGAAACGCTGTGCGGTATGCATCTACTATATACATCGGATGCTAAGTAGTATCACGTACTACCCTCCATCTAGCAACCAATGGCTTATCCTTGTGGATAATAAACCCGTATCGACTAAAGGGAGTGACACGTAGGAATTTATCCCAAGCCCAAACCGAAAGTAGAGTTGCGGCCCCTCCAAGCTCATGAGCGTCAGATTACAAGGCAAAGCATATCTATCGATACAACCATGCTAAGCAAGCGCCACCTTAGCTAAACTGCTTAACTACAAAGAAGTCATCTAGCAATGGCAGGAATATCAGGTAAATAAGAATAAAGTATTTATCCGCAAATATGAATCTTCCCATCAAGATGAGTATATAAGCATACGCGTATTGTTAGATTGTCTTGTCATCCACCATATGAGGAAGTACCCGAAAGTGCTCCTGCAACCATGTAAGAGATAAACAAGCACCACTCATCTGAGCAAGCCTCATGCACAGCAGTTTTCCCCTTACATCAGCTCAGCTCTCCTCATCATCCATCTTTGTCCGACCTACTACCGTGAAACCCTCAACTAGAAGTCCGAACTGGACCTCAATATCTTGCAGTGTAATGATCACATCTCCAGTGGATAGGTGGAATGTATGTGTCTCGGGCCTCCATCTCTTAACTAGAACCGTAATTAGATGCTTGTACAACATAACAAATGGAAATTGTGCAACTCCCTATAATCTAGCCTTCCGTACGAAAGGCTTTACCCTAGGATGTAAAGGAATATCTCATATATCCTTACGTAATAACATCTCACTATACCACACTCGTAATGCATAGGCAACCTCATATACAAACATTTAATGGAGTTAGCAAGTAACACGGCTTTAATGAAAATTTTGATTGCAAATGATAATGACATTACTCACCCTACTCTTCCAGACAGCCTTTGAACAATGATTGGCCTGCCTCGTATGTACACATAGATTGATAGATCCTGGCTCCAAATATCTTGCGAGCACATACAAACATGTTTAGTAGACATAAAAAAAAAAGTGCATCTTATTATACTTATGCATGCATTATAATGTAATGCCTAGACAGAAAAGAAATATGTATCAACCCTATGAATCTCTGGACATCTCCTCTTATTATATCCTTCATACCCACATGCGCTGCATCTAGATTTGTTCGATCGCTCTCAAATGTCCATCTCCATATAATATCGCTTACGCCTAGGTTTACTTTTCTTTCATAATAAGTCAATGTTCAAGTGGAGATAAGAGAAACTAATTTGTGGCCAATTCAACTCGTCACTAATCGAGTAAAAATAAGCTCGACAACAATCTATCTGGTTTGCCTACTTATATCATAGCTCTATTGCCAATTTGCTATCCATCCTCACGCTAGCAGCAACAGCATATAAATGAGAGCAGGGGATCCTATATATTTGCCACTTCTGATAAGTGCATGTGCGAGCCTTAAAGTCAACTATATGTATCCTTCCTCCTCCCTTTAAGCCTATCATAATCATTCAACTGCCAATTAAAATCTCGAAAAGACTGTTTTAGAAGCTGAATGAAATAACTTTATGTGCACTTGCTCGCCCTCTCTATGTTTCATACATCTTTAGAGCGTAATCAGTGTAGATCTTGCTAAATTGATTACCTCCTTGGCGTTCTTATACCTCTCCTCCCAATAGTGATATAGATGTAAAATATCTTCTTTGCTAATACAATGACGGGTAATCCACGCACTGATTTCAAAATAGAGTTATAACTCTCGACAATATTTGATGTCATGTATCTAAAATGATAATATTCATCATATGCAAGTGTCTACCTGCCCAAATCAATATTATTGAACCACACGGGAGTATCTTCACTAGCCTATGCTAACTTCTCCATGAAACGTTTAAATTTCCCTTCTTATGCCTAAATACTTGCAAACCATACAAGTTTCTTACATGATTGGTTTTTGTAGATCGTATTGAAGTTACTAGCAACATGCCACAGGCAATATTTCCAAACTACAAAAGGTGGCTGCCAGCCTACTGATGGTTCCTTGTACGCGGAATCAATACTTGATGCTCTATTGGATATAAGACATAAGGTTTTCCCTTTCTAGTCGACTACATGCACTTTAAGCTTATGTAGGAACCACCTCCAAGTTTCTGCCGATTTTATGTCAACAAGAGTAAAGGCCAATGGAACTATTAAATTGCCTCCATCCATACTACAAGCTACTAACAACTTATGCCCATACTTTCCATATAAGATTATGCCATCGACACATACAATAGGCCGACAGTATTTGAAGGCTTCTACACATGGACTGAATGTTTAGAAAATCTACTTAAATTGGGACTCACCTTGCTTTGATGAACTACTCTAACCCTAATCCACTTGTGTCCTCGAATTGCTCAATTTCATTGCATTTAATAGTCTCGACAACTCACTATACGACTTCTCTCAGTTACCATATTTCATCTCAACAGCTTTCCTCTTAGCCTCGAAAACCCTTCTATTACTTACTGTATATCCATACATATTTTGTGTATTAACTGCAAAATTAGGTATCTTAACATCAAGGTTTTTCCGTACACTATTGATAAATAGCCTAGCCATTTTGTTGATGTCGAGCTAAGGATGATCCTAGTTTATCATCGGATTCACACAAATGTGCGGACCCTTTAGAATTGTTATTTTGAAAAGACTCTATATTTTCTTCAAATAAGCCCATAACCTCTACTTACAACCTTATGCTTTCTTATTACAGCAACCCGTGTATACAGTCGGTTTCAAAATGTCCACATGAAAATCACAGTGGTTCTTTAAGTGGAACAACTTCGCCATATCTATAAGATCTTTCTTCGTGTTTAAACGCATACTAACAATTAAGTCATCTGCACTGCTGATGTTGCTACACATTTAATTAACATTTCTCTCAAATGTTATGTAGCCACTATCATCGTACTGGCCGTTATAAAATGGGGTAAATTCTCTCATAAGCCTGTCCACCAAATTTATTTATTTGTAGAAAGTCCTGAAACTGACTATTAAATAATACTTCACCAGTATGATAATGAGGCCTACTTGAGCTATCTTCGCAAAATGGCCGAACCAACACACTGCTCCTAACAACATATGGTCTCACCTGGGGCTCTCTTAAATCCTCAACGTGGTCATTTTCGAGGATAACATCATCTTCATCACCATCTTCATCTGCCTTATCTTGCCCATCATTGTTGACATTTATGTCTATATGCATTCTCTCCATATACGAATCATAAGACTTTTCATGTTCGATAATGGGATCCAATGCTTTGTCAAGCTGTTCTTTTGTGATATTTACATACTCGTACTCTAAGAAATCTATATGCAATTTATTTGACAGATCTACATTTGTTTACTTTACATCGGTCATTATTGAATGCACATTAAAATCCAAAAGGGTTGGATTGTCTGGCTCATGTTTTTTATATTTGTCTCAAGCACTCAATTTCCTGATATGTCTTATGTACACTTTCTGAATATTCCGTTTTCCAAAAGACTTGGCTATCTCAATGAAATTCTCAACATCCTAATTATTTTTAATGGCCACCAACTTATAGGTAACTCCAGCATTATAGAAAACAGGATGCTTGTGCATGAGTTTAACACCACTTGGGTTAACTCCAGTAAATCCACAAATTCTTCAATTGAAATGAGAGAAGTTCAAATCCTTCATCATTTCCAACTTTTTAATGAGCTCCTTGTCATACCTCAGCCCCTAGCTACCTATCACAATATTTTTGTTCACATAGACAATAAATTTGACGCAATTTGTCATTTCCACCTCAATAATGTCATGATGAACCAAATATTTAGATGATATTAAAAACTTTATCTACACACCGAGAAATAACTTTACAAAATGCATAAAGTCATCTCGTTAAACTACGTCGCGTACTATTTAATTTTAACTCATTAATTTGACCCAATACATTACAAATGCTAAAAATATATATATACATAACAATCTCTACCTAAATTCTACGATTTTTCATACCTACATTCGTATAACTCATCTATCGAAACACAAAAAATGCTTTAATTTAGAGAAAATATAATAAATTTTCATGAAATATTAATAATTTACATAACTTATGGTATATCTATAACTACAAAGTATATGTAATACAGCAATAATTTCTTTTCTAAAAAAAAAGATCGCATAATGTGGATTATTACTAAAATTACAAACAAAAAAAAAAATCACAGCTACAAGTTATGAATGATTACCTGTTTAAGACATACACTAGCGTTAAAAAATAATTCGATACTTCAATTATGAGTTTTCTCGAATTTTCTCTATATTTTAGATATTTCAAAAATTGATAGAAGTGAGAATGAACTCTACTTGCACGCATTAAGGTATATATATTTGATATATTAAAGGCGCATGCAATAGTTATACCTTCAGTTATAGAACCCTTCAATTTTAAGTTATTTGAAGATATATGTACTATATGCGCTTTCAATGTTTTCAAATAACTGAAAGCACGTACAGTCCATGTGCCTTCAATTTAATTGTCCATAACTAAAGCTGAAGATGCATGCATTGCATACGTTTTCAATTTAAAAATAAAACAAAAACACATGTTTTTACGATACCATATTGGTAATATTATTCACAAGGGGCACTTTTCTGTAATATTTTTTAGAAAATGACTTATATTCGTATAAAACTCGCCTCCATCTTTTATCATTGCATGCAACTAAATACCCTAACAACTGCAGCATTTTAAGATCCTATATTAATATATATGATAGTTCTAAATCTTTTATTACAACAACTCCGAAAAGGTTTGAAAAACGTTTCTGCAAAATAAACACACGGTAATTACATTGACCAGATGAGTGAAACAATCGTTGCTTCGTAGAGTTGTCACATAGCAGCTCACCCTATTTTAGTATCGTGGCATGAATGCTTATTGCTTTTAGGCGAAATGAATTGTTAGTGATAATGAAGACCTGAAGAGAGTATAACAGTTTGTGTGTGTTTCTCTGCGTGCACGCGTGTACGTGTTCATCATTTATGAAGATGACTATATGGTTCATACATTGCATAAATCGATAAAATGGTTGTGTTCATTCAAGAATATAAAAATAAAAAACCAGACATCTTACTGTGCGAGGATCTCAGGTTTCGCCGTGTAAGGACAAGGCAGAGCAACTTTGAGAATTTTCTCAGATATGCTTGAAGAAGGTCTTGAACTAGATAATGTTGTGTTTGTTGGATTGTTGAGTGCCGTGGTCACGAAGGCCTTCTCATGAGAGTCTTCAGTGTATTGAGAAAATGAGATGTGAGCATAGAAGTGGAGCTACAATCCAGCATTTTGGCTGCATGATTGACCTCCTAGAGCAAGCAGGGGAATTAGGGTAAGCCTTAAACCTCATCGAAAGCATGCCGATGAAGCCAAACGATATTACATGGAGGAGCCTTACCAGTGATGTTACAATTCATCATGACATAGATAAAGGGGAGATTGCTGCCGGACACCTATTCCAATTAAACTCAAGTAATCCAGGTGATTACAGTCTCTTCAAATATGTATGCACGGGACTCTGGGAGGCAAAATGAGTTGATGTTTTCCAGAATCTGCAAGGAAATCGTAAGGAACAGCATTGCACAGGCGTCTGGGTTTAGCGTGATATAAGTGGGGAGAAAGCTGTATGAATTTCTCCCAAGACATGATGCTTCTGCAGAAAAACGGCATTTAAGATGATTCACCAAATGAAATAGCAATCGAAGTTTGGCAGGTACTCCTCGGATACATCTCAATTTTGCTTGATGTTAGATGAAGAAGACAAGAAGATTGAAAGAACACGATAGAAAGCTAGCAGTTTGTGTTGGTTCTTATGCTTTAATCACAGGGCTGTCCAATTAAAAATAACCAGAGACTTCAGGGTCTAGTGATTGCTGCTATTACACAAAGTATATACCAACAATCTATAATTGTGAAATTACTGGGAGAGATTGACATCAATTCCACTATTTCAAATTCAAAGATAGAACTTGCTCTTGCATTGTTGCATCTTTCAATTTCTTAATTTATGTATTCCTATACTCGCAGAGTACTTTGAACCTGAGGTGTAAACTTTTAAACATTAAGGCATAGAGCTATCTAGCTGTGGGAAACCCCCTATAGCATCACCGTAGTAGATGTACCGTTGAAAAATTGTTCTGTTCTTCATATCATTGTCATGGAGGAACTCCATTAGTCTTCTCTCTACAAGGATCGACGTGGTAACAACAAGATGATTGGAAACAGTGCATGGTGAAGTGGAAGTGAAATAAGAATGTTTTGGAACTATCTCGGAGGATGAAATCTACATGGAGGTCCTTGAGCTTTAAACATTTTCATACATAAAGTTACTCTACAACAAATGTTGAATCAAAAGCTCTTATTCTCATTATACACTCAAAATGGGGATCAATCATATCTGAATGGAGGAAACACTAGATGTAATCTCCTTAGTCCTCGGATCACTACTTTCTAATGAGACACCACAGGGATCTTCTCTAACTAACATGGCCAGAATATTAAGCGAGCTCCATGCCTTCGAGACTTTGCTGTCAGAATCATCTAGTGTTACCGCAAAGATGGCATCAAACCCACCAGCTCCAGGAACCCCAGCTAACAAAACCCCTTCCATTTCCATGGTAGCATTTAGATACTTTGTTTGCATTTCAGGTTCAATCTACAAATCAGGAAAAGGCAAAGTATGTCACCCAAGGAAAATATCATGAGAATGCCCCTTTTAGCAGCCTGTAAGATTCCAGACTTCATCAGGGAACAGACTATTCCCTGAATTAAGCATTTAATAATTCACAGATATTCACTTGATACCATGTGCACAAAACAGAATGACAGAAACAATAGTAACCATTTGTACGACATTTTTCCTGTTAGGGAAGTGAGCTGAGTGACTTGACTATAATCTCAATGCTTTAATCCAGAAGGACACCATCTTCAAAGAAATTAAAAAGGTAGATAAATAGTGGTACATCTTTGATAAATTATTCAAGAAACTTTAGATTTTAAGCATTAGGACACCAACACATTTCAAGAGAAATTCTTGTCATCAGATCATGCAAGGTTGAATAATCTCAAAGAGACAGAAAAGTGGCCAGTAGGAGCTTCTCATAAACTTTTGACTGATACATCCACACATTTCTTATTTCAGAAACATATGTCGTTGTATCTGGCCTTATTTGTGACCCATCAGATTGTTCTAGATATTAATCCATAAATTCCATGAACATTTGAGGCGTCAAGAAATGAATTTATACTCATGATGAGAAAAATCTTTTCAATGGCCAAGTTGTACAGAATGCACTGCTCATTTGACATGAGTGGTATCTTTCCCATGTGTCAAAAATATATTGAATGCAGCACTTAAAAGTTGCCTAAATTGCCATAAATGTAGATAAGTAACATTATCTAATAGCAGCTATCACTGTCATGTCATGTCAACTATAATACATGCATCATTTGGAGGAATAGAAATTTACACGAGTAAAGAGGAACTTACCGGGACACCAGCATATTCACCCATCTGGCGCATATAACATCTGATCTTCAGCATGGTATCTCTTGCTCCTAACAGAGCTTTAACTACAGCTTCCTCTCTTGGCTGAGTGGCTAGCTCCATCCACTGTTTATAATGTTTGATAAGCAACACATGTACAGCAGATACAAACATATATAAGAAAATTACATGTGGAAAATGAATCACATAACCAGATACATGAGAGAAATAAGTACTGCATTCATCTGGACTGTCATAGTTTGTCAAACATCTGCCTACTTAATTGCTACTGTAAGTAAATCTGCTGGCAAGCATAGATGGTCTAGCAAAATAATCCATTTACTAGAACTTGAAAAAAGAATGGATAAATTATGCATCTAGGAAATGATGCCAACTTATACAACAGGAAAAGTTCATCAAATGCATGGATAGTATCTACATGACATGGAAGTAGGGTAGAAAGGGACACATCAACAAATCCAATTTACATTCTGCTGGAGGTTCATTCCAGTACTCATGGCTATTTAATCCATGGAGCTTTCTAGCTGACATACAAAATTGTTTGGCTCAAAAAATGAATATTCAACTTGAAAACTGATGGATTCTAGAATGATTTGCTCTGATTTCTCGATAACAAAGACCTTCGCCTAAGAGAGGATGAGGCAGGAAAGGGGCCTTTTCTTGATATTTTTACCATATTAGATAAGCACAATGAGCATAGCCTTAAAGCTACCTTCAGTGGTATTACAGTGATGCCAATACTGCCATCAAGGTAGCTAATGGTATATTAAGCTTTTAGAGGGTTCAAAATGACTTGAAAAAGGGCATTGACTCAAGTGAGACAGCTATGCTTTCACTGCAGCTGGAGCAAATGTGGTGCTAATTGAAAATGCATCATCCTGAGCAGTTAATAAAAGGACATATTCTTTATATAATTTCATAATGAAGAAACACACGCCTTGAACTAGAGTGCGATAATGAATCATAATATTAAGAATATGGCAAAGCTACACATATGTATGTATATATGTGTGTGCATCTATATATAATCAGCAGCTAGTCAGATAAAGGAGAAAATGGACAGGAAAAGAAACATCTATCTGATTCGCTGGTGATAACCTTTTACAGCAAAACTTCCTCCATTTATATCTCTATCGACTGGCATTGAATATACAAATATAATATGGCTGAAGCTATCAGAGGAAGCATGAAAATCTATACATCTCTATTCACTAAAAAAGCTTAATAGTCACCATTTCATCAAAAAAAAAAAAAAAGAGAGAGAGTACCAATAACCAAAGCGGCCAGAAAGCATAATAAAGAATATCAGGCAGTTTTCCTTGCCTTAAACTTTGCCTATTGGCATAATTTCCTATATGTATGTCACTTGCCAGTCTAGTACATTTTTACAGCAGGACCCTCTAGATGAGTTAAAAATGCTTGTCACTGGAGGAACATATACGAACTTCTAGGTGATAGCACATTCCGTGTCAACATCAGCAACATACTTTCTGAATCTAAAATGTTGCAGTTGCTCCTAATTTGAAAACAAAATAAATAGTTTTCTCTTGCAGAAGGGATTTAATAAAGTAACATCGAAGATAATAAACTCATCCAGGGATCAAATCTTTCAAGCTCAAATGATTTTGATGAACTTAAATGAATCTTCTTTCAAAGAATAGATATCAGTTATAACAAGTACCTTATCTGCTTTAAGTAGGCTGCATTTCTGAATCATGCTCTTATATACATCCCAGTTCTCTTCTGCTAGGTTGCTTAACAAATTGAATTGGGTTTCAAGAGTTGAATTAGAATCTGCCAAATTTTTCCATGTCTCGAGAGATTTCTGAGGATCAGCCTTCTGCCACTTTTTAACAGCACCCACCATTGATGGTGTGGATGACCCTCCAGTTCCAGGTTCCCCCAGTAACTGGCAGAATGAGCACATAATTTCACATAGTTTGTAATATGAAGGAACAACCAATATATTGTCTAAAAAGAAAATGGCAGGTGCAAAGCTGATCAGTAATTATGCTACCAAGTGAAAGAAAAGAAAGAAGCAATTTATACATCTGGAGAGTATGTTGGTTAGCAGTAGCTTATCTGCACTCTCAGCTCACTGATCCTTATTTCCCTCAACCTTACCCTTGCATAGACATCTAAATAAATTACCAAAAGAAAGATATCTACTAGATGTTTATGTCTGAGGAAACATGAGCATTTGAAAGAGCTATCTATGAACAAGTAAGCAGGTGAAAAGAATGTCCGGGCATATGAAATGGGAAAATGTCAAAAATATATCTAAAGTGGTAAAACACACATTGTTAAATTAAAGAAACAAAAAATGTAGAACATGGGCTATGTTTGGCCTTCCATATGTCTCCTGCATAAAAGGTAGGCCTAGTGGAGATTTTAGGTTGTTACCTGTTAAAGAGCTGTCCATGTGTTAAAGAAGCTTATTTTTTGCAAAGAAATAGGACCTAAAGTGGTATGGGCACTGCTAGTTTGGAATAAAAGTACAGCACCTAGACTTGCTATGATCCTTTGGATGATGGTGCAAAAAAAGTTGATAACGCTGGACAAGTTAGCTAACTAGGGTCTCATTGAGGAAAACACATGCTTCTTATGCCATTCTCAAGAAGAGAAACACGACCGTTTATTTTTTGGACACCAGTTCACAAAGGCCCTATGGAAAGGAATCAAAGAGGCTATGGGATGGAAGAGAGCTAAACCACTGAGTGTTTCCTATCTAGAAGACATTTTGAATGCTCCCAACACAAGAGGCCTAAATACAAGGCTAAGAAAAGCATTTACTGTTGGATGTAATTACATATGGAAAGAAAGAAATGGAAGACAAGTGAATGAGATCAAAAATAATATAGATTCAATTTTAAGAATAGTGATAGCTTGCATTTTGTAAATTCTAGATCTTGAATAGGTTATTCATTATTCAACCCTAGTATCCTTTTGTGTTCCAACACTAGGCTCGAATAGTGGTTTGTACACATCTTATGTACATCTTGTACAATGAAAATATCTTATTCACCCCAAAAAAAAAAAAAGAAAAAAACCACTCCAACAGAACATAATGCTATTACTGCACAATAGGACAAAATTGAAAGTTGGGGAGTCAAAGTTCTAAAGTTGAAACTTCAGAGAGTAAACAACTTCAACAAAGTATAACACAATTATCATAGAGTATAGCATGCAAAGAGTCAAACACTGATGACGCAGAGAATATAAATATGCATTCTAAACCATTTAGAGAAAGGAATGATGAGTGGCATGGAATCAGTAGCTTTAAAGGGATATGAATGAACAGTGACGAACATATGCTTAAGCCACAGTTGATATGTAAATAGTTGTAAATTGCAGGAGGCCATGTGAGGAAACTCACCAAAGTCATCAGTGGTGGCAGGGAGAACTTAGTCCTTTGATGGTCCCATTTCCCATTTAATATGTCACCAATAACATCTTGTAAAGGCATTCCCTTTACTGTATTCTTAAATAAGAGAAAATCAAGCAATTAGACATGGGAAAGAGACTTCCTTTCCAATCAATAGTGATTGATTATGACTTAGAAAGTAAAAAGTCCCCTCCCACTTTCTCTGAAATTCAAGTACATGCAACCTAAAATAGTCAACAATCATTTGCAGGGGGAACCGGGAAGTAGTTACTGATGCTTTCCTTTATTTCTCTCTCTGCAGAAGTTTCTATCTGCTAATTGAAGGTTGATCGTTAAACAGAGGGCGTACTTGATCTTAAAATCCAATTCCTAAAATAGAATTTTGCCTGTGAAAATATAGAGATACAATCAAGTATATGCACTCTTAGTAGATGCAATGAGAAAGTCCCAAAGATTAATGTGCAGCACAGAGAGCATTGTTCTTTTAATGACGCTTGAAATAATATCTGAAAAGTCCTATGACTAAGCCTATTAGCCAGTAACTTGTCTGATTCATGGAGGAGCTTGGGAACTATACCATTAGACCATGTGGCTGGCAGCTCATTGCACCATATTCTCTATTAAATAAATTATTTGCTTTCACTCAAAAATATAAGTATAAGATAAATCTGTAAACCATGCTTGCAAGGTCTGCTTAGATATGCACTTTCTTTGAAGATCAAAGCCTAACGACCTGTTGGAGATAATTACCCATAACAGTTATAACCAGAATAAACTAATTCAGAGTCCCCTTCCCATGAGAAGTTGTTCATGTCTAAGAGTGGTGAAGAGCAAGGGAGGAAGATAAACCTGAGCAGAAGCAAGAACTTCTGGAGAAAACCGGACATATCGCTGGCTGCCATACACCGCAGAACTAACATCAAACCCACTTCCAACTTTTCCTTGTGCAACACAGTGAGCACTTTGAGCAATCATGTGCACCACGTCGAGGTCCATTGGATTCTGGTTCTGCTGGTCTGACAATGAGCTAAGATTGACAACTCCAAGATAATGAAGTAAAGCAGCAACAACAGCAGTGGTCATTGCTGCTGATGACCCAAGCCCAGTTTTTGCAACTTCAGGTGTGCAGTTTGCTCCTTTTGATTCCCCAGTATTGAAGGAGATTGATGCAAAAGGAGGAAGAGTAGCCAATGAGTCTGGTGTCAAAGGGAGTCCCTGTGCTTCAATCTAGGGGTGGGGGGTAGGAAGATATACAGCAATATTCAGCTCAATGTTCTTTCAACAAGCAGGATTCAGTACTGACAATTCTAATAATAAGATCCTCACCCAGAAGAAGAGAGAAAGGAGGGGGGGAAGAAAAAACAAACTCCAAGGAGGAGGAGGAAAAAAAAGCTCTAATAGCAAGATCATTCAAACTACTGACAGCAGCAATGTCAAACAAAATTGCAGATTAGATGAAAGACCCACTTCAAGATCATTAGTGTTTTTATTAGTGAACTTCAAAATTACTATTGAAATGGCAGAATAGTCGCATCATCTTAGACATTTAATAGCTTTCATGTGACAGGAGAAATTTTCCATACGAACAAATAGTTGAGCTACCTGATTCCGATACGAATAGAAGTCATTGGATCCTAAAATTGTGATGTCAAGACCTGTAAAACTAGCCAGTTAGAACATCATATTCCCAAGTTTAGACATTTAGCAGGGTTGACAGTATGAGACATACAATTACCTTGCAGTAATAATTTGTCAAGTTCAACCTTCTTCTTCTCATCAAGTCTTGCACATGCAGCTGCCACAGCATACTGTACCGCTTGCTCCACAAATGGGTTTCTCGACTCACTAAGAATAAGCCAATTAATGAATTTTCAAAATCTCTCCATACACAGTTATATGCTTTTGCATCAAATAAACATCATTGCGGCTTTTCTGAACCAAGGACTTAGCATTGGTAATATGCATAAGGCATGAGTAATCTCAAAACAATATCCATGGCCCAAGAAACAACTGATTAATGTCACAAAACTCGTATCCATAGACTTAGAGGCAACAAATAGAAACTTACCTAGAAGAGACAGGTTGGAGTGTCAGGTTTTTCAAAGACAATTTGAACATGTTTTCTCTACAAAGCTGAGGAGATGTTAGTTTCACATCTGTCCACACCTGAGAAATGAACCAGATAGTTAGATATTTTAGCCCATAAAGAGCAATATTTTCAGTGCAAGTACCAGATGAGAAGAAGATTTTAGCTGATTTTTAGCGGTAGTAGATAAAGTAAAATTTACATGTGTTCAAGTCAAATGGGTAAACTTGTATAAACAAGACTTATCTCACAGTATCTCCACACATCATGTTCACCTAAATATGCAAATTTAAGGTTACTTTAGCATTGAGTAATTATGTCCATATAAAATCATTAGTCAGGAAGTTGGCTGTTACCGAATCATTGGTCCATGTAGTTAACACATGCACATGACATGCAACACAAGTGAACGTTTTAGACTTATGAAATCCAGTAGAAAAACTCAACTGAAGCAGCCAAAAAAATTCATTCACACTCGATCTAATTTGTGTATATGTGTCTATATATACATATATATATGTACAGTGGAGAAAAGTAAGGCTTCTGTACCCAGGCCCAACTATCAGGTTTGATTTCTTCATAAATGGGCTTGATGATAGCATAAAATCTAGCATTTGTACTAAGAACAATCCCTGCATTTGGCCTCTCCAAAATAAGGTAACCACCAGTCATCAACACCTTTCCTGGGGCTGAAGCAACACTGATTTACGAACAAACAGGGAAAAGTAAAACACATATTCAGAACCCAAATCTCATATCATTAACCAAAACCTACTACTCAAATTCAGTAACAAGGACTTAAAGCTATGTAATTTCAAGAGCACAATAACAATTGGGGTCCCAAGTAAATAGCAAACCATTTCATTTCTCAAAAATAATTTCCTTGTTGGGGAAAGAAATCATTTTTCTTATTTCTTGCCCCTAACATCACCATCCACGAACCTGACTACTAGTCATTACTCATCAGCAAAGTGCTTCCGGGATTCAAACATTATATTGATAATTTATGAAATGAAAAACTGAAAAAAAGAAAAAAGGAAAAGGAAAAACATTACTTCAAAATCTTAGACTTGGAACTCATTCTTAACATATAGAACCACAATTATAACTCACTACAATCAAATCAATAATTTTTTGAGATTTTCTTAGTGAGCTCCTCGGAGAACTACAGCTAGCAAGGAACTGAGGCGCTCACAGTATTTACCAGTTTTCGAGAAGTATTTTCATCCCAGTCAGTCACATGCTACCATATATAAAAAATTTCTGATGCGAGCATCACTTTGCACATCTTTTTCCATTCGTATTAATATGTGATTAGCATGTAAACAGGGTGGAGTACCATTCAAAAATTGGGAGCTTTCATCACAGGCACTCATTAACAAAACCTATGTATAGAAATTGCTATTTGATCACTGCTTATAAATGAACATAAAACAAAAACCCAAATGAAGAAAAACATGAATACACTTGAGGAAAAAGAGCCCAAGATTCAAATCATAATCCTAAAAAAGAGTAAGGTAATATGATCTAAAACATGAGAGATGATGAGCTCACACTTCCATGGTGTTTTGTTGTTCTTCTTTCTTGTTGTGTGTGTGTGTAGAGTTACAGCTTTGGGTTAATGCAAAGTTCGACTACGAAACAAAGTAGGAAAGCTCCAAAGCACGTGAACGGATTGTTATATACAGCAGGAGGAGGAGGAAGAGGAGGAGGAGATCGCCACTCAGCGTCTTATTAGGACGATTGCGCCATCTCAATCATGTACTAATGACTCACGTGCCTAGAGAGAGAGACAGAAGAGAGAGAGAGAGAGAGAGAGAGAGAGTAATATCAAATATATCAGGAAAACTTTCCAACAAGACCAAGAAACAGCATAAAATATAATTACCAGTACATACCCACAAAAAATATATATTATATTTTTAAAAAATAATCACTAAAACAGCTTTGCAAAAATAATCTAAAAATTAGCGCAGTTAAAAATCCAGTTTTCGAAACCAATTTTATAAAACACTAAAATCAGCTATTCGAATTCCGATATTGTTTGTCCAGAATAAAATCGGTTCTTTAATGATGCAGTATCATTTTAGAAGAATCTTAATGGAATGAATTTTTGTAATTCTCATAAAATGTATAAAATGTTGCTGTCATTAAGTTGGCCTTCAAGGGTCTGAGTTTGGCATCGTGACAGCATTGAAATAAACACAATATAATCAAGTGTTGAAGATCCCTCTTTTTTTTTTTTAATTTCTTTTTTTCGGTGAAATAGTCGTTTTATTGAATAATAACAGAAGTGCTTGCATGCTCCAAACGCATAAAAGGAAAAACAAAACAACAAACTTAGGCAACACCGCTCTGTACATAAACAGACTAAACCATTTGGACCCTACATCCAAACAAGTCTCTTATTTTACCCGAACTACTATTAAGAAAATCAAGAGAACGCTTCATCTGCAGAATTCTGAACAGCAATCTTAGCACAAATGTGGGCAGCCACGCTTATCTCCCTACATGTCCAGTGAATCCTCACATCAGGTCTCCTTTGGTACAAAAGCTTGCATTGATTCACAATATTAGAATTATCACAAGTATTAACCTTCTAATAGGCTTTCCAACTGTAAATTTTAGTATTTTACACGGTTGGGTTTTGAAAACCTAAAGTCAGTTGTGGTAGTTTTTAGGAGAAAAAAAATGTGGTAATTTTCAAATTATTTTTTTTAGGAGCCCTACTTTAGGATTATTTTAAAACTTTATGATGTTTTTTTTCATTTTCCAAAAAGAATGACTCTGATATTCCATCGGGCAAAAAATAATTCAATAGAAAATTTTATTGTTACTTTATGGACATTCATATAAGTGGTTAAGAAGACAGTTTCATCCTTTTATATGTTTGCATTGCTATGACATATGTAATATCGTCTAAGTTTGATATGATAAGATGTATGAGGTGATAGATATGCTATCTCACAGTAAATTGAAATGAACTTGGTATAAAATTGCGATTTTAAATTTTATACCTATTTTTATATTAAAAAGCAATTTTAGAAGTTGTAATCGGTTATTCTTGAAATTGACAATTATAGTTTTAGAACAACATGATTTTGTAATGTAAAATTGTAATTTCATCCCTGCCTAATTAATGAATAGTTACCTAAATCTATTCTATAACCTAATAAGTTACAGAAATTGAACCAAAAATTCCATTTGCCTTTTCAAATATGGGAATGTAAACATTCAATCTTAATTATACTGCATTACTTTTCATATCACTTCACATAATTCCTGTATACCATAGTCTAACTTTAACATGAGCTAGAAAGAATCTAGTAATTATGGAAGAAGAGAAAATAATATGATATACGTGAAAGAGGGATTAATTTCGTTGGCGACAAGCCAACATAAGTATTTTGAGTACTTGATATATAATTATAAGGAATTTAATTTTTTATTCTAAAATCATTTTTGTTTTTAAGATAAAATCATATAGCACGATAATTGCTATGTAATTTTGAATCTATTCCCACAATTAGTTTTCCGTTGAAAAAATATGTTCCATTTCATATGTTTTGGAAAATTGTTTTTCTTTCTGCGATTCGTTGTTAATGCACTAATGACTAAAGTCGCACAGGTGACTGGACTTTCCCACAAATTCCAAAAAGTTGGTAGCATGCCATTTTATACATTGTTAATAATGCCCAAGAAAACAAGAATAAATAAATGAACCTTTCACAATTTGGCGTACTACACAACATCTGTTTTCTTTTCAACTAAAAGTAAGCTAATAATTATAGGAAAAATATTAATGGATGTATGGTGCACTTTGTTTAGATGTTAAATTAAAAAAGAAAAATAGTTAAATTGTAACTATATCTAATTACATTATTTCATATACACTTAACCCCAAAATTAAGAGTTTATACCCCAAAATCTAATCCAAAGAAAAATAGTAAATTTAATTATATACAATCATTTTACCTTTAATTTTATAGATTTTGTAAATTTAGCTTCTTTTTCAATTTTATTCAAAACCAAAACAGTGAAAAAAAATAGTTTGGAAAGCAATTTTTAAGATATAGAAGTGTAAGCATTCAATTTCAGATATAAGGCTAAGTACAGCTGAAGCAAATAAAAATAAATAAATCTTTATGTTCTTAATATTTCATAAATCATATAATCAATAATTGGAAAAAAAAAAAAGAATTTTTCTAAACTATTAACAAATACCGTGTACATTTGTTAATGTCATTTTTTCATTTTTGCTATGTCACGTGGACTGTGAATAGGAAAAGGAGAACAATACTAACTTCAACTTTTGACTGCTGGAGTCTTTATAATCTTGGCTGTCAAATTTTGACTAATCCCCAGTGACGAGTTGAATTTCCATTTTATTCTTTTCATCTTTATAAGTCGATTCAATGGGATGGTTCATATGTATTACAACTTAGAAGTGCAGCCTGACCAGTAAAATCAATTACACGACAGGATAATGATAATTTAATTCTCCTAAGGACGCCAAAATAGTAAGATATTATAGATAAATCAAAATGATCAGGAGTTTCTACTCTTTAAGAATTAAGCCTCAGCAACTATTGTAGTGTAGCCTTAGTTTACACACCTTTTTGGTAGGCTAGGTTCATCGGTCGAGCCTCATGTCTGTTTCAGAAACTTCAAAATCTTTAAATGTAACAAAATTAATATATACATACACGCACGTTTTGTCAGGGAATGAAAATATATATTTGCTTGTATTATTTATTTTACATTATGCAGTCTTGTTTTCATTCTTCTTTTATTTCTGCATGTGTAGTTTAGGTTAGTTACAAGTCAATTAAGGAATTCTGTTATACAACTGTCAATCCACTAGCAATTTGTTAGTGTATTTCATACTTGTATAAATACCATTCGAAGCAATGGAATAGTAGAAGACTTTCATTCTTATACACTTTGTATTTTGTTTGCCTTGCTCATATCTTTACTCTCACATCATGTTCATTTTTTTTTTCTTTTGCAAATAGCATAGTTCAAGTAGCATAAACTCTTGTGGTATTAGAGCAGTTGCCTGGAAATAGATCGATCGTCTAGAAGTAGATTAGTTTTTTTTCGTTGTTCTCCATTGCTATAAGCCAATTCTATTTGTTGTCTTGCAATGGCTTTGGTTGAACAAGTCAGTATAGATCCTTTCTATATTTCTGGTTTAGATAATTCGAACATGATGCTTGGTAATGTGGTTTTTAATGGAAAGAACTCCATTGCATGGAGTAGATCAATAAAACTAGGTTTAAGAGCCAAATTAAAACTCGGTTTTATCAATGGATCGATTCTAAAACCTAAGGATGATTTACCTGACCTAATCAAATGGGTAAGATGTGATTACATGGCCTAGTCATGGCTTTTAAATTCAGCAAGCCCAAAAATGCCTCCTAATTACTTTTATGTTTAGTCATCTTGAGATCTGTGGCTTGAAATTGAGGAGCAATATGGACATAACAATGGTTCTTTACTGTACCAATTACAACAGGAGATTTGCAACCTAAAATAAGGAAATTCATCTATTACAAATTAATATAATAAACTTAAGAAGATTTAGGATGAGCCGCAACTTTTAAAGCCTTATCCAAAGTGTACTTATGGTGACTTAGCTTACTGCACTTGTGATTTATGTACTAGTATTGCAGAGTTTGATTCTAAACACAAGCTAATACAATTTCTCATGGGCCTATCTGAAGGATTCGAGCATGTTCGTAGCTAAATACTAGGGATAGATCCATTGCCATCCATTAATTGTGCCTTTTATTTAGTCCAATAGGTTGAAACTCAGAGGTAAATAACTATAGGTCTAAATACATAAACTAATTCATTTGTTTGTCTCACGAATAGAGAAGTTGTAGAAAATAAAAAGGATCGAACAACAAGGAGTAAAGGTTTTTGTAGACACTACAAGTTAGATGGACATACAATTGAGATATGTTTCTAGATAATAAGGTACCCTAATTAGTACAAAGGTGAAAGGATGACTAAGGAAAATAAGAATTCGAGTGTTGGTCATTTTTCATTCGAGAATAGAAGAAATGAATCCTGTTTTGAAACTCCTTTTGATCAAGATCTAACCAACAATGATTCTAATATTAATAGCTCAGGTGTTCCTATTGATCAAAATATGGTGCAAGAGGTATGTTAAGAGATGGTGAAGATAATGAAAGGAAAAGCACTTGTAGCAGATCAAGATGCAACTGTAGTCAACTTTATTCAATTTGCAAGTAAGTTTCATTCTTTTAGAAATATATTTTTGTAGCATAATTGTTTGAATGTGTCAAGTATAAGTTTTAAATCATGGATCACAAACACGTGTTGTAGATCATATGTCTCCAAATGAGTGTTTATTTTCACATAAACAAGTTTTGCATAAACCAATACCAATTAGATTACTTGATAGATCATATAAGCATGTTATAATAATTGGTACAGTCAGAGTTCTTCCACATCTTAAATTACATAATGTTTTTCTTATTGCAAATTTTACACACAACTTGCTTTTAGTGAATAAACTTTTATATAATCAAAATTTGGTTGTCAAATTTACTAATGATTCTTGTGTTTTGGACCAGAGCAATAAGTATGTTGCTACAACTAGAATTTTTAGTAGCCTTTACGTTCTTGATTCTCTTACTATCCCTAGTAATGAGATGTGTTTAGGCTCAACTTTAGGATTCAATAAAACAAAACAGTTTTAACTTGTTCATGCTAGAATAGGACACATTTCATTTGATAGGCTCCAAAGATTAGGCATTTGTGAAGTGCCTTCTGTTGAGGATATATGTTATGACATTTGTAATGTTTATAAGATTTATAGATTTCCTTTTCCTCAAAGTGATTCTCATTTGAAGCATGCATTTGATTTAGTGCATGATTCGTAGGGGCCATATCAAATTACATCTTTAATCGAACCAAACTTTTTTCTAACTATCTTAGATGGTTATGGAAGAGCACTTGGACATTCATGATAATATAACAAATCAGAAGTGTATTATACTTTAGCAAATTTTTTTTAATTACATGCAAAATCATTTCAATATTACTCCAAAGAATGTTAGAACAGATAATGACTCCGAGTTTATGTCATTTGCTTGTAAAGACTTATTTGCTAAATTAGGCATAACGAACAGCAACATATATGCTATAACAAAATGGCCAAGTTGAAAGAAAACATAGACATTTGCTAAATACTTCCAAAGCTATCAAATTACATGTTAATATTCCTAAAGAGTTGTAGAGTGAGTGTGTCATAGCTACTACATATTTGATTAATCAAATGCCAATGTTCTTGTTAAATTGGAAGACACTATATGAGAAATTATTTCATTAGAAACCTAATTATAATCATCTTTATACTATTGGGTGCTTATGCTATGTTGCATAACAACCTATTTTAGCTAATAAATTGGAAGCTCGTAGTTTAAGATGTGTGTTCTGTCACGCCCCGAAGCGGTAGAGTTATAACAGCCCCGCCGTATAAACCATCCTAAGATAAAAGTTGGCCTTACAACCGCTATCTTAGGCCTAATCTACACAAAGCATCTACGACTAACTTGCTTTGAAGTAAACAGTTTGTAATTTAAATAAATCATTTACTTAAGAAAATGAGGAAATATATATATACATTATAATTCAGTTATTGCAATTAAAGTTTACAATATTTCTCTGTAATATATTTCCTAGTTATTACATTATTCAGAAATGAAAAATTCTAAAGTACAAGCTTAAATCTTAAAAATATGTGTTTATCCTTCCAATGTTTTTCCTTACTCTCCAGGATCCAGCAATTGCTAGCTTCAGAGTAGTTGTTTGCCGCTTCTTAGCCAGCACCTGCACGACATCTATAGGGATGTGAGCAACCACAACTCAGTAAGTTAAGATGGAGAACTTAAAACTATACCATAAACACAACAAGGTTATCAATCAACTTATTAAGTGCAATGCATGTTCAAGCAAATGTCATCGCACGACGTTGTCCAGCCCGTCGTGAGATTAAAAAAATCCGCTCGCTCTAATTCGGGTTGAGGAGTTGTCATTAATGCAACAGCTCACGACCAAACCCAGGCTTGTGCAATGGAGACCTCGCTCCTTCCGCGACTACCTTCGAACCATTGACTTCACTCTCGTCGCGACTTCCTCTCCTGTCACTTAGTTCAACTAAGGATGAAGAAGGGACCATTATGCAATCCCGTACTATCCCTTTTGAAGGGGTCGGTATTTGGCCGGAAAGTCCTAAGTTCCCCTAATGGGTTGCCATGTAGGTCCGATTATGAGTATAGGTCGTATATTTGATTAGTTCAAGTTTAGGGTGATCAATCATTTCATACAAACCATACAATATAAGCTAGAACAGCAGACAGAATCATAACATCACTCGTAATCAAGCATATGCACGCCACAGACTATCTAACAAGCACAACCAAGCATAATCTTAAGCCTCCAAAATACAGCATCGTATTAATCCCAACTTACCTCGACTCCTCACTCACTCACTCGAGGTCCGACTTGCTCAGGCCATCGCCGATCATCCCTATAACACAAACGTGGTTTCAATTTTTTTTTTATATTACTATTATAGGTTCGTTTTATCTTATAACGCTTATTGTTATATTTTGTTTAGGATTTAATATACTAAATTATCTAGGTTTTAAGTCTTTTACAATATTCTAGGTTTGAGGTTAAGTTCAGGTTCAGTTTTCACATCGATTCCTAAATTAGGTTCTAGTTCGATTTTTAAGTATTGTTTTATACTCGAACCCTAGAAATTCGTTTCAACTCATAATGTGAAATTAATCACATTACTTTTCGATATCTTAAATACCATCATTACCTCTAATTAGTATTTTATTTCACCCGGTACACTTAAATCCTTATTAGTGTATTGACTTTACTCCTGATATGAGAAATTTTTTATATTTTTCATATAATTACATAAATTCAAGTTTCCTATCAGATTTATTGTATATTTTTATTATTATCATAATATCAATTTTTATTCTAATATTTTCTATTTATTATATTTCCAATAATTACATATTATGCATTATCACCTATTTGTATATAATACATTTCTAATATTTCTATCACTCTAATTACCATCTCTAAACATCAATTATCATTTCAAAATATCTAAATTCATCCTAAATCAGGTTTTACACCTAATTACCCTAATTTACAAAATTAACTTACAATTTACTATTTTTCCCTGTTACTCATTTACTACATAATTAACCTAATAATTACATCTAACACCCTAAATGCTACAAGTATCATACTCCATCAGATTTCAACATCCTAAAACATATACTTATTCACTAAATTAGTAATTAACCATTTAATTACTTTATTAACCCTAAATTACCCATTTTACGCCTCATTTTAAGGCCTAAAAATTATCTAAAAATTTCAAAAATTAATTTTTGAAAAAGGGCTTCATAGCACTATTCCATATCATCTAAGTAGTCTACACAAAAATTTTGGGTTCAAAACTACACTCCTAAGGTCATTTATTTTTAAACCGAAACATACTCGGTTTTGCATGATTTATTAAGGATCCTATATCACGAGACATATTTTCATCAAAATAATATTTTTTCTAAAAACTACATACAAAAATATTTTAGAATAACAAAATTCATAATTTTATAAGAATATTTACTATTTTTTACAAAATTACATAAAATCGGGCTAGAAATCAGACTCACCGATCTGGGTGGCTCCGGCTACCGCCAGCCGTCGTGGCCTTATCGGCCGGTCTAGGAGCTACCACCACTATGTGATGGTGGTAGCCGTTCACTCCCAGCTGCTCGTCTGGTGTGGATTCCCTTTAAGGGCCCTAATTACACAATTTTTCCTATTTTTTTTTCTAACCCTAATTTTTCTCTCAATTTTTGCCTCTCCCTAATTTTCTCTAATTTCTAACTGTCCAAATGAGCTTCTGAATTTTTCTTACTATTTATAGAGCTTTAGGGAAATTATTGCATATTAAATTGGACAAAACATTGTCCAAATCCCTTAATTTTTTACTTTTGAGTTGCCCTAATTTAATTGGCTGATTTTTTTCTTATTTTTCCTAGCTGCTACGACCCAATTCTGGATCATTCCTTATTTTTCCTGATTTTTCTTGATTTTTCCTTAATTAATTATGAATTTTCTTTAAGTATTTAGTATTATTTTAACACATTTCGTGTATTTTAAGTAATTACGTGTATTTATACCTACATGTAAATTCATATATAGTATAAATAAATATTCCTAAATATTATTTAGGTCATTTTATGATTTTTAGTATACATATAATTTATCTCTAGCGATTCGTTAATTATCGAAATGCATTTTACGTATTTTCCATAAATAACAAGTTATATATTATTTAAAATTTGAAACTTTTATAGTCTTTTATTTTATTACTTATTTTCTTAAATTCAAACTTATGGAGTCATGTTGCTAATATTTCTAACTTTATTTTATAATTTAGGCTCGATTAAATCTTTCTACCGATCAAAACCTCGAATGGCTAGTTGTAGGGCTTACATGTTCTTAAGATATGCTTCAAGATAAAATGGTTACAAAGTTTTTTTTCTAATTTCTTGACAAATTTTTGTGAGTAGGGATGCGAAATTTTATGAAAGTGTGTTTCCTTTTAAAGACAAGTTAGCTAATTCTTCTTCCCCATCAAACCATCATTTGTATGTTCCATTGACTATAGGCGAGATTGAGCAAATTTCTAATCTTGATACAAGTTCTAATAAAGCTGATTTTGTAACAATTACATCACAACCTACTCTTTATTGTTCTAATCATATCAGGCATCCACCTAAACGATTGGATGACTTCATTCATGATGCTCATTGCTTACATATACATAACTCTGTTTCTGTTTCTACAAATTCAACCTCTACGAATCCTTTGTTTCATGTATCTAGTTTTCAACAGTTTCCTTCTGACTATGTAGCTTCATTAGCTAATGTCTTAACTATGCCTAAACCTAGTTCATGCTCTAAAGCTATACAAAATGACGAATGGGTTTGTGTAATGAATCAAGAATTAGAAGCCTTAGAGAAAAATCGCACATGGGAACTTACAACATTGCCTAAAGGAAAAAGAGCAATAGGGAATAAATAGGTTTTCAAAGTTAAGCATAGGCAAGATAGAACTGCAAAACACTATAAAGCATGTATAGTTGCTAAGGGGTTTACTCAAATTACTAGAGAAGACTACACAGACACTTTTTCACCTGTTGCTAAACTTAGTTCGATTCGAATTTTTATAGCAGTAGTTACTAAAAGTTGGCATTTATATCAAATAGATATCAACAGTGCCTTTCTTCATGGACATTTAGTTGAGGAAATCTATATGCATCCACCATTAAGCTATTCTAAAGCTTAACTCAACTAAGTTTATTAGTTTAAAAGGTCTTTATATGGCTTGAAGTGAGCTTCTCACCAATTGAACTTATAGATTTCTCAATTTTTTATTCGATATGGTTTTAAGCAATTCAAGTATGACTATTCTGTATGTTGTGTGCAATGATTCTAATGGTTTTCTTGCAGTTTTGTTGTATGTAGATGATATGTTATTAAGTGGCACTAATGAAACTTCAATCACAGCCTTAAAGAATTCTTTGCATTCTAAATTTACTATTAAAGATCTTGGTTGTGCTTATTTCTTTATTGGATTAGAACTTTGTTGAACATAAGCAGGGCTTTTTCTCAATTAACATAAGTTTTTACTCAATGTTCTTACTGATACAGGTTTGACAAGAACAAAACCAATTGCTGCTCCTATTAATGCAGACCAGAGCCAAGAGCAAACAAGGCCGCTCGTAGGGATGAGTCCAAGCTTACCAAAAGCTCGAAATAAATGAAGGGAAGCGTACAAGAGAATAGAATAGGAAGAAAAAAGTAAGCAATCCAACAAACAGCTCCAAACGATACAACGCACCAGTAGAACTTTAGAAAACTCACAGCACAACTCAATATGGTGCATAAGTTAGATCAGTGAGGTTAATCACCACCTAGCCTTGTTTAAGAGTTAGGATAAGAGTGAAATGTGGGTAAACAATCTAACGAAAGCAATGTTCACAAAGAGGAAATATTCAATATATTCTTGATGATTATAATATGATGCGATTACATGTACAATGTGTATTTATACCTGAGAAACTAATGTAACTTACCTAAACATGGAAAAGACAAAAAGGGTAGTATCCCAAAGAAGTAATGTATAAGGAATAATAAAGGGTACGATGGGAAAATAGAACTAAAATGAATATTCTACGCAAAAAATTCTAGCATATGTTTGCTCGGACACGTAGCTTGCTGTAGGTGGATGACTTTCTAGCAGAAAAGACAATTTTGTACAATCAGCTTGATACTCAGCCAAAGTGCCAAGTAAGAGGTTCGGACAAATGTGGGCTCAGTCGAAGAGGAATAGCTATGGACATGTGCAAGGTCTCTCATCATCTCGGCACAAATGTTGTCAAGAAGTAAGGAAGGGTGCGGTTCAAACATACCAAGTAAGAGTGAATGGAAAGGCTAAGCTATTAGCAAAGCTTTCATCCGATCAACAAATGATTTCTGAAAGATGTGCAGTCACTTGGCTCAACGTATGGAGCTAGTCGGCAAAAAGGAGTAACTTGGCCTCAACAAGGATCAGCTAGAGCAGGAAGATTCACCACGTTAGTCCTTCCAATCTTCTAATTCTACTACAGGTTAAAGGCCCAGTAGCTTGATTCCTATCATTCCCTTTGGGTTGATTTAGTTTGGGATCAAATTTGGATGGTCTTCGTTCAGTTCTGCAACAGGGTGATAGGGGCTGAGGTCAATAGTATTAAAAGTGTCAAAAACTTCGTAATCTTTGGGCAACTCCAATCTATAGGCGTTGTTGTTGATCTTCTAAAGTACTTTGGAAAGACCTTCAGCTTAGGTGGATAACTTGTTCTTTCTCTTATTCGAGAATCTCTCCTTGCTCAAGTGTAATCACACTAAATCTCTAAGTTGAAACTGCTTTGACATCTATCCTTTAGCTTCTTCTCGCATTTTACTAACAGCTTGATTGATCTATTAAGTAACTTTGTCGTAGATGCATTGCAGGGATTGTGCTTAAGCTCTTGCGTTAGGATCTTCTTGTCTAAATGTAGGTACAGGGGTTTGATCAAAGGGTAACTTGGGGTTAGAATCATAGACAACTTCAAAGGGAGTCTATTTAGTGGTGTCATGCACTATTCGGTTGTAAGCAAATTCTACCATGGGTAAACAGACATCTTAATCAATCAAATTCTTACTTACTGCAGCTCGAAGTAATGATCCCAAAGTACGATTGATCAACCTCTATTTGACCATCAATCTAGGGGTGATAGGAAGTGCTGAATAGTAATTTAGTCCCCATCCATCACTACAGAGTTCTCCAAAAATGACTTCAGAACTTTGGATGTTTGTCTGAGACTATACTTCATAGCACATCGTGTAACCAAATAATTTCCTACAAAAAGAGAGAAGTAATAGCCAAAGCATTGTTAGTTTTAGAGCAAGGCACAAAGTGTGCCGTTTTATTGAATCTATCCACGACGACTATTACAGAATCTTTGTCTCGAGATGTTCTTGGTAGTACGAAAATAAAGTCCATACTCAACTCAATCTAGGGTTTAGTTAGGACAAGCAAAAGCATTACTTTCCCTTACTCCGCTCGACATTTGGCTCTCTTGCACATGGCACAACTCTTAACAATTCGATACATATCTCACCTCATTTTTGAAAAGAATTGTTCACTCAGCAGCTCATATGTTCTTCTCTTTCCTAAAATGTCTAGAGAGTCCTTCACTATAAGCTTCTTTAATAAGTAACTCTCTTAGTGAATAAGTCGGCACACACAATTTTTCGCTTTGGAATAAATATCCATTTTCCACATGATATTCGTCTACAGCTTTTGCATCAGCAAAATGCCTAAGTATAGGTCTTGGAAATACTATTATCTTATGCTTGCAAACTCCAACAACCTAGTTTGCAATTCAGTCAGGGGTACATGTCTCCTTGATAAAGTATTTGTAACTACGTTGCTCTTGCCTTATTTATATTTAATCATAAAGTTGAATCCTTCAAGAAATTCAATCCACCTCGCTTGCCACTTTGATAGTTTGGTACTTCGGAGGTACCTCAAAGACTCATGATCGATGTAGATGACAAACTCTCTCAGCAATAGATAATGCTGTCACACTTAGAATGCTCAGATAAGAGAAAAGAGTTCCTTATCGTATATGGAGTAGTTCAGTTGAGCTCCTCTAAGCTTCTCGCTATGGTAAGCAATTGGTCTGTTTTCTTGCATTAAGACAACGCTTATACCAATTCCTAACATATTACATTCTAGCTCAAATATCTTCTTACAATCAGGTAAAGTTAACACAAGGGCGGAAGTTAACTTTGTCTTAATTTCATCAAAACTTCTTTCCTCCCTTTCCCCCTATTTAAATTCAATGTTCTTTTTCATCAGCTCGATTAGAGTTGAGGCTATGGTATTAAAGTTCTTGATAAACCTTCTATAAAAGGATACTAGTCTGTGAAAACTTCTCATATTGACACAAGTGGTTAGAGTTGGCCACTTGACAATTGCTCGGATCTTCTCATCATCTACTCACTAGCCTCATTTGCCTACTACACAATCTAGAAATACCATTTTCTCCTGGCAGAAACAACACTTCTTTAGATTGCTAAATAATATCTTGGTTTTGAGTACATTTAATATAGTACGAAGATGGTTACAGTAACTCAATATGTCAACACTGTATGCTAAGATGTCATTGAAATACACTACGACATACTTCCCAATTAGATCTCTCAACACGTAGTTCATCAATCACATGAAAGTGCTCGAAGCATTCAACAAGCCAAATAGCATTACCATCCACTCATAGAGTCCATGCCAAGTTTTAAAAGCAGTCTTCCACTAATCTTCGGGCCTTATTCAAATCTAATGGTAGCCAAACGTCAAATTAATCTAGCTAAAGACCCTAACTCTACTCACTTCATCTAACATGTCATCCAGCCTAGGTAGGATATTAGTACTTAATGGTAATCTTGTTCACAGCTCGGCTATCAATACGCATTCGTCGGGTACTATCCTTTTTCAGCACTTGGAACACCAGAACAGCATAAGGACTTAGACTCTCCCTCGCACACCCTTTCTCCAATAGTTCATTGACTTATTGTTGGGGCTCAATAACTTGTTCGGGATTCATTCGATAAGCTAGTTTGTTTGGTAAGGTAGTACTAGGAATCAAGTCAATGCAGTACTCAATGCCTCTGAATGGCAGCAAACCTTATAGTAATTGTTCTGGAAACAGGTCAATATATTCATTTAATAGCTCCATAACCTCCAGGGGTAGTTCACCCCCATTCCTTCAACTTTAATAATCGCCTGACTAACAAAAAGGTCGATGAGTTGGCTTTAATAACCTCTTAGAGTTCGACTCTACTCAGCATCAAAGCTTTCTTTGATTCGCAAGCAAGTTTAGCTTGCAAATTGCTAACCTGACTCGACGTCGTAGGGTTCAACATAATCTTTCTTCCATCTTTTTCAAACACATAGGTGTTCCTATACCCATCATAGATAACTCTTCAATCATAAAGCCAAGGTCGGCCTAATAACACATGTGACGCGCACATGGGTAGCACGCCACAAAGAATCTTATTGAAGTAATTTCCAATTCTGATTAGCTGCAGTACATGTTGAGTCACATGCAGTGTTCCTTTCTCACTCAACCAATATACCTTTTACGGCTTAGGATGTAAAGTAGTCGGCAACTTAAGCTTCTTAATCAAGTCGGTGGATGCCACATTAATGCAACTACCACTATATACAATGAGTGCACACGACTGATCATTCACTTTGCAAGTGATGTAAAACAAGTTTTCTCTCTGCTCCTCTTCGTGTGAGGTTTCCAAACTCATTGTATGTTGGACAACTAGAGCCAATTGATCTAAGTTCTTGGCAAACACTTCTTCCTCCATCAGTTCATTTTCTTGAGAAGTTTCTTCCTTGGCAATACTCTCTTCTTTAGGTTTCTTATCAATACTGTCTACTTCAAGTTTTAAGGCGTCTTCCTTGATGACCATAATCCTTTAGTTTGGACACTAAGCAACTATATGTCCGAACCCTTGTCACTTGAAGCACTTGATCTGACTCGTCTTCCTACCAGATCTTTATCCTTTCTTATATGTTCAGGTTAGCCTTACCATTCAGCTCGGACTTCTACCTCCTTGTTCGACTCAGCACTTAATTGAGCTCAGTAACTTCCTTAACCGGGTTAACTCAATTGACTAGGACGATTTGCTCATGGTCGGATTGCATTATGTTTCTTCTCTACCTTTCTACTCATTAGGCTATTCATATAGCCTCATTTATTATAGTAAATGGCTAGAGTTTCGCAATGTTTCGGATATCACTCCTCAAATCAATAAGGAACCTATAGACTGTTCATACTAATGGTTCCTCTACTTCACAACAAATCATAAGCATTTGGAATTTTTTAACATACTCATCAACAATTTAGTTTCCTTGTCTCAGCTCTTGAAACTAAGCAAAAGTGTCTTGCAGATAGGTCTTTGGTACAAATCTATTCCTGAGTGTTCTCTTCATCTCAGGCCAAGTTTAATCTCTCAGTATCCCTCTCATCGTCTTACGACTTGAAAGTTCTTCCACCATATGGCGGCGTATCTTAAGAACTCAATAGCAGCAGTCCTCACTTTCTCATAGTCTTCATATCGATAATAATAAAAAAACACGCTCTACCTTTTTCTCCCAATCCAAACAATCATCCGTACTTCCAAACCTATTAAAGCTTGGGATTTGAAGCTTCATATGGTCGACAGCTCAGGGTGCTTAAGCCCATTCTTCTTCTTTATCTTCATCCAAATCTCCCAAGTCAATCCTTCTTCTCACTTGTCTACCAACTCTTCCACCTCAAACTTGTTAAGCTAGGTTTTAACCTTTAGCAGGTCAGACAACTGGGGTGTTATGTGCGGCTTTAGTAAGTTGATAGGCCAATGCATAAACTGCTCAGGTCAAATCCATTAGGAGGTTAGCTACCTTATTGAGCCTCTCATCCATACTTCTAGGGGTTCCTTAGGATTGTTAGCTATGGTAGACAACACCACTATTGTTGTCCCAAACACCAATTTTAATACTTAGGTTTGTCATTTTCTCCGATAGACTCAAATTTCAAGCTCTTCGATTCAATGATATAGCTAACACTATTCCTCTAAATCACATGACACACACTCTCTTCAAACCAGAAGCTTAATAACCAACAAATACAGTAGTTAAATTAACACAGAAAATTGCCTTATTTTCATATGCCAAAAATAAGGTATAAATAAAGTACTTCGAAAATAAACTACTACAACTTATCACTTGCTCAAAATACTTTAAATAATCCTTTCCACAACTACTACACACTAAGATAACAAGAATTACTTTCCAAATCCTTAAATATAACTTACCTAAATAAAACCTCCACTTTGATACCAAGATGATGCGGCTACATATACAGTTGGTATTTATACCTCGAGAAACTAAGGTAACTTACCCAGAAATGGAAAATACAAAAAGGGTAATATCCCAAAGAAATAATGTACAAGGAATAATAAAGGATACAATGGGAAAATACAACTAAAATGAATATTCTGTACGAAGGATTTTAGCATATGGTTGCTCAAATATGTGGCTTGTTATAGGTGGATGACTTTTTGGCAAAAAAGATAATTCTATACAATCAGCTTGATTTCTGTTGAGCAGGAGCTCTAGACAGATGGGAGCTCTGGACAGATGTGGGCTCGGCCAAAGAAGAGTAGCTACGGACATATGTGGGGTCTCTCATCATCTCAGCACAAATGTTGCCAAGCTTAGGGGATTGGGGGCCGGTTCAAACATGCCGAACAAGAGTGAATAGAAAGGCTGGGTTATTAACAAAGCTTTCATCCGATCAACAGATGATTTTTGAGAGATGTGCAATCACTCAACTCGACATATGGAGTTAGTCAGCAGCAAGGAGTAGCTCGGCCTTGGTAAGGGTTGGCTGGAGTAGGAAGATTCACTACGTTAGTCCTTTTAGTGGCTCGACTATGGGTTAAAGGCTCATTAGCCTGATTCCTATCACCTATATGCAACTTGGTGTTAAGTACGATGCAACTTCTAGTGATGCACTTGACAATCCTTCTTTTTATCGTTGTTTAGTGGGCCAATTACTATACTTAGCCTTAACTAGACTAGATATAGCTTTTGTCATACACAGATTTAGTCAGTTTCTTGCTACTCCACGAACAACTCACTTATAAGGAGTGTTTCGTCTTCTTAAGTACTTGAAAGGGACTTCTTCCCATGGATTATATTATCCATCTCACAATTCCTTAAACCTTCTTAGTTACTCTGACAATGATTAGGCTTCTTGTCAACTTGATTGGAAGTCCGTTAGTAGTTATTGCGTTTTTGTAAGACCGACTTTAGTTTCTTGGAAGTGTAAGAAGTAACGTACTATTGCCACCTTTAGTGTTAAGGCCGAATACAAAAGCTTAGCCTCTACTACCAAAGAACTTCTTTAGGTGTCTTATGTTTTACAAGATCTGAGAATCGATGTCCTTCTTCCCTTTCCTCTTTGCTACGACAATCGTTCTGCTCAACTCTTAGTATGTAATCCTTATCTTCACAATCGAACAAAACATGTTTCTATTGACAATCATTTCACATGCAACCATGTTCTAGATAGCAACTTATAGATCATCCATGTTCCATCCAAGCTTTAATTAGCCGACTTACTCACTAAACTAGTTTCTCAAGCTATTCTTCATTTCATTATTGCCAAGTTGGGTCTTCAAGCAAATCTAACTTGAGGGGGGATGAAAATATATACTTGCTTGTATTATTTATTTTGCATTATGCAATTTTATTTTCATTATTCTTTTATTTCTACACGTGTAGTTTAGGTTAGTTACAAGTCAATTAGGAATTCTATTTTATAGCTTTCAATCTACTAGCAGTTTGTTAGTGTATTTCATACTTGTATAAATACCATTCAAAGTAATGGAATAGTAGAAGACTTTCATTCTTACGCACTCTGTATTTTGTTTGCCTTGCTCATATCTTTACTCTCGCATCAGGTTCTTTTTTTTCTTTTTTTTTTTTTGTTTCTGCAGATAGCATAATATGAGTAACATAAACTCATAGGGAAAAGAAAAATAACATTGTATTTTTAAGTAAAAAAAAAAATCTCAAAAGTAGCATCATTGCAAAAATAATCCAAAAATAAAGCACTTAAAATTTTTTTTTTAAATGCAAATCTAAAATATGAAATTCAACATAAAATCAGCTTTTTCAAAAGCTTATTTCTATTTATTTATATTACTGAACTACTATTATATTAGTGTTGTCAAGCAATCAAGACTTACAGCTTTTTTCCAACAAGCTAGGGTTTAAATCCTAGTAATGGCATATCTTACATTACACATAACTTTTTGCTTGTTTGTTTTTTAGCAAATTAAAGGACCCTTATGAGAGTCTAACCAAAGATGTCAAACTCGAAGTCTAATGCATTAGCCACTACACTAAATGTATGTTGCATGGTATTAAGTTAAACACTACTCTATTTAAGTCTTCTAAAAAGCTGATTCTGAGCATTAATGCTTAAGATCAGCTTTTCAAGATATAATTTTATAAATTTGTATTTTCAAAAATTGATTTTAACTAGTGTGGTATTATTGTGATTATTTTTGCAATGATTGTACTATTTTGGATTTCTTTTAAAAAATACAAAATTATTTT
The DNA here is from genome assembly GCA_024138015.1 of Lumnitzera littorea. Taxonomy (NCBI): domain Eukaryota; kingdom Viridiplantae; phylum Streptophyta; class Magnoliopsida; order Myrtales; family Combretaceae; genus Lumnitzera; species Lumnitzera littorea. The sequence continues at coordinate 127,744,753 of JAMXBB010000001.1, read as the reverse complement.
ACTTTCCTTAACTTTATCAAGCCCAAAATGTTTTCCTTTTTTTTTTTTTAATTTGTTAAATCTATCTCACTTGAAACTATGAGTGGTTAGGCAAACCATCTATAATTATACACCTACTCCATCATATTTGATAAGATAAGTTATAAGGGGGTATCAAAGGTTATTTTGTACGTCCCATGTACAATCTCCCATTCTGTAGCATACAATTAAAACATCTTAATGTCTTGTATCAATGTCAAAACTTATATTTTATTGTCGCGTTTGATACATAGAAATAGTTTGGAATGAAATAAAATGAAGAATTTGAATGATAAATGCTTTCCTAGTTTGGAATGCCATGGAATGAAATAAAATTGAATGATATTAAATATGTTTATAATATCAATTGTCAAAAATACCCTTAATTGTTACATGTTATAATTTTTTACGAAGGTTAAATAAATCATTTTAAGTCAATGCAATTAATGAGGGTAGAATGTAATCACGATTTTGCCCTTATCCCTTTAAAGGGAGAATTAAATTCCCCCTTAAACACGGAATTGAGGATTTCATAGAATCATAATTCCGCCATTAAATTATACCTTCAAACATGGAGAAAGAGAATAGCATATGGAATCGCGATTTTATTTCAGTCTATTTCCATGTATCAAATATGACATAAGTAAAACATGTTACAATTCCATAATATTCGATGTCGATTTTGTAAAACCTATTAACTAGTAATATTATATCAATATTTAACTTTTTTTTCCTCTTATATCAATTCACTATTCCATTTTAGATTCCATACTTAATAGCCTTTCTATTTGAGTATTTTCTTCGTTTTGCAAATAAATTATCAGTTTTTTTTATAGGGTAGGAATGAATGTTAATTAGGTAAAATATAAATTAAAAGATATCATACATAGTCACCTAACTATTACTAATTAATTTCCTTTTAGCAGGAAGGGGTTAAATTGATAATTTCATTCGTTAGATAAAACACTCTCCAGCTTAAATAATATTGACATGGCATTACCAGTGCGATGTCAAACTGCAGCTTTAATGGCTTTGATAGCTTGCTAAATGAGAAGAAAAACGAGACGTTTGTCACTTGAATTAGAAAAAATAATTAGAACTAATACCTAATCGAACATAGTGTGATTGCGAATAAATGTATATCTAATTTACATAGGCACAAGTCAATTTTTTCTTCTTTTACTCAATTCAAATGCATTGTGTTGGACAAAATAAGTTAACACAATTCTCGTTTTCTAAAAGTGCAATTATATTGCCAATTTGACCTATCATTTTGTATTTTTAGAAGTTATTTAAGTTCTTACAAAGGAATTTTGGAGATCAACAATTACAACTGAAAAACGAAAGAGGAAATCGAAGAGATACAAAATAAAATGATAGTTAAAATAATCGCAAGTAAATATTAAAGAAATATAGTTTTCTTTTCTTTTCTTTTTGTCTTTTTTGACAATTGTCGTATAATTTTTTTCCCTCGTTATTAACTTAATAAACATTGTTTTTTTTAAATATTTTCTTGTCAAATCGTAGTCTCTATTCTCACTGATTATATGAAGGTACGTCTGAATTTTCTGAAACTTTTGTAGAAGTTAGAGAACTGTGATTTCTATCCTATTTTCATGAGATATTGACATCTATTTGTCAGTTTTTTTATGGAGAGATAATGTTATATGCGTGGATGGTTTCCTTATAGTGGGATTATGAGTATTACAGGTACTCAGATAAATTTTATGAGAAAAAAACTGTGAAATCTAAAGACTGAAAGGGAAGATATTCCCTTAATAATATAAAGATAAATATAAATAGTTATGAGATAATCATCATTACATTTATTCAGAGGAATTTTATGAGAAAAAAAAAAAAAGAAAACGAAGTCTAAGCGTGAGAATTTGTTTTGTAGTAATAGATAATATTGGGATGATATCTAATAGGGTATTAAGAGAAATTTTATGGGAAAAAAAAGTAGAGTCCAAAAAAAAAGTTTTGGCTTGGTAATAAAATGTATGATATATGATATCGAGATTATGATTCATTCAAAGGAATTATATGAGGAAAAAAAATATGAGTCCTATACGTGAAGGAGTTTAAATATGACAATCACATGTGTGCTATAAGTAAGTCTAAAAGTCTCTCTTTACGTGATCAAGAGGGAATGACTTCAATCGTGTAAATAGGATGATCAAGGAAGGAGTGGTAAGGAGGAGAGGTAGGCAATCCTTACTAACTTTAGCACCTCATTGATAGATGGAGAAACGTTGTTGCATCAAAGTCTATAATTTATGGTGAAACTGAATGTATTCTTGAAATGATTAAGTGTTTAGTATTTCGAAAGGTAAATTCGACAATAAGACGGTGCTAATGCAGGATTTGCCATGTTCAAATAAGGAGATGGTTTAGGTATTTATATAAGTTGGGTGTTGATATTGTTTACCAAATCATAATGATAGTTAATGGTCATGATTTGTTGTCTTTGCAAATGGATCTCTATTAGGCTCTTTTTTTTAGATTAAGGTCTAATAAGGGCCTTATTTAAGGTGTAAGACAGTTTAAGAATGGTTAAATGCCACATCTCAAGGGTTACCCTTATTACGGCTATCCACTATATATTGTACGAAAATCTATGAATAGTTCTCGTATTACCTATAGATCTTCAATACAGTATATAAAGCATACTTCTAGTTATAGCTGCATTAAGTAGGTAACCGTTCCATGAGATATCTTGTAAGACAATATTAATAATTTAACATTCTAATAACATGAATCACATAACAACCCTAGAAATGGGTTCCATAAAATAGTGTCTAGCTATTAGAATGTAGTAATTATCATAAATGGAAGTCTCATATTATGCTACAAACCAAAAATACATTGAGAGTTCAACTAATTATAGGAGTGCCTTCATGCTCTTGGCTTTCCACTATCTTCCTAGCATATCCATAAACTGACCTTAGGCATAGATCCATCGAGAGCAAGCCATAACAATTGTTGTAACCAACTTAGTGAAATATTCCTCATTTTATACCTTTTGAGCATTGGCAAGCAAGTGAATCAACTACCATATGAAAGCACAAGCAGCATTGAGATGCAACATTATATACTGTTAACCAAAAACCATATGTAGTATGGATTTGCATCCTTCGATGTTAGGGTTGGGAAATATTCCATACATCAGCTTTAGGTTCTAGTCACCTAATCCTCTAAACCATTAAGTAATCTAATGATATGATAAAGGTTTCTCCTCTCTCTTTTCTTTTCTCTCGATTTATAATTCTAATCACCAAAGGTATGGATGTAATGAGCACACAAAGTCTCCTTTACCCTTAGTCAACCTCGTAGCTTCATGGACTAAGCCCTAATTGGGTAGGTGGTGTCTCTTGACGTGACGTAGGCCCAAATCTACAATGATGTTTATGGATTATAGTAGTCCTCTACTAACTTCAAATCAAGATTAAGATCATTTACTAATGGAATAGTGGTAATACTAGTAAATAAATAGTAAATTATCTAAATAACTAACTTAAGTTCACTGTATTTCTCGATTGATTGCTTTTTTATTTTTGCCATAACTTTTTCATTTTAACTTCATTTGTCACACTCTTATAGTCGTTTTCATAGATTTTTGGAGTAATTTGGCAATTAGGGCTTGCAAGCGCATATATGGGCCTAGCCAAATTCGAATTCTTTGAGGTTTTGGGCTTTCCTTATCGTTTTTGGTTCATTTATGAACCTTAACTTATAGTTTTCATTTCTACTCAACTTTTATCATCCATTGGGCTTTTATTATAGGTTTTGAGTGTTAAGTTTTACGATTACGAAATACAAATTTACATAGCCTTTCTTTTTGTTAACCCTAAACTCCTTATAATCTATGCATATTAATTAAATCAAGAAGGTACTACTAATTTACCTTGTTTTACTTCTTTCGAATTTCACAATTTTGCAAATTTATAAGCATTGCAAGATGCGAACACCCTTTACAGGTATCCACATACAAATTAACTTGCTGAAACAAACTGGAGTATGCTAGCACTTTAGGGCAAATCTATATTTGCATCATGCAAGAATAGACTCATGATCTCTCATGTTTTTCTCTCTTTATTTTGGTTTGTAAACTTTCTTTGTATGTCTAAAGTCGATGACAAGCATCAGCGTAACCCTACTCGAAAGATGCCTCATTTATATATGGAGGAACAGTAATATCTTCTTAAAGATGTTAAGAGATATATATTGCGAGATATTAAAGATAATATCTAATATATTATTATTTATTATTTTTCTCCAAAAATAATAAATGTCATTATTTATCATTCTTAAACTATATAAGAATAATAAATATTTCAATAATTCACATATCCCATGTAGTTTATTCTTTATGTGCAGCCCTATAGGTTCACCTAATGTTGGCAGTGTAAGCCCCAAAGTTCAGCCAAGTAACCGTAGAATTGAACTTAGAACTCAAGGTTTAGGGCGATCGGTTAAAAGATCCGATCAAACCCAAATTATAAACTATTTAACAAGATACCAGTAAAAATGACCCTGTAAACTTAAATTTAAGAAAATAAGTAGTAAACTAGGAGACTATAAAATTTTCAAATTTTAAGCATAATAACTGCTAATTACCAAAAAGGCAAAAAGTGTAATATAATAACTAATAAATTATTAGAGATAGATTATATGTATACTAAAAATTTTAGAATGACAAAAATAATATTTAGGAATGTTCACGTGCACCTTACATGTATTTACGTGTAGATAAAAATACGCATAATTAGTGAAATAGGCTGAAAATTAAGTAAATAATTAAAGAAAAATACAAAATAATTATAGAAAAATCAGAAAAAAATCAGAAGTGGATAACTGAAGCAAGATAAGGTCGTGGTAGGTCCAAAGCTGCAAAATAAAAATTAGCCAATAAAAATTGAACAACTTAAAAGCCAAAAATCAAGGAATTTGGACAAAGTCTTGTCAAATTAATGCATATTAATTACAGCAAATGTCTATAAATAGGGAAAAAATTTACAGAGCTCATTTGGACAGTTTGGAAAGTGAGAAAATTAGGGAGAGTCGAAAATTCAAGAGAAAATCCAGAAAATAAAAAAAATAAGAAAAACTGTGCAGTTAAGGGTTTTAAAAGGAACCCACACCAAAAGATGAGCTGGAGGTGGATGGCCACCACCACCACACGGTGGTGGCAGCGCCCAGGCTGGCCGACAAGGCCACGGCGGCCCGCGGTGGCCGGAGCCACCTGAACCGGTGAGTCCAAATTCCAGCCCGATTCTTGTATAATTTTGTAAAATTAGTTATTTTACTCAGAAAATTATGAAACTTGTTATTCTGAGGTTTTATTGTATGTAGATTTAGGTAAAAATGTTGATTTAGTTTAATTATGTCTGGAAATATAAGGTCCTTAACAAATTATTCAAAACCGAGCATGATTAAACCGGAAATTAAATAGGCTTAGGGATGTAGTTTAGGGCTCAAAATTTTTCTGTAGGATGCTCATGTGACATAGAACAGTGCTTTGAAGCCATTTTTTTAAAATTAATTTTTGAAATTTTTAAGTTAATTTTTAGCCCTAAAATGATGGAAAAATTGGGTAATTTAGAGTTAATTAGGTGATTAAGATGTTAATTACTGATTTGGATCTTAATTAGATGTTTAAGGAAGTTAATCTCTACAGTGGAACCCTAATCCTAGCATTTAGGTACTAAGTATAGTTAATTAAGGAAATTAGGTAAGTAATATAAGAAATTAGTAATATGTGAAATTGTAAATTAATAAATATGGAAAAATTAGGGTTATTTAGATAATATTAGAGTAAAAATCAGAATAATATTAAATCTGAATTAAGATTGAATTTTAGGTAATTATATAAAAAAGTAAGATTTTCTCACATCAGGGATAAATCCGATACCCTAATTAGGACTAGCGTATACCAAATAGCTTAGAATACTAAATTAAGACCCAATAGGATATTTGGAAACTCGAGCTTAATGTAATTAATTTCACATTAGGATTCGAGCATGTTTAGGATTTAAAAATCGAACCAAAACCTAATTTGGAAATTGATGCGGAAACCGAGACCGAACCCAAACCTAAACCTAAACCTAAACCTAGAATAATTATAAAAGACTTAATATCTAGATAATTAGGCATATTAAACCGTAAACAAAACCTAACAATAAGCATTATAGGATAAAACGAACCTATAACAATTATATGAAAAGCTGAAACCACGTTCGTGTTATAGGGATAACCGGCGATGGCCTGAGCAGATCGGACCTCGAGTGAGCGAGTGAGGAGTCGAGGTAAGTTGGGATTAATACGACGCTGTATTTTGGAGGCTTAAGATTATGCTTGGTTGTGCTTGTTAGATAGTTGAATGCGTGCATGTGCTTGATTATGGGTGATGCTATGATTATGTTTGTTGCTTTGGCACATATTGGATGAATTGTATGTAATGATTGATCACCCTAAACTGAACTTAATTAAATATACGACCAGTAATCATAATCGAACATGCATGACAACCCGTTAGGGGATTTAGGACTCTCCGGCCAAATACCGACCCCTTCGGAAGGGATAGCGCAGGATTGCAAAATGGCCCCTTCTTCATCCTCAATCGAACTAAGTGACAGGAGAGGAGGTCACGGCGGGGGTGAAGACAGTGGTTCGAAGGTAGTCGCGGGAGGAGCAAGGTCTCCATTACACAAGCCTAGGTTTGGTCGTGAGCTGTTGCATTAACGGTAACTCCTCAACCCGGATTAGAGCGGGCACAATTTCTCTAATCTCACAACGGGCCGGACAACGTCGTGCGATGGCATTTGCTTACACATGCATTGCATCTAATAAGTGATTGAAAACCTTGTTATGTGTATGGTATAGTTTTAAGTCCTCCGTCCCTACTTACTGAGCTGTGGTTGCTCACATCCCTATAGACGTCGTGCAGGTGCTGGCTAAGAAGCGGATACCAATTACTCTGGAGCTAGCAACTGCTGGATCCTGGGGAGTGAGGAAAAGTATGTGAAGAATAAATATATATTTTTAAGGTTTAAGCTTTTACTTTAGAACTTTTCATTTTTGAATAATGTAATAACTAGGAAATATATTACGGAGAAATCTTGTAAACCTTAATTGTAATAGCTGTATTGTAATATATATATCTTTTCTCACTTTCTTAGAGAAATGATTTATATAAATTACAAACTATTTCCTTCAAAGCGGGTTAGTCGTGGACGCCTTGTGTAGATCAGGTCTAAGATAGCGGTTGTAAGGCCAACTTCTATCTTAGGATGGTTTACATGGCGGGGGCTGTTACAACTCTGCCGCTTCGGAGCGTGACAGGCAGTAGGCCTAAAACTTATTTTAAACCTACAAAACATAAGTAACCTTTAACAAAATATTATGCCTACCTAAATTAAGTGAAAGTCAATGATCTGACTTTACCTATTAAATAGTCGATTATTAAGTCTCTTTGTCATGCAATGTCTAATGATTAAACATAAGGCGTCTATAGACACCGCATTTTTACCATTTTTATTATACTAGGTTTGAAAAGAAAAAAAAAAAAAAAAGAGAAAGAAAATAAATAATTAAAAATAAAAAAATGAAAATTGAAAAAATAATAAAAATAAAGTGTCAAGTCGTATCGAGTCGAGTATGATCGAATCGAATAATGGTGCATTTAATTTAATGAATTCTAAGTTGTTAAAAGATTGAGCTTCATTGAAATATTTTTTAGTCCAGTTCGATATATAGTAGATTTTTATCTAATTTATATTGAGTTAGAATAAACTTAGGATTTATTAAGTAAGTTATTGAGTCAAATCAAGTTGGATTGAGTTGGGCCCAAAAAATAAAAAGCCCAAATTAAAATAGGGTTTTTAGAAACTAGGTTGAATCTTCAAAGAATTTAAAATATATTTTTTGTATCTAGGATTCGTTATTGCATCTTTCATATCTAGGGTTTATTGAGATAAAATCTATATCTAAAAAGATATAAAAGATTTGGTTGTGTAATTTATAAATAGTGAGTCGACTGTAAACTTTAAAAATAGTATTTTCACAACCCCCAACACACCAACACATATTCATGCCCATACCGATACATGTTTTCACAATCACACTCTATCCATTACAAATACGTATCCATCAATCCAATTACACTCGCTGCCTGTTGCCACTATCGTACATGTCAACTATTACATAATCTCTCCGTCTAGCACACTTGACAGACATAAATCACACATACTTCCATGACATACTGTAGCATACAAGACACAAGCAGCATACCACACTCATCGAGCACCCAACTTTATGTTGACACTACTTTACACTGCATTGACTTACTAATCACAATCCTACTTATGCATAGCAACACTTGACTTTACACTGCCTCACATGCTGCATGTACACCAAAGTCCATACATAGCACACACATCGAGGTCCACACAATGAAGTCAACCACACGAGTGCCTACACTGTCAAACACACACGACACGCCTGATCACTAACTATATCACAAGCACAGCCATGGTCACTCGATCACACAACGCATACGATATCACACACATTGCTGAACAATATCATTCACTCATTCACGCATTACTGCACATGATCAGATTCCATAGTTACACACACGATCATGATTCACTATTGTACACCCGTACGATTAGTACACGCACCGGGCACATAAACGTAATTTAGACGATCACAACACAATCAATACGAACACACCGATTATGCGTGACTCAACTCGTTTAGGTGAAAATTTTTATTTTATTTATTTGTTTTTTATTATTTAATTTAGTTATTTTTACTAATTTTTTTAGTGTAGGTTTTTTTTAATTGCCATATCTTTTGCTATATTTTGAATTTTTTTGATAAATTGCATTTTTAGCTGTAAATTGCACTTTTTGAAAAATCACATATCTTTTCTTTAAGATCCGTATCTTTGGAGAAGATACATATCTTAGTATATCTTACATGTAGGATTTAGGAAATATTTTTTTTTACATGTAATGACTTCTTTTAAAAAATAATAAAAATCTTAACAAGAGTTTAAAAAAAAAAGATTAGTTAGTCAATTTTTTAAAATAGATTTATGAAATTAGGTCTTTTTAGTTTTTTTTTTAAATAATAAATGGTTAAATAAACATAAATCTGGTTTGATTTTCAAATCTAAAAAAATCCACCCACTAAATCTTTTTTAAAAAGAACTACGTTGATTTAATCCCGACTAGTGAGTACGTAAATACTTTCGGGACAATCATATAAAATTTTTTTTTTTCATTTTTCTTAAAATTTCGTAATAAAAAAATCCTAAAAAATTCATTTTAGTTATATTTTGTAGATTTATACATATCTTAGTATTCTCAAAAAAATTATAAAAATAAATAAAAGCCCATTAGTTTTTTTTTTATTATTATTATTTTTATATGATGACTTAGTCTTAATAGGTTAGTCCCTAAATTTAGTTTTTTTCTAATTAATTTTTTAAAAATTATTTTTTAGAATATTCGTAGACTAGTGGCTTAATAATGGTTTTTCCACTCAAAAACCCTCATTTTATTTTTTTACCAGTTTAATTGGTTGGCGACTCCAATTTTTTAAAATATTTTTTCAAGAAAAATGTTTTCCTTAATTTAATATCAAGTAATTCATATTAAGCAGGTTGGACCTAGTATAGGTTAAATTAAGGAAAACGAAATAAGGCTTGATAAAATTGACAACTCCATTGAGGAACGCTTAGTGGGTTAACCATATAAAAATTAAAAAATTAATTTATAAGCTTTTTGTATTATTTTTTTTATATTATATTATAGTTGTACTAATTGGTTTTTAGTGATGCAAGCCTTAAGAAAAAAAACCTGGCCCAATGGGCCCGCATTGGGGATTTAGGGGATTCATTTACTAATAAGCATTTGCATGCTTAAATGTGGCCGGACTTAAGCTACCTTAGAAACTTATGATGGGCAACATTGTATAACTCTTAGGTCACTAAGGTCTTTACCCTACCTGGCGATGATAGGCAAACACACTCAAGCTTCGATGTAGTCTACTAGGTTTTTCTCTAGAAATCCTTGAAGCTACAGAGCCTGAGACCCATAGACCCTACCCTCCTACATTGTTTTTTTTTTTTTTCAAAAAGGGGTAATCATTTTTTAATGATAGGAAAATCCTAATTAATCTAAGGTTCATTCGTCGTTCTTTTTCAAAGTAAAGGGGAAATTAAAAATCGGCAACCCTTATATATAAGTATTCACAAGGTTCATTTCTTTTTAAATCTTATTTTGGATCTACTTGTATGTAACAGTATTCTTTGACTACAGGTTCATAATAATTCCTATAATTTATTAATTACCAGCACCTCTTACATTACATGTGTGTGTAGCATGTTACATCACATTTATTTTATATGCTATCTTATATAATATATGTGAGTCTTGTAGATTTTGTTTTATTTTAAGAATAGTAGGTTGTATAACATAATATTTAATATAGAAGGTACAAAATCATTAGTATTCCATATGCACCATAATGTGCCAACATTAAAAAAAAAAAAAAGTTTAGTATTAACTTGTAAATTTTTTTTTTTTGGCATATAATTATGGAAGTTAGTTATGGTAAATATTATTATGGAACTGTCATTTTTTTTAATATTTTTGAATAAGTCCTTTTTTAAAAAAAAATTTTAAAATGATTTTTTATGACCAAAAACCAATTTCATGATAATTATTTACTTGGTCGATTTCTATTGCAATGTCCTATATGTACCATACTATTAGGAACTAATAAAATAATAAAAAATAAAAAAAAATATTTAAAAATATTTAACTGTTAGATTTCCATTGTGAATTATTTTCCATCTTAAAAGTCATTAATCTTGTAAGTGTCTAAGTTCTCATTCTTTGTGTTTAGCCTTTAAGTTATCACGGTCCTAATAGAGCTTTCTTTATGAGTTGTCATCCTTACGTCATCTTTTAATAAGCTTCTTGTTGTAAAATAATTTTCATTTCTCTGTATCATTCTTATAATATAATTGTTATCCTGTATCCTCAGTTGTTAGTCCCAAATCTTGTGTCCTCAGTTGTCAGTTCAATTTTTTTTTTTTTAAACCTTCTATCTATATAATAAGTTTGGATTCGTTAATGTCAGTATTAGGTTGTTTGTAACATAAAATCAACGTTAATTTTTTCAATAAAAGTTTCCAAAAAAAAAGAAGAAAGAATGGTTTTCAAAACTAAAACTCGATTTAAAAAGAAAAAATGGAATGCTGTGTTGCTAATAAAAAGGGATTTTTATAAGATTTGAAAGATTGCCTCTTAAAGGATCTGGCCCAACTTAAAGCCCGTAATCACTTATTTTTAAAAATCAAGATGTCTGAAGTTCTTGAATAGAGAGTAACCACAGCAAAGGGGGTTCTCAACAAGCACATGAAGCAAGTCAAGACCATAACCCGTATTCGAGTTGAGGTGCCTATTAACATACTATCTCAAGCAAACGAGTCTAAAAAGTTGCAAGTTCATGAGCCCACTATCAATATGATACAAGGTTTAGAAAAAGTACTAGAGACAAACTTAAATGGTCAAGCTTGGGGGACATGTTATTGCCAGGGTCTAAAAAATAGGATTGCAACCCTAGAAGAAAAGTTGGTGATGTTAAAAGAAAAACTTACGAGCATAGAAATGGCAATAGGTTACGTATTCAAGCAGCTTAAACACTTAGCTCCTAATACAAGTAAGACATCACAACCCAAGCATGAGAATGATACAAAGAAAGAGAAGTCAAGAATGGATGCACCAATTGGGAAAGCCCAAGATCAAAACAAGCTCGTCCACAACAAGAGGAGGTGACTTAAATAGTTCAAGATTCCAATGTCTCAAGTGTTCAAGCAATTAAGAGATGTAAGACTACTGGCATGTGAAAACCCAATAAAAAAATACAAGCTAAGGGATCATGACCCCAACAAATGATGTGAATATCATGTGGGCCAAGTGAGGCATACCATAGAAAACTGCTAGAAATTGAAGCATAAGGTGCAAGATTTGATTGACGCCAAGGTTATCCAACCAAATTTTTAAGAGATTGATGGGCCTATAAGCAGTGGTATCCCTAGCTTGGGGGCATTAAATAAACAACCTCCAACATCAGGTATTGAGGGTTTACTACTACCATTTGATCAGGTAACTTACCATTTGAATCAGCTGGGCATATCTCCAGGAGATTAATTTAACTAAATAGGTCAAGTTCGAAGAAGTGATAGAAATGGGGGCAAAAAGTGGAAAAGAGTTTTAGTTCTTGTATTTATTTCTTTTTAGAATAATCTTTCGCTTTAGAGATAAGATTTGTTTAAATAAAGTGTTTTTCTTGTGCATTTTTTTTTTCTATAATGTACACTTAGCTAAGCTCGATAGGGGCATGTCATTAGCCATTCATTAATGAAATGTTTCGTGCAAGACTTGGGGCAAGTGAAAATGGATGAAGTAAATGTGAACTCAAAACTTAAAATTTTCCACCTAAGGGAATGGTAACACATTACTTGAAAGGTTTAGGATGAAAAGAGGCAAACGATGTCTTAAATACTAACCTTAAACACACATGAGAGAAGAGTGTCACAATGTGGTTACCTAGGCTCATTCCTTAAAGGATGTCTGTCTTGAACTTGGTACACGTGTTAAAGTGATATTCAACATTTATTTCATCATCCCTAAACACAATTATCCCTTACAAACCCATTTGAGCTTTTCGGGGATTTTTTTAAAAATTAACCTTGTGAAGAACCACCCCACACTAGGGCAGTTATGAGAATAGGGTCATTAATTTGGAGAAAATAGGTAAACTAACTTATGCTTGCCTTAGTTGTGTTAATTCATAAGCAAATATTGTAATAGATAATTCAATTTCTTTAGGATGAAGAAGAGTTTCAAACCATATACACCTCACTCAAGCCTATATACTTATGTGAACACCGCCTATGGACTTTTCCAAACTCTCCAAAGCTATATACACTTATCCCAGGCTTATATTCTTTGAACCCATGGTTTTAGGACTTTAAATCCCATCAAGTGAAAACTCAGCACTAGAATGTGACCACCTTGACAAAAAAAAAAAAAAAGAAGAAGAAGAAGAAAAAAGAGAAAAAAAAACAAAAAAATGAGCTAAGTGATTACCTTCAAAGATAAGCTAAATCGCCAAAAGTTCAAACTTATGATGGTATCCAAAAGCTAAACATTTTAAATTCCTAAGCCTAAAAGCAAAGCCCTCACTTTATGGTCTTACCCACTTTACCACCTTAATAAAACTCTTTTGACTAAAGACATCGACTTATCTTAAGCAAAATTTGCTCATGAAACTATGGCAAGCCCATGTTTAGTTTCTCCTTTATTTGCATATGATTTTTTCAAAATTGGCTAAAACACATTGATATCCATTTGCTCAGACCATTAACTAAAAGCCTTACATTGCAAACCCAAAAAATACCTAATTGATTGAGCAGAGGGTACCATTTACAAGACAAGCTACAACTTTTGGAATTGATGCTAAGAGTAAAAACAGATATATGAAAGTGCAAGGAAGTTTACTTGGACTGAACATTTCAAGTAATAATATTTATCCCCTTAATGGAAAATGAAAGAGCTGTTAGGTGCTTTCTCAAAAACATGAATGGTTATTTATCCTAAGCTTGAAATTAATGCTTCAAAAAAGTTCGGGAATCATAGATTATGCTCCAAGAAATAAGATTAAAAGAATGAGTGATCAATGGGCAAGAGGCAAGTCAACCCCATATTTGTGATCTTTAAGGTCTTTGAGACTTTCTTACTTGTTAGTAACACAATTTTCCATTAAAAAGTGTTTTTTTTTTTTTAAAGAAAAAAGAGAAAGTTTTCAAATGAGAAATAGAACCTTTTTCAAAAATTGTCAAGAGAGATTTCTTAAAAAGAAAAAGTCAAAATTTTCAAAGAATCATCAAAATCTCTCAAACTCAAGTCTTAGGTCATTTTGTCAAAACTCATCAAAGTTTTTGAAATTCATAGATCGCTTGCCCTTTAGTACGCTATCCATTTCATATAGTAATCTTGGATCGCTTTAGTACGCTATTCATTTCATATAGTAATCTTGGATCACTTGCTCATTGAAGCGCTATCTAGTCTTTTTTAAGATCGCTATCTAGTCTTTTTTAAGATCGCTATCTAGTCTTTTTTAAGATCGCTTACTCATTGGAGTGCCATTTAGTCCTTTTTAGGATCGCTTGCTCAAAGAAGCATTGTCCTATTCTTAGTTGGGTCACTTGCTCAATGGAGTACCATCCAATCCTTTTTTGGATCGCTTGCTCAAAAGAGCGTTGTCCTATTCCTTGTCGAATTGCTTGCTCATTGGAGTGTTATCCAGTCGTTTCTCGAATCACTTGCTCAAAGGAGTGTTATCTTATTCATTTCTAGGATCTTTTACTTATTTAAGCACTGCTCTATTCCTTAGTTGAGTCACTTGCTCATCGAAGCGCTATCTAATCCTTCTTAGGATTGTTTGCTCATAAGAGCACTGCCTTATTCCTTAGTTGGATCACTTGCCCATTAGAGTGTCATCCAGTCCTTTTTAAGATCACTTGCTCAAAGGAGCGTTATCCTATTTTTAGTTGGGTCGCTTGCTCAATGGAGCGCCATCCAATCCTTTTTAGGATCGCTTTCTCATAGGAGCGCTGTCCTATTCCTTTTTGAATTGCTTGCTTATGGGAGCGTTATCTTATTCTTTTCTAAGATCACTTGCTTAAAGGAGTGCCGTCCAGTCATTTAAAAGATTGCTTACTCATGAGAGCGTTGTCTCATTTTGTCTTTAATAGAATGTTATCCTATCTTATCTTCGAAAGATCTATCTTTTCAAACAACTCATCTTGAAAGAGATCTATTCTCTTAAGGATACCTAACCATTTAAGTTAGAACCCAATTTGTTTGACAATCAAAGTCCTTACCTTGCTAATTAAAGTAAGGACTGGGCAAAAATGAGTATGACTTTTTTTGGTCTTTGTAGCAAAGTTTTTACAAAGTTTACCACAAAGAAAGGTAGCTATAGATACCTTATTTTTGCCATTTTTATTTTAGTATTTTTATTGGGCCAAGTTTGAAAAAAAAAAAAGAAAAAAAAAAGAGAAAGAATATAAATAATTAAAAAGAAAAAGAAAAAGAAAATTGAAAAAATAATAAAAATAAAGTGTCAAGTTATATGGAGTCAAGTCAGGTCGAGTCATTTAGTGTCTAATCGGATGATGGTGCGTTTAATTTAATGAATTCTAAGTCATTAAAGGATTGCGTTTCATTAAAATATTTTTTAGTCTAGTTCGATATAGATTGGATTTTTATCTAATTTATATTGAGCTAGAATAAACTTAAGATTTATTAAGTAAGTTATTGAGCTAACTCAAGTTGAACTAAGTCAAGCTCGAAAAATAGATAGCTTAAATTAAAATAGGGTTTCTAGATACTAAGTCGAATTTTCAAAGAATCTAAAATGTATCTTCTATATCTAGGATTCATTGTCGTATCTTTTGTATTTAGGGTTTGTTGAGATCAAATTTATATTTAAAAAGATATAAAAGATTCAGTTGTGTGATTTATAAATAGTAAGTCGACAATAAAGTTTAAAAACAGTTTTTTCACAATCCCGAACATGCTAACACATATTTACGCCCACACCGATACACATTTTCATAATCACACTCCATCGATCACAAACAAATATCCATCGATCTAATCACACTCGCTGCCCATTGTCCACTGTCGTGCACGTCAACTATTACATAATCTTTTCGTCTAACACACTTAACACACATAGATCATGCATACTTCCACGACACACTACCGCACACAAGACCTAAGCATCGCACCACACTCACCGACCACCTAACTTCACGTCGACACTACTATACACTGCACTGACATACTGATCACATTCTCGCTCACATACAGCAGCACCTGACTTTACAATGCCTCACATGTTGCACACATACAGAAGTCTACATACAGCACGTACATCGAGGTCTACACAACGAAGTCGACCACATACGTACACCTACCGTCAAACACACACGACACGCCTAATCACACACAAACACACACAATATGCCTGATCACTAACTATATTACAAGCATAGCCACAGCCACTTAATCACACAACGTGCACGATATCACATACATTGCCAAACACGACCACTTACTCATTTACGTACTGCCGTACGTGATCAAATTCCATAACTACGCGCACGATCACGATTTACTATTGTACACGGGCACAACTAGTATACACACCGGGCACACAAACGTAATCCAGACGATCACAACATGGTCAACATAACTCGTTTAGGTGAAAATTATTATTTTATAGAATTGTTTTTTATTAGTTAATTTAGATATTTTTACTAATTTGTTTTTTTTAGTGCAGGTTTTTTTTTTTAATTGTCATATCTTTTGCTATATTTTGAATTTTTTTTGAAAAATTGCATTTTTGAAAAATCGCATACCTTTTCTCCAAAATTTGTATCTTTGTATATTTTGCATATAAGACTTAGGAAAGATTTTTTTTACATGTAGTGATTTCTTTTAAAAAATAATAAAAATCTTAACCATGGTTAAAAAAAAAAGATTAGTTAGTTAGTTTTTTTTTTTTAAATAGATTCGTGAAATTAGGTCTTTTTAGGTTTTTTAAAAATAATAAATTGTTAAATAAACGTAAATCTGGTTCAATTTTCAAATCTAAAAAAATTCCACTCATTAAATCTTTTCTAAAAAGAACTATATTGGTTTGATCCCGATTAGCGGATATGTAGGTACCTTTAGGCCAACCATACAAAAAATTTTTTTTTTTTCATTTTTCTTAAAAATTCGTAACAAAAAAAAATCCTGAAAATTCATTTTAATTATATTTTACATATCTGTACATATCTTAGTATTCTTAGAAAAATTATAAAAATAAATAAAAGCCCATTTTTTTTTTAAGTTTTACATGGTGACTTAATTTTAATAAGTTAACCTCTAAACTTAGTTTTTTTTTCTGTTAATTTTCTAAAAATTATTTTTTAGAATATTCGCAAATTAGTGGTTAAATTAAGGTTTTTCCATCCGAAAACTCCAATTTTATTTTTTTACCTGTTTAATTGGTTAGCGACTCCAACTTTTTAAAATATTTTTTTAAAAACATTTAAGCCCAACCCGTTTAATTGGGCTTAGTATAGTTTAGATTAAGGAAAATGAAATAGAGCTCAAAAGTGTGGATCAAGGCACTCTTATATTGTTTAATCACTCGTTTCTTGAATCCAGAGTTCAACCGACTTAAATAAATGACATCGATAACTCTTTATGAATTCGTTTGAGCACAATCATGCATTTTCTCAATCTTACTCTATAAGGGGCCCAAAAGATATCTTTCTCGAATTAATGAGATAGATAAATTCCTTCAGGAATACTCATAGACAAATTCCTACAGGAATGCTCATATTCCTCCACATAGTTTACTCTATATCTAATCGCATTCTTATAATAAAAAATGATAAACAACTAAATTAAAACATGAAAGTTACTGTGTAGGAATCCATGGTATCATCAGATCAAATAACTAAAATAACACTATAGCGAGTAGTACTAATCAAATTGATCCATATAGTACTCTCATGTTAGGTCAATTCAATATAATGTACTCCTATATGTATGTATGTGCTTAATTGATATCTCATATTCATAATCAGTAAAACATGATTATCATTCAGCCTACATACTAGTCTTAATTCATCACCATTTCATATAACGAGCAACTAGGGATAATTTAAAATAATGTTCTCATCACCTTATGGTATTACTATTAAAATTACGCACTTTAATGACATAAGGTAGAACAATTATTCAAGAAATCCTTTTATCATGTTAAGAGGTCAATGATAAAGTGATAAATAAAATGACTTATATCATAAAGAAAAGTAAATAATCAAATTATATAAAATCCATATAGCCTAGGGCATATCACTAGCATTAAGCTTGATAATGTGTTCTAGCCCACGTAATCTTTTAGGCCCATTAGTCATTTTAGGGCTAATTTTGCTAGTTTAAGAATTATTGGTGAGTTTAGACCTAAGACGAGCTTTCCTAGTAGATTTTTTGGGTGTAGCTACTAAATAGCTTGGTTTATTGGGCTACAATAAAATTTCCGAGGCCTACTAGTTGATTTAGGCTTGATTCTCAACTTAAGCCTCTAGTTTAGTATCTAATCCACTTGTTTGAGTCATGATTGATCAATAACCACTCTTAATCATGATCATTAGTTAGAAATTAAAAATGGTTAGATGAATATTGTACTCCTAAACTAGTGTTAGTTTAGGGAAGCTTTTGGGTAAATTTTCACTAATCAACCATTAAAATAATACTAATCATCTTTGGTGGTTTTTCAGTGCAATTGAGATTGTGATTACTTATCAAGATTCAAAATAAACCTAGGATCCCTATCTCTAAATTTTGGCTAAGAGGAAATGCACACTCGTTTTGATTTTCTTTCCACAAAAACTCCAAAATAACATGTAAACTTTACTTATATTTGGTAGTATTACAAGTCTTACTACATATAAACATGAAATAATTATATTCCTAAGATTCCTTACTTTGAATGAAGCTTACATGATAGGCATTATTCCTCTAATATATCCTAATTTCCTAAAATATAAGGGAACAAACTAAGAAAAATATACATTGCTACTACCACCATATGGAGGCAAAAATCTTCTTGCTCCAAGGCTTGTTGTTGCTTTCTAGCTAGCTTGGTTTTTCCCCAATCTTTTAGCTAAGTCGAGTCCCTATAAGCTTGGTTAAGTGCTTCTCGCTTTAGCTGTTAGGTTGGTTAAGTTAAGTGATTCCAACTGTAAAGGAATTTAGAGAATGTGTAGGGGTGGTTTCCATTTGGTTTTAGGGATGGCAAAATAGGTTACCTTTTTTGCAGCAAAATGATGGTAGGTTATTGGTAGCTTGGTGTTGTAATCAAGGGTTTGAGTGGTGGTGCAAATGGCTTTAGAGGTGGTGGATGTAATGACTCTAATTTTAAGGTTACTTACTTGAGAAAGAATGACTAAGGAAGAAAAGAAGTGACAGTAAGGAAGAATAGGAGAAGAGGAGAGGGGGATGGGGGTTAGGGTAAGGGTATAGGTAAAGGGTGTTGTAAGAGGAAAGATTAATACCCTTGCCTTATTTTCTTAAAGTACTATTAATGCATGAGACAATGATGTTGATTAGGCAATGATATGAACTCTTGGTTAAAGGAAAGGGATGGGCTAAATCAATTTCTATTTGTGGCAAATCTTCAAATTATCAAGTGAATTACATCAACTTGTTTGACTAAGTTAATTAGATTTGGCTCTAACTTATATGTGTCCATTAGATGAGGTGAGGTGTTAAACTTAAAGTATATCTGAGATGGCTGATGATGAAAATGTGTAGTTTCTTACTCTATTCTTTTGTGTGTTAGCTTGATTTAGTTTGATCTTAAGTGTCTTAATTTTGTTAGTTTAGTTAAGATAATTGGATGCATTTAGTACTAAAATATACATGTGATGTACCCTTGTAAGTGGCACAACTTATGTGTAAAGTCTAAGGCTATATTTTGTCAAATTAGTTTGATTTATCTTGTTAGATGCATATTATCGATAATGATGTTCAGTTATATAAATTTAGGTATTTTATGATTTAATTAAGTTAAACCAAATTATTTGGTATCATCGAATGGTTACTATTAATTATTGGTGTTCAATTATCGAACTTAGAATATTTGAAGATCTTTGTTTCAATTAGAGTCCTCAGGATTTGAATAAGGGTTCTCAGAGTTATAGGAGTTAATTGCGATTCAGTTTGCCATTTACGGTTTTTAATTACAGATTAAGGTTTTCAAATTTAGGGTGTTTGATTATCAAAAGTTGTGTTCCAAGTTAATTTTTATCCACCAATTCTAGGGAATGTCTTATGGCACTTCTCATTGACTCCTGATCTTACTTATTAATTTTATGGGGTTTACATTGGATTAGGTAGGTCGGTCCAATGGGCCCTATTATAAGCTTATTGTGCCAAATTTCCCACAATCATCTTGAATTTGATGGGCTTGACTCTCTAAACCCTATAACCTTAAGTTAAAGAGTCAAATCTAGTTTGATTATTAGGTTCAAGGCTCAGATTTATATTTAACTCTTTATAAGTTCAAAAGGAGAAACATTTACTTAATAATAACATATGGTAGATAATATAATATAAATATTATAAGACAATATTTAGTCTATTACAAACACATAATATTTATGTGTGTGTGTGTGTGTATAGATGACATGTTAATAATAAAAAGGTTAAGTTTATAGTAAATTCCAATTTGGACACAAGAAAGAAAAAGCTAACGATGTTTTCTTTTCTTTCTATTTTTTAAGCACTATCACAATATTATTCTTCATATAATCTTTTCCGCTACGTTATTATACAACCTTTATTGCAATGTTGTATGAGTTTTTCTATCTAGCATCTCATACCGAATGCAGCATAATATTATTTTCATATCATATAATAACCTATACAAATAATGTCTTAAAATATTTTATTTCTACTAATGTCGTTGTTTTTTGTTTGTGTAAACGGGCTAAGCTTAACCACTGGGTTAGGATAGCTTAACACCAATCACTATGTCCTAAGACCCGATTTGAGTTGATTAGCTAGGCATGATGGGCTCTTGATTTTTTTGTTTGATTGTTTAGGTAAATAGTAATGCATATGCATTAGTGATAAATCCCCTAATATAACCTATAAGCCTCTTGTAAGATGAACCTATATTTTGAACCCTTCATCACCATTTTCTCACATGTGTTTTTATTGACACTTTTGGTATGCGTGAATAGAATTACAATTTTGATATCTATTTTGTTTTCCATGTTTGGAAGCATTTTTAAAAGTCGAAATCTTGATTTTTTTAGAGTTGATGATTTTGGTTTTAAAGGGAAATTTAATACCATGATTAAGAAGTGAAATCATGATACAATTCCATCCTCATTAATGATATTTACTTATATTACAATCTCAATTTCATTAATGTACATTTATTGCATCGACGGATTAAGGACATTTTTTACAATTGCACTACATACACGTATTTTTCCTTCCTAAATTTGTCATGATCAATCATTATATAGGGATGAAATCAACAACTTCATTGACATTTCCAAACATAAGAATGAACTCGTTATTCTGTTATTCATTCGATTTTATTCTAATCTGCTCTATTGTAAATCATTTTTAGATACCAAACACAACATAAGTTGTTAGTAATTGTATTAATAGTTAACATATCTATTTACCGGCAGAAGCTATTGCAAACTTTTATTTATTCCTTTATTTTTTATGAGCACTATTTTATACTTTCAACTTTTAAATTATCATTGAAAATAAAATTTTTGCAAAATTTAAAATTTTTAACATAAAATCAATATCTACGCATACTATTTTATTCATGGCATACTTGTGAATGACTCATTTCAACAAGCTTATCAATTCCGTAATATTACTATCTTTTAAAATTTATTTATTAATTTAAAATTCATTATACCATTAATTATAATTATTTGATCACACATGAACTTTAGACATGAAAATAATGTATTCTGATTGATATACCGATTTTTTAAGGCATGTGAACTAGCATACTAGCATGACGGCTATAAGATAACAAGTACGGTCGCATGTATCCACTGGATACCTACCCCATTCTATCAAATTTAAGTAGTTTGGTTATCATATTTTTAGGGATAAAGTTTGTAAAAGTATTCAAACTTTCACATATTTTCATTTTAGTATATAAACTTTGAACTTGTTCATTTTACTATTGTAGATACCACATTTTTATCACCCTTAGGTTTCTTTTCTAATTGGGCCAAATTTGAAAAAAAAAAACTATAATAAAAAAAAACGAAAATTGAAAGAAAATAAAAAAAATAAGGAGTTGAGTCAGTTATTTAGGGTCGGATCGGGCGATGATTGAAGCTATACATTTAATTTAATAAATTTTGAGTCTTGAATAGTTGGGCTTCATTAAAAAAATATTTTTTTTAGTCCAATATAAAGTAAATTTTTATCTAATTTTTATTGGGCTAAATAGACTTAGGATTTATTAAATGAGTTAGCGTGTACATTGGGCTAAATTAAGATAGACTGAATCGGGCCTAAAATAGAAAGCTCGAATAAATATAGGGTTTCTAAAAACTTAATTAAATCTTCAATGAATTTAATAAATCTAAATTGGATATTATTATATCTTTCGAGTATTAGATTTATTAAAATTGAATCTTCATAAAAAATAATTCAAAAGATTCAAATTTATGGCCTATAAATAGTGGGCATTGGCTTGTAAAAAAATAAAATATACACGCTTCATAATTCACATTACATACACATTTCATAATCTTATGCACAATTTCCTAATTCACGCCACTATATACTCCCAAGCCCACACATCATTCAGAATCTCCATTAGCCTTCACACGCCCACGTCACTACACGATCACAACAGTTCAATCACACACGACCCTCACTTCATACACCATATTCACATACAAGCCCACATGTCACCCATACCTACGATAGTAGCAACTTATAGTCGGAAATTAATATCCCACAGCACAGCAATTTACGATCAGCGATCTGCACACACTTCACTATTTGGCAACACATCGTATTGTCTACTGTACGCCGATATGCACACCCGATCCATGTTCGATTACTGCATTTACACGTACGTCCGATCACTGCACTATCCACTGTACATTGATCAACACATGCGAGCCATGTCTGATCACGTAGCAACTTACGGCGCAAGTCCATTGTTCACAAT
This sequence comes from Lumnitzera littorea, assembly GCA_024138015.1. NCBI lineage: Eukaryota > Viridiplantae > Streptophyta > Magnoliopsida > Myrtales > Combretaceae > Lumnitzera > Lumnitzera littorea. Next base: position 127,721,854 of record JAMXBB010000001.1, on the reverse strand, counting down.
TAGTCCATGGCATGAACATGCTAATTACGTATATGATTCAACCTGCATAGGTAATTGACTAAATTATTTTAATTAGTTATTTATTTTGTTTTTAAGTTAATCACTTTATTTTGCTAACTTGTTTTTTTAGTGCAAGTTTTTTTTAATAAATTTTAACATAAACTATATGTCATGTAACTTTGCAATTTTAGATAACTTGTAATTTTTTTTGATAAATTTCATGTTTTTTTTAGTTAAATTGCATTTTTTAGAAAAAAGTTACATATCATCTCTGATAACCATATCTTTGGAAAAGATAAGTATCTAAATTTCGTATCTTAGTAGATTTTACATTTAGGGTTTAGAAAAATTAATTTTTGACTTGTAGTAGTTTTTTTTAAAAAATAAAAATCTTAATTGGAGTTTTTCAAAAGATTTAATTAGTTAGGGTATTTTAAAAAAGTAGATTCGTAAAATTAGATCTTTTTATTGTTTTTTAAAAAATAATAAATTAATAACTAATGTAAATCTAGTTTGATTTCTTTTAAAAAAATCAACTAACTAAATCTTTTCTAAAAAAACAAAACTATGTCAGTTTAATCTCGTTTAACAGATATGTAGGCACCTCCGAAGCAATTATAAAACAAAACTTTTTTTTTTGAAAATTTTGTAAGTAAAATTATTAAAAAATTCATCCTGATTACACTTTTTCATATTTGTACATATTTTAGTATTTTTAGAAAAAATATAAAAAAATAAAAGCTCATTAGTTTTTTTTATTTTTATATGGTAACTTAGTTTTAAGAAGTTAGCCCCTGAGTTTAGATTTTCTAATTTAATTTTTTAAAAAATATTTTTTTAGAACATTTGTAGACTAGTGGCTAAATTAGGATTTTTTCACTTGAAAACCCTAATTTCATTTTTTACCAATTTAATTGGTTAATGACTCAAATTTTTATAAAATATTTTTTAAAAGCATTTTTTTAAGAAAAATGTTTCCTTAATTTAAATCAAATAATTTATATTAAATGACCTGGACTTAATATATGTTAAATTAAAGAAAACCAAAATAGAACTCGACAGAATTAGCGACTCCATTAAGGACCCTGGTGAGCTAGCCATGTAAAAGTAAAAATTATTTAATGGGCTTTCATTTTTTATTTCTTTTTATCTATATATTGTAATATAGTCGTACTAATTGGATTTTAGTGATACAGGCCTAAAAAAAAAATGGCCTAATAGGCCTGTTATTAGGGATTTGGGGGAGTAGGGGGTGAGGGGTGAGGCAGGCTTTATTTAAAAAAAAAAAATCATTTGTGTGCTTAGATATAATTGAACCTAAGCCATCTTAGGAACTTAGGACAAGCGGCCATTATGTAACTCTTAGGTCGTTAGAATCTTTACCCCAGCCTGGCAGTAATAAGCAAACTTACTCAAGTTTCAATGTAGCTTACTAAGTTTTTCTTAAAAAATCCCTAAAGTTATAGAGCTTGAGACCAATAGACCCTATCCTCTTGCATTATTTTTTCTTTTTGAAAAAAAAAAGAGGGTATTCATTTTTTAATTATAAGAAAAGTTTGATTATTATTATCCTCGGTTGGTTGGGCTTTCTTTTTTATAAAAAAAAGGGAAATTAAAATAACCAATTGATAAGGACATATTTTAATGAGTGAATTAGAGAAAATTATTATTGATTTTATAGAAATCATTTAGAATTGTTACTTAAGTGTTCTCATTTGAATATTTCAGGTATTAAAGGATTCAGAGTAGAAATACAGACAATTTAAAGGAGTTTTACGCAAATGAACGGAACCGGAATGAGCTATAGCATGATTGGAATTCAACACGGCTGGCCTTGGGTAAGCCTACAATGTACACTGGCAGCTTTGGAGTCTACGCCGCCAACCTTACAACTTACATCGCCGATCTTCATGGCTGGCCATCAATAAAAACAAGCCATTCACGAGACAACCCTAATTTTTCTTATAAATAAACATGTATTTCATTATTTGAGAGACTTACACACACCTTCCTTAGAGTTAAAAAGAACTTTTTCATTTTCTTTATAGTTAGATAGTCTTAGAATAGTTAATAGATAGTTCTTGAAGAATTCATCTGTAGAATTGATTAGATCGTTGAGAAGATCTTTCTTTCGCTGTGGAGATCAAGTTTTGGAATTACAATTGAAGCTTATCTTTTCAAATTACAAAATTGGTGACATCTATTTTAATTATATTTATGCAATTCTGTGAATTATTCATGCTTTCAATTATGAATTTCTTTACAATTTTAATTAATAGTTGTGCTTTTGTTTTAAATTCCATAGCTAGCTAAATTTATTTATAGGAATTGATAAAATCCTAAGTAGCTAAGATGATGATTGTGTTTATGTTATAGGATTAATAGATATATGGATGATTTATGATTGCAATTTCTATGATTTCAATTATAATTGTTAAAAACCCTAGATTAATTTGATTGATTAATGTGGAAGTTGTGTTAATTGAATTAATTAGAAATTATCTAGAGATTAATGTGATGTTCAGTGATTGATTATTCATTAAGACATTAGGGATAATTGATTTATGACATTAAATAATCATAGTATAGGGAGATATGTAAGCCCCAAAGTTCAGCCAAGTAACCGTAAGATTGAACTTAGAACCTAAAGTTTAGGGCGATCGGCTAAAGGACCCGATCACACCTAAATTATAAACTATTGAGAGAAATATTAGTAAAAATAACCATGTAAACTTAAATTTAAGAAAATAAATAGTAGAATAGGAGACTATAAAATTTTCAAATTTTAAGCATAATAACTGCTAATTACCGAAAAGGCAAAAAGTATAATATAATAACTAATAAATTATTAGAGATAGATTATATGTATACTAAAAATTTTAGAATGACCAAAATAATATTTATGAATGTTCACGTGTACCCTACATGTATTTACGTGTAGATAAAAATATGCGTAATTACTAAAATTGGCCGAAAACTAAGTAAATAATTAAAGAAAATTATAAAATAATTATGGAAAAATAAGAAAAAATCAGAATATGATAAGATGAATCAAGATAAGGTCGTGGCAGGTCCAAAGCTGCAAAATAAAAATTAGCCAATAAAAATTGAACAACTTAAAAGCCAAAAATCAAGGAATTTGAACAAAGTCTTGTCAAATTAATGCATATTAATTACAGCAAATGTCTATAAATAGGGAAAAAAATTTACAGAGCTCATTTGGACAATTTGGAAAGTGAGAAAATTAGGGAGAGTCGAAAATTCGAGAGAAAATCCAGAAAATAAAAAAAAATAAGAAAAACTGTGCAGTTAGGGCATTTAAAGGGAACCCTTACTAGACGAGCAGCTGGAAGTAGACGGCCACCACCACCACACGGTGGTGGCAACGGCCAGGCCGGCCGACAAGGCCACGGCGGCCCGCGGTGGCCGAAGCCACCCAAATCGGTGAGTCCGATTTCCAGCCCGAATCTTGTGTAATTTTGTAAAAATAGTAAATATAATTAGAAAATTATGAATTTTGTTATTCTGAGATATTTTTGTATGTAGTTTGTAGGAAAAATATTATTTTGATGAAATTATGTTCCATAATATATGGTCCCTAAGAAATCATGCAAAACCGAGTACATTTCGGTTTAGAAATAAATGACCTTAGGAGTGTAGTTTCAAGCCCAAAATTTTTGTGTAGATTACTTAGATGATATAGAACAGTGCTATGAAGCCCTTTTTCAAAAATTAATTTTCAAAATTTTTAGATAATTTTTAGGCTCTAAAAAGAGGCATAAAATGAGTAATTTAGGGTTAATTATGTAATTAAATGATTAATTTCTGATTTAGTGAATAATTACATGTTTTAGGATGTTAAGATCTGATGGAGTATGATACTTATAGCATTTAGGGTGTTAGATGTAATTATTAGGTTAATTATGTAGTAAATTAGTAATAGAAAAACATAGTAAATTATGAGTTAATTTTGTAAATTAGAATAATTAGGTGTAAAACCTGATCTAGGATGAATTTAGACATTTTGAAGTGATAATTTATGTTAGAGATGGTAATTAGGGTAATAGAAATATTAGAAATGCATTATGTGTATAATATGTAATAATGCATAATGTGTAATTTTTGAAAATATAATAAATAGGAAATATTAAGATAAAAATTGATATTATATAAATAATAGGGATATATAATAAATCTGATAAGAAACTTGAATTTATGTAATTATATGAAAAATGTAAAAAATTTCTCATATTAGGAGTAAATTCGGTACACAAATAGGGATTTAAATGTATCGGATGGAATAAAATACTGACTAGGGGTAATAATGGTATATAGGAGAACGGGAAGTAATATGATTAATTTCACATTATAGGTTGAAACGGATTTTTAGGGTTGGAATCTAAAACATTACTTAAAAATCGAACTAAAAACCTGGTTCAGAAATCGATGCGAAAACCCAACCTGAACCTAACCTCAAACCTAGAATAATTATAAAAGACCTAATACCTAGATAATTAGGCATATTAAACCTTAAACAAAACCTAACAATAAGCGTTGTAGGATAAAACGAACCTATAATATTTACATGAAAAGCTGAAACCACGTTCGTGTTATAGGGATAACCGGCGATGGCCTGAGCAAATCGGACCTCGGGTGAGCGAGCGAGGAGTCGAGGTAAGTTGGGATTAATACGTTGCTGTATTTTTGGAGGCTTAAGATTATGCTTGGTTGTGCATGTTAGATAGTTGAATGTGTGCATGTGCTTGATTATAGGTGATGCGATGATTCTGTTTGTTGCTTTGGCATATGTTGTATGAATTGTATGTAATGATTGATCACCATAAATTGGACTTAATCAAATATACGACCAGTAATCATAATTGAACATGTATGGCAACCTGTTAGGGGATTTAGGACTCTCCGGCCAAATACCGACCCCTTCGAAAGGGATAGCGCAGGATTGCAAAATGGTCCCTTCTTCATCCTCAGTCGAACTAAGTGACAGGAGAAGAGGTCGCGGCGAGGGTGAAGGCAGTGGTTCGAAGATAGTCGCGGGAGGAGCAAGGTCTCCATTACACAAGCCTGGGTTTGGTCGTGAGCTGTTGCATTAACGGCAACTCCTCAACCCAGATTAGAGCGGGCGCAATTTCTCTAATCTCACGACGAACCGGACAACGTCGTGTGACTCGTCGTGTGATGGCATTTGCTTGCACATGCATTGCACCTAATAAGTGATTGAAAACCTTGTTGTGTGCATGGTATAGTTTTAAGTCCTCCGTCCCTACTTACTGAGCTGTAGTTGCTCACATCCCTATAGACATCGTGCAGGTGCTGGCTAAGAAGCGGTAACCAATTACTCAAAAGCTAGCAACTGCTGGATCCTGAGGAGTGAGGAAAAACATCGAAGAATAAACACATATTTTAAGGTCTAAGTTTTTACTTTAGAATTATTTTTCATTTCCGAATGATGTAATAACTAAGAGATATATTATAGAGGAATATTGAAAACTTTAACTGCAGTAACTGAATTATAGTGATTATATACATATTTCCTCACTTTCTTAGGTAAATGATTTGTTTAAATTACAAATTATCTACTTCAAAGCAGGTTAGTCGTGGACGCCTTGTGTAGATCAGGTCTAAGATAGCGGTTGTAAGGCTAACTTCTATCTTAGGAGGGTTTACACGACGGGGACTGTTACGACTCTGCCGCTTCGGGGCGTAACAAGATATATGATTGTAATTTAAAGCTTAATGTTAATTAAAGATGCAAGAGCTGACTAATTAATTAGAGGTTTAAGTCCTTAAGTTTTAAGGCATAATAATTTTACTTGAATGACCATATAGCTATTAATCTACATAACATGATAACAATTTGATTTGTATAATCTAGGATGGATTCTATTTTTCCATAATTCTTAATCAATTGCTTAGTTTTAGATATTTTATAGTTATTTTCTTTTTATTAGTTTTAGTATAATTATTAGATTAGATAATTTATTTTTGATTACCTGAGTATAGATAAGAACTACCATAGGATTAGTAATTTCTTAGTCCTCGAGGAATCGACAACCTTACTTACTCTATATTACTTGATTCTAACCCAGCATACTTTTTGGGGTATTCGCGATTTATTTATTTATATATATATAGTTTAAGCAAATCAAGTTTTTGGCGCTGTTGTTGGGGATTGAAAATATTAAACCTTTTAACTTTGTTGGTACTTTAGGCGCACTTGATGATGTATGTTATTTTTGTTCTCTTTGCAGGTGTTTTATGCGCAGGAGTAGAAGTGCTGAAATTCTACCACTAGATTTTGAAATAAAGCACACTTTACATTAGTTGAGGTGAGAGAACAGAAGAAGGATAGAAGAGATAGTGGGTAATGAGAATAAAAATCAAATACAAGGAGTTCTGTATAAGCCCCAAAACTAGTATTTCGAGGTTCCGATCGGTTGAAAGACCCAATCAAGCCTAAATTATAAAGTAAAGCTAAAAATATTAGTAAAATAATCCCGTAAGTTTGAATTTAAGAAAATAAGCAATAAAATAAAAGACTATAAAAATTCCAAATTTTAAATATAGAACTCATTATTTATCGAAAATAAGTAAAATGCATTCCGATAATTAACGAATCGCTAGAGATAAATTATATGTATATTAAAAATCATAAAATGACCTAAAAAATATTTAGGAATATTTATTTGTACTATATATGAATCTACATGTAGGTATAAATACGTGTAATTACTTAAAATACGTGAAATGTGCTAAAATAATACTAAATAATTAAAGAAAATTCATAATTGATTAAGAAAAGATCAAGAAAAATCAGAAAAAATAAGGAAGGATCCAGAATTGGGTCATGGCAGCTAGAGAAAATAAGAAAAAAATCAACTAATTAAATTAGAACAACACAAAAGCCAAAAATTAAAGGATAAGGCAATTGTTTTATCCAATTTAATACACAATAATTATCCTAAAGCTCTATAAATAGCAAGAAAAATTCAAAAGCTCATTTGGATAGTTAGAAATAAGAGAAAATTAGGGAGAGGTGAAAATTGAGAGAAAAATTCGAGTTAGAAAAAAAATAAGAAAAACTGTGCAATTAGGGCCTTTATAGGGAACCTAGACCAAACGAGCAGCTGGGAGTGGACGGCCACCACCACCACACGGTGGTGGCAGCGCCCAGACCGTTTGACAAGGCCACGGTGGCCGGCGGCGGCTGAAGCCACTTAGATCGGTGAGTCCGATTTCCAGCCTGATTCTTGTGTAATTTTGTAAAAATAGTAAATATTATTAGAAAATTATGAATTTTGTTATTTTGAAATATTTTTGTATGAAGTTTTTAGAAAAAATATTATTTTGATGAAAATATGTCTCGTGATATAGGGTCCTTAAGAAATCGTGCAAAACCGAGCATGTTTCAGTTTAGAAATAAATGACCTTAAGAGTGTAGTTTTGAACCCAAAATTTTTGTGTAAACTACATAGATGATATAGAATAGTGTTATGAAGCCTGTTTTCAAAAATTAATTTTCTAAAATTTTAGATAATTTTTAGGCCTCAAAATGAGGCATAAAATGGGTAATTTAGGGTTAATTAAGTAATTAAATAGCTAATTACTGATTTAATAAAAAATTATATGTTTTAAGATGTTGAAATCTGATGAAGTATGATACTTGTAGCATTTAGGGTGTTAGATCTAATTATTAGGTTAATTATGTAGTAAATGAGTAATAGGAAAAAAAAATAGTAAATTTTAAGTTAATTTTATAAATTAGGGTAATTAGTAGTAAAATATGATTTAGAATGAATTTAGACATTTTTAAATGATAATTGAATTTGGGAGATAGTAATTAGAGTGATAAAAATATTAAATGAGTATTATATACATAATAAGTAATAGTACATAATACACAATTATTATAAATATAATAAATAGAAAATATTAGAATAAAAATTGATATTATGATAATAATAAAAATATACAATAAATCTGATAAGAAACATGAATTTATGTAATTATATGAAAAATGTAAAAATTTCTCACATCAGAAGTAAATTTGGTACACTAATAAGGATTTAAGTGTACCGAGTGGAGTAAAATACTAATTAGAGGTAATAATGATATTTAGGAGATCGGGAAGTAATGTGATTAATTTCACATTATGGGTTGAAACGAATTTCTAGGGTTGGAGTATCAAACACTATTTAGAAATCGAACTAGAACCTAATTTAGAAATCGCTGCGGAAACCGAACTCGAACCTAACCCCAAACTTAGAATAATTGTAAAAGACTTAAGACCTAGATAATTAGGCATATTAAACCCTAAACAAAACATAACAATAAGCGTTATAGGAAAAAACGAACCTATAATAGTTATATAAAAAACTGAAACCACGTTTGTATTATAGGGATGATCGGCAATGGCCTGAGCAAGTCGGACCTCAAGTGGGTGAGCGAGGAGTCGAGATAAGTTGGGATTAATACAATGCTGTATTTTGGAGGCTTAAGATTATGCTTAGTTGTACTTGTTAAATAGTTGAATGTGTGCATGTGCTTGATCGTAGGTGATGCTATGATTCTGTTTGTTGTTCTGGCCTGTATTGTGTGATTTGTATGAAATGATTGATCACCCTAAACTGGACCTAATCAAATATACAACCAATAATCATAATCGGACTTGCATGACAATTCATTAGGGGAAACTTAGGACTTTCTGGCCAAATACCGACCCCGTCCCTTCTTCAACCTTAGTCGAACTAAGTGACAGGTGAGGAGGTCGCAGCGAGGGTGAAGTCAGTGGTTCGAAGGTAGTCACAGGAGGAGCGAGATCTCCATTGCACAAGCTTGGGTTTGGTCGTGAGCTGTTGCATTAATGGCAACTCCTCAACCTGGATTAGAGCGGGCGCAATTTCTTTAATCTCACGATGGGCTGGACAACGTCGTGTGATGGCATTTGCTTGAACATGCATTGCACCTAATAAGTTGATGTTACGCCCCGAAGTCGCGAAGTCGCAACAGTCCCGCCGTGTAAACCATTCTATGATAGAAACTGGCCTCACAGTTCCTACCATAGAGATAATCTACACAAGGCGTCGACGACCACTCGCTTTGAAGTAAACAGTTCGATTAATGATTATACTACAAATATGATGAGTAACTCAAATTACTATTAAACATAGATAATCATATAAATAAGTCTACAGAGCTTCCCAGGAAGATTTACATAATAACTACAGTTTACTAATTTACAGAATAACTAACAGTCTTCATCCTTTAACTACAAGGTCAGTCTGGTTACACATTAAGCTAAATAACTTGATCCTCACACCCCTGCCTTCAAAAAGACTAACCTCTGGATAATTGTAGGGCGGCATGGTACTTGAAGAGATTACAAATCAGAACCTGCAAAAGGATCTATAAGGGTATGAGCAACTACAACTCAGTAAGTTGAATTGGAGACTCATGAATGCATACAAGCACAAACAGGATTATCAAACAATTATTTTCATGCAATGCAACAATCAAGTGTCATCGCACAATGTAGTCTGGTCCGTTGTGAAATCAGAGAAATTTCACCCGCTCCGATCCGGGTTGAGGAGTTCCATGTTATGCAGCAGCTCACAACCAAACCCAGGCTTGTACAATGGAGACCTCGCTCCTCCCGCGACTACCTTCGAACCATTGACTTCACCCCCGCCGCGACCTCCTCTCCTGTCACTTAGTTCGACTGAGGATGAAGAAGGGACCATTTTGCAATCCTGCGCTATCCCTTTCGAAGGGGTCGGTATTTGGTTGGAGAGTCCTATGATCCCCTAACGGGTTACAATGCATGACGTTTTCGGTTATTACGGTCGACTAAGATTAAATTCCGGTTAGGGTGTTCAAACAAGTCCACAACAATTCAATCAGTCACAAAATCACTCACAGCACAAATTCCAGCACGAATTCAGATACATCACACATGCGCAAACTACTTACAATCACAAGCATATACAAGCCTAAGTCTCCGAGCACTACAAAACTAGTACTCTATTACAATAAGCAATAACCCAACTTACTTGAATTTGCTCGGTCGCTCGATCCTCAAATTACGAGCTGATTTGTTTCTGGGTGTCCTATAATGTAAAGAGGTCCTTTTAGTACTTATTTTTTATGGATTCTTATTCTAATTTATAATGTAACTCATTTTCCTCATGTATACCTACAACGTATTAGTAATTCGTTGTATTTTATTTCGGGGTTCGGTTCCTAAACTAGATTCTAGTTTTAATTCCTAGGTCGTAATTAGGCTCGAATCCCAATGTGACATTAATCACCTTATGCTCGGGTATTCAAATATCCTATTGGGTCGTAATTTTGGTATTCTAACTATTCGGTACACACTAACCCTAATTGGGATATCGGATTTATTCCCGAGGTGTAAAAATCTTACATTTTAAGATATTTACTTAAAATTAAATATTAATTCCGATTTATTATTTTTCTGATTTCAATTATAATATTATCTAAATAACTTTATTTTTTTTAAATTTAGTAATTTATATTTTCACATATTCCTAATTTCTCATATTCTTTACCTAATTTCCCTAATTAACCATAATTAGTACCTAAAAGCTAGGATTAGGGTTCCACTACAGAAATTAACTTCCTTAATCATCTAATCAAGATCCAAATCAGTAATTAACATCCTAATTACCTAATTAATCCCAAATCACCCAATTTTACCATCATTTTAGGGCTAAAAATTAACTTAAAATTTTCGAAAATTAATTTAAAAAAAAAGGGCTTCATAGCACTGTTCTAAATCATATGAGAATCCTACAGAAAAATTTTGAGCCCCAAACTACATCCCTAAGCCTATTTAATTTCCGGTTTAATCATGCTCGGTTTTGATCAATTTCTTAAGAACCCTATATTTCCAAACATAATTAAACTAAATCAATATTTTTCCCTAAATCTACATACAATAAAACCTTAGAATAACAAGTTTCATAATTTTCTGGGCAAAATAACTAATTTTACAAAATTATACAAAAATCGGGATGAGTAAATGACTAACCAGTTCAAGGATTTCTGGCCGTCCAAACCTGGTCCAAGGCTGTCGGCCGGTCCAGACGCTGGTCCTAGGGTAGGGTGGTGGTGGTGGTTCGGTCCCAGGTGGTGGTGGTTGGTGGTTCCAATTCACCTTGCTAATCTGCACAGTTTTCTTTTTTTTTTTTTATTTTCTGGAATTTCTCTCGATTTTTCTTGTGTTTCGATTTTTCTCAGATTACAAACTGTCCAAATGTCTTCTGTGAATTTTTTCCTTATTTATAGACAAACATAGTAATTAATGTGCATTAATTTGATGTGATTTTGCCCATTTCCTTGATTTTAGGCTTTTAGTTTGGCACATTTTTATTGGCCAATTTTTTTTCTTTTCAGTCACGACCTAATCCAGTTGCAGACCTCTCCTTCTGATTTTTTTATAATTATTTTGTATTTTTCTTTAATTATTTACTTAATTTTCGGCCTATTTTAGCAATTACGCGTATTTTTATCTACACGTAAATACATGTAGGGTACACGTAAACATTCCTAAATATTATTTTGGTCATTCTAAAATTTTTAGTATACATATAATCTATCTCTACTAATTTATTAGTTATTATATTACACTTTTTGCCTTTTCAGTAATTAGTAGTTATTATGCTTAAAATTTGAAAATTTTATAGTCTCTTATTTTACTACTCACTTTCTTAAATTTAAGTTTACAGGGTCATTTTTACTGGTATTTTGTTAAATAGTTTATAATTTGGGTTTGATCGGATCCTTTAGCCGATCGTCCTAAACCTTGGGTTTAAAGTTCAAACCTATGGTTACTTGGCTTGGCTTTAGGGTTTACAGTTGATTGATAACCCTGTTGTGTTTATGATATAGTTTTAAGTCCTCCATTCTAACTTACTGAGCTGTGGTTACTCACATCCCTATCGACGTCGTATAGGTGCTGACTAAGAAGCGGCAAACAACTACTCTGAAGCTAGCAACTGCTAGATCCTGGAGAGTGAGAAAAAACATTAAAGAATAAACACATTTTTAAGGTCTAAGTTTTTATTTTAGAATTAGTTTTCATTTATGAATAATGTAATAACTAGGAAATATATTACGGAGAAATATTGTAAACTTTAATTGCAATAACTAAATTATAGTGTATATATATATTTTCTTACTTTCTTAGGTAAATTTTTTTTTTTAAATTACAAAATGTTTACTTCAAAGTGGGTTAGTCATGGATGCCTTGTGTAAATCAAGTTTAAGATAGCAGTTATAAGGCCAACTTCTATCTTAGGATGGTTTACACAGCGAGGCTGTTACAACTTTGCCGCTTCGAGGCATGACATTCTACGAACATTACGAGACTATACAGTACTCACGGTGATGGGTTTGGTTATAAGGAGGCCTACCATTTAGGCTAACAACTTCAAGTTGAAGCTATCCCTCATTCAGATGGTTCAGACAAATCAGTTTGGAAGATATCCTAATGAAAGTCCTGACAAGCATGTTGCAAGATTCCTCCAATACTACAATATAGTTAAGATAAACTACATAACCAACAAGGTTAACCGATTACAGCTCTTTCCCTTTTCACTAAGAGATAAAACCAGAACTTGGTTTCATTTATTGCCATAAGAATCGATTACCACTTGGGCTGATCTTTCATCAAAGTTCTTAAGGAGATTTTTCCCACCTGCTAGGACCGCGAAACTAAAGAGTGACATCACCAACTTTACTAAGTTTAGTGGTGAGTCACTTTATGAGGCATGGGAGAGATTCAAGGAGGCGATCAGAAAATGCCCACATCATGGCTTGCTAAATAATCTCCTAATTGAGATTTTCTATCTTAATCTGGATGAGACATTAAGATCTTTAGTTGATGCTACAACTAGAGGTGCTATGATGGGTAAGACTTATTATAGACACCTAATTTTTACCCCCTTTGTTTTTATTTTTATTATATTTCTTTCTTGTCTTAATAGGCCTTAAATTAGGAAAAGTACAAAAAATAGAAAAATAAGAAAACCCTAAAAATATGAAATTTAGGAAAAAATACAAAAATTTTCAAAAAATAAGAAAAGCGTAAAAAATATGAAATTTGGATAAAAAAAAAACACAAAAATTGAGAAATTTAGAAAATGGGAAAATTTGGAAAAAAGTTAGAAAATTGAAAAAATTACAAAAATTAGCAAAATTGAAAAAAAAAAAGATTTTAGAAAATAAATTTTTATTAAGGTAGATTTTTATTTTTTTAATTTAGTTTAGAAGTTGGATCGTTGAACCTGGGCTTAAATTTAAATCTAACCCAGGTTAACCAATACCATATGTGTAATTTGTACATATGGATAAGGCACAGGCCAACGGCCTAATGGTTAAGTATATGGACTAGGCATGGGGTTTGAGTGTAAGGTCTTGGATTCGAATCTTAGCAAAGACAGGAAGGCCATTTATCTTTTTACACGATATGTCTTAACACGTAGCAACGTCGGGTTAAACGGTCTTGTTGACGTAGCGTACCACGTTAACTGCTACGTGTCACTTAATGACACTTAGTAGGTTGGGAGTGGTCAGCACTTTCCCTCTTTTCCCTCATTTTCCTCCCCATTTTCCTCCTTTTTCCTTCTCAAGAATAGCTTGACCCCTTCACTTTGGCCTTTGATTTTGTGCTTTTTTCTTATTGAAACACACCAATTAATGGTGCCAATTCATCCTCTGCATAGGCTACTATGAATCAAGCCCTTTAAGACGTCTAAATACAATTAATGGAGCATTCAATTTGAGCTCCAAAAATCGAAAAAAAAAAATATTTTTCGGGGAGTTCATACAAGGACACACAACAACCTACGAGCTTCGGAATCAACTTACGAGCTCTCTCTCTCTTCTTTTTCTCATTTTCTCTCTTTAGCCACGGTGCTCTCTCTCTCTTCGAATTTCTCTCCCTTTAGTTCACCACCATTAGCCACTACCTTAGCTAGTTCCACCACCACACAAGCTACCTAACCCAGCCACTTTCGACCTCCGTCGTAGCTATTAGCATCGCCACCAAACTACCTCCACAAAACCTTAACCACCATGTCCCGATCACGGTCGTGAGAAATCAAAAACAGCGGCCATCCACCCTCGAGTTACGCTCATGATCAGCTAAAGCGGCCAACCATTCCCGCGTTACGCTCGTGATCAGCTGAAGTAGCTGTCCACCCTACGATCATGCCCATGACTCCCTTCAGGTGACTGCTTTATTCTTCGTCAATTAGAAATCGACCTAGATCTGAAGCCCAACCTGAGTCCAACCTGAAGTCTGCTGCAGGTCTAATCCGTGCGCCTACTACATTCGAAGCTTTTTTTTTGTTTCTTTTTTTTTTTTAGTTATTTTTTATTTTTATTTTTCTTTTCTTTATAATTGTAAATGTAAAAAAAAATGAAAAAGAAAAAAGGAAGAGAAGAAAAACAAAAAGAGAAAGGGAAAAAAAAATAGAAGTAGTTTATTTATTTATTTAGTTCAATAGAATTAGATAGAATAAATAGTAAAAAATAAGATAATAAAAATAAAAATAAATAAATAAGTTAGAGAATAAAAATTATTTTGACACTAAAAAAAATTAAGTTTTCAAAAATAAATTAACCCTTTACAAATTAGGACTACTCTTAGATTTTTTCAGACCTTTGTTTGAACTTTTCTTAAATAAACTAAAATAAACTAAAAACATAAATTCGATATATTTTCAAATTAAAATAAACTCAATCCACTAAAGTTTTTATGAAGAGAACTACGTACGTCTAATCCTGAATAACGGGTACGTATGCACCTATAAGGTGACAATAAAAATGAAAAAAAAAACTAATTTTCCTTTTTTAGTTTAGATCACTTCATTAGAGTACTAATAATCGAGTTCCATCTATTAAAATTGAAAGGCGATTTTTAAGTTTAATTTTAATTTTGGAAAGTCAATAGTACTTATAAGGGTTTAAAATTCTTAATCCCTAAATCTATGATCTCCGGTTTCAAAAACTGTTTTACAAAATTGGTTTTTCTCATTAAACTAGTAGCTTTGGTTATAACTTAACTTCGATCAAGTGGCGACTCCAAAGTTATTTTCAAAATAAAAGGATCGATTTTTTTTAAATCTTAGTCGAGGGCCAGTATTAAAAGGGTAGGGTTTAATACTGGTAGGTTTAAAGAAGGCATAATTTAAAAAAAAAAAAAAGAACTGAGAGGGTGAAAAAACCAGACTCGATACCTATGATGAAGCAAGTGCACTGATAGAAGAGATAGCCTCTAGTGCACATAATTGGCAAAACGAGAGAAGCAAGTTAGGAGTGGCAGTAATCAATAACAATAATACCGTGTCTCAATTAGCAGCTCAGATTGCAGCTCTTACTACCGAGGTAAGTAAACTCACCTCAACACAATCTTTTAATTCTAATCTTATCATTTTTTGTGAGTTATATTCAAGACCACATTTGAATCTTAAGTGCCTAATTGGGAATCCCTCAACTCTAACTAGTAGAGAACGGGTGAACTTTGTCAACAATTTTCAACGTAGTAATTAAGGACCATAGTCAAATACATATAATCCTGGGTGGCATAATCATCCAAATTTTTCATGGAGAAATGAGAATAATGCATTTTAACCACCACCTGGATCCTAGAAGCAAGGTCCTACTCAGAACACTTTACCTTAGCAAAATTAGTCTAGAATGGAAGAGCTCATGTTGAGCTATATGCAAAAGACTGACACCATATCATAGAATCAACAGGCGACTATTTGGAATTTAAAGAATCAAATTAGTCAAACTTGTCAATAGTTGAGTAATGGACCATTAAGGTCTTTACCCAACAATATTGAAGAGAATCCCAAAGGTGTCAATGCTATTATGTTGAAGAGTGGGAAGGAAGTTAAAACAGTTGATAGACGAGTAGAAGAAAAAGAGGAGAATTCAAGGAAAGGAAAAGGCAAGCAAATAGAAGAGGAACCAAAGTAGAAGTCACCAGAAGTGAAACCATATGTTCCTCTAGTTCCCCTTCCAAGAAGACTAAAGCAACAACAGCTATACGCTTAATTCACCAAATTCTTAGATGTCTTTAAGAAGCTGCAAATCAACATTCCTTTTGCAAAGGCACTTCAGTAAATACTTTCGTATGCTAGATTTACGAAGGATTTACTCACCAAGAAGAGAAAGATTGATGGGAATGAACCGGTAATGCTTACAAGGGAGTACTCCATGATCCTTTAGAAAAATTTATTTACCCTGCCTAGAAAACAAAGAGATCAGGGGAGTTTTGTTGTTCCTTGCACTATAAGAAATTTTTATTTTGATAAAGTTCTTATCAATTCAAGTGTAAGTATAAATTTAATGCCTTTGTCTATTTTCAGGAAGCTGAGACTTACAGATTAAAAGGAGACTCATGTCACCTTGCAACTTACTGATAGGAGTATCAAATACCCAAGAGGTATTGTCGAGAATGTCCTGGTGAAAGTAGATTAGTTTATCTTCTCAGTCGACTTTATAGTCATGGAGATGGAAGAGGATAGAGAAGTACCCATGATCCTTAGAAGACTGTTTCTTGCAACATGTAAAGTATCGATAGACGTAGAATAAGGTAAGCTTACTTTAAGAGTTATGGACGATCGAGTAACTTTTAATGTTTATGAAGCCATAAAACATTTTAATGATTGCAAATCTTGTTACACTATTGATATTTTTTATGAGATTACCTGTGAGTCTATAAAAGAGAAAGCAGGATTGGATACCATGGAATCAGTTCTTAGGGATCTGGATGATTGGAGCGATGATGACAAGCTCGAAAAAGAAGAAGGCAGGAAACAAGTGTCAAAAATCAAAGCTCGATACTAGGAAGAGCTAGGTACCAGTAAGAAGAAGCTAGTCCCATCATTAATACAACCCCCGGTGCTTGAACTTAAACCTTTACCTAGTCATTTAAAATATGCTTATCTTGGAACAAATGATACTTTGCCAATAATTATCTCTTCTTCTTTGACAAGTGATTAGGAGAAACAACTTCTAGGAGTTCTGAAAGAGCATAAAGAGGCCATTGGGTAGACCATTACTGATATCAAGGGGAACATCCCTTGATTTACACTCACAAGATATTGTCAAAGGTTGAGTGCAAACCCACAGTACAACTACAGAGACGACTCAACCCAACTCTCAAGGAGGTAGTAAAGAAAGAGGTACTCACATTGCTAGATACCGATATCATCTACCTTATCTCAGTTACATACAAGGATATGGAGGGAACCTAGAGCATCCTTAACTGAACATATAAATTTGATTAACAACTTTGCCTATCACCTTAAGGTACTAAAAGAAGATCAATTTAAAGGATGGGTAGTCGTCATAAGCAAGATGTAGCCAAGGGATTTTATGTGGATAGCTAGGTGGAGCAACTGCACTTAAGCTATCTTAGGGTGCATCGATTATGTAGGTGTCCCTTTCATTGGCATTACAGGTTTAATGGGGTATTTCCCAGCTTGGGTCACCAAACAGCTAGGTCCGCTTCAAGAGATGGCATATAAGGATTCTTTAGAAAGTGTTACATTACATTATCAAAATCCTTGCTTACCCACTACTACATTGATTTAGTGACTAGCAGAACTTATGAAGCTATGGGAACGAAGGGAAGTCAAGGAGATAGTGAACGTGGGAATTTTGAGGGGCAAAGTTAGGGAATACCGAGCCACCAAATTGTTTATCTATGATCAACTGAAGAAGACGGGAAAGATACGATATGAAGCTTTGGATGTAATCAAACATGAGCTAAAGTCAGAACACTTTTCACCTACCAAGTAGGCCTATCGAGACACTATACGAGCCAGAGTTGAAGCCTAGTTCCAAGAATGCAAAAGGATCATTGAAGAATTAAAAATGGAGAATGAGAGATTACTAGAAGATAACCAGTTCTTGAGGAGTAAGATTTGAGAAAGAGATGTTACGGTTTGAAGACTCATGAGAGAAGTTGATAAAATCCGTCCTAGCTAGATCCATTGACTTTTATTAATATAAGATTTGATTTTTTTTTAGGAAGATTAGTTAAGAGTTTTTTTTTTCTTTTCTTAGTCCATTGTTTAGGCTTGATTTTATGATTATTAATAAATTTACAGCTTCATTAAATGAAAGTCTTTATTGGTTGCTCAATTTTTTGCTCTTTTTTCTTTTGCCTTTTAAACAAAAATAAAATAAAAATAACAAAACAACAAAACAAAAAAAAAACAAAAAAGAAAAAAAATCTTAATTCACAAAAATGTCTAAACTTGGGTCTTTGTATGATTTTGAAGATAGCACCTAAGCAAGCAGACTCTGTTAAAGTTCGATATTCACTCATTCAAAGGCAAGAATGTTAATTCACGGTAGTGGAAACGTCAATCAAACCAAGCCTGACTTGAGAGTCACAACCTTGGAAGAAAATATGATCAAGATGGCTGAATAAATTCAAGCTCTCACTTCGAATATTGAAATTCTCAATGATCACCAAGTATCTTAAGTCAACTCAAATTGAAATGTAGAAGCGACCCTTCCTCTTGAACTGAAAGATGCGAAATTAGTCCCCAATGCTTAGATGTGGAGGAAAGAGATTGAGGAAAAACATAAAGAGATGGAAATGAAGTTTAAGTAGAAGTTGACTGAGAAGATGAAAACCCTAGAAATAGTTAATGGGCTCGAGTAGATGGGAATGGTCAATTTGTCAACGTATGAATATAATGATTTCCCAAAAAAGTTTAAAGTTCCAAAGTTTGAGAAGTATGATGGGACTGGCTGACCCAGGTTATACATTAGAAAGAAGGGAAAGCATACGAAGTATGATAAAGTGATGGTTCAAACCTTCCAGGATAGCTTAATCAGGCCCGCCTTGACTTGGTATGCCTAACTGGACTTGAATGAGATTGATACATGGGATATGTTAGCCTGAGCTTTTTATAACCAGTACAAGTTCAATATTAAGGTAACTCTATCCATGTGAGATTTGAATAATCTATGAAAGCCAATGAAAGCTTTAAGGAGTATGTGTCACATTCCGAAGCGGCAAAGCTGTAATAATCCTGCCGTATAAACCATTCTAAGATAGAAGCTAATCATACAGCCGTTATCTTAGACTTGATTTACACAAGACATCCACAATCAACTTACTTTAAAGTAAACAGTTCATAAATTAAATAAATTACTTACCTAAGAAAGTATGAAAATATATATATATATTATGATTCAAATATTACAAATCATGTCTGCAAAGTTTCATCGTACTATATTTCCTAAGTAATACATTATTTGAAAAAGGAAGATTATAAAATAAGAGTTAAGACCTTAAAAATATATCTATTCTTTAAATGTATTTCCTCACTCCCTAGGTTCTATCAGTTGTTAGCTTCAAGGTAAATATAGCCTGCTTCTTAATTATCACTTGTAACAACGTTTATAGGAATATGAGCAACCAACAACTTAATAAGTTGGGATAGAGACTTAAAACTATACCTCAAACACAAACTGGGTTATTAATCAAATCAATTAAATGCAATTCATGTTCAAGCAAATGCCATCACATGATGTTGTTCGGCTTATCGTGAGATTAGAGAAATTGTATCCGCTCTAATCTAGGTTAAGAAGTTTTCATTTAATGCAATAACTCACAACCAAACCTAGGCTTGTGCAATAGAGACACCGCTTCTCCCATGACTACCTTTAAACCATTGACTTCACCCTTATTGTGACCTCCTTACTTATCACTTAGTTCGATTAAGGATGAAAAAGGGGTCAATTATGCTATCCAGCACTATCCCTTTCGAAGGGGTTAGTATTTGGCCGGAAAACCCTAACGTTTCTCCTAATTGGTTGCTATGCAGATCCGATTTAGAATTTCAAGTTATATATTTAATTAGATCCAATTTAAGATGTTCAACCATTTTAAACAAATTACACAAATACAAGCCAGAGTAGTAAATCAGAATTACAACATCAACTTAGAAACAAGCACATGCGTACAGTCAATTATCTATCAAGCATAATCAAGTATAATTTCAAGCCTTCGAGTACTACAAATTAATACTTTGAAATATAGTAATGTATTAATCCCAACTTACCTAAACTCCTCACTTGGTCATTCGAGGTGCAACTCATACAAGCCATCGCCCATAATTCCCTATAATACAAATATTATTTTAGTTTCCATATAACTGCCATAGATTGGTTTTTGTTTTGAAATTTGTATTCTTATCTTCAATTTAGGGTTTTATTATACCTAACTATTCAGGTTTTTAAGTCTTTTACAATGATTCTTAATTTTAACCTAAGTTTTAATTCGGTTTCCTAATTGGTTTCTAAATTAACTTAGTTTTCGATTATGGATTTTATACATAAACCCTAAGAATTCATTTTGACCCATAATGTGAGATAAATCACATTATTTTCAAGTATCCTAAATATCGTTTTTAATCTCTAACCAATGTTCTAGTCTGTATGGTATATCTTAATCCTCATTAAACCACCGAATTTACTTTTAATGTGAGAAAATTTTATATTTTTCATAAATTTTCCCTAATTTAAGTTTCCTACCAGATTTATTACATAATTCTATCATTATTATATTATCAATTTTATTCTAATATTTTCTATTTATTATATTTCCAATTTCACATATTATGTATTATTACATATTATTCACTTATTTTACTTATTTAATACTTCTAACATTACATATATCATCCTTTACTACCAATAACATGTGAAGATGTCTAATTATATTCTAAATCAGAATTTATACCTAATTATCCTAAATTATAAAATTAACTTGAAACATACCATTTTTACTTATTACATATATGCTCCATAATACTCTAGTAATTATATTTAACACCCTAAAGGCTACAAATATCATACTATATCATATTTCAACATCCTAAAATATATAATTATGCACTAAATCAGTAATTATCCCTTTAATTATCTAATTCGCCCAAAATTACTCATTTATGCATTATTTTAAAGCCTAAAAATTACTTGAAACTTTCAAAAATTTATTTTTGAAAAGGGGCTTTACAACATTGTTCTATATCTCCTAGGTATTTTACACAAAAATTTTGAGCTTAAAGTTACACTCCTAAGGCTATTTATTTCTAAATCAAAACGTGCTCGGGTTTACGCAGTTTCTTAGGCACTGTATATTTTCAGATATAATTAAATCAAACCAATATTTTTCCCTAAATCTATGTATAATAAAACATCAGAATACTAAAATTCATAATTTTCTAGATAAAATTAATAATTTTAATAAATTACATAAAATGGGGCTGAAATTAGACTCACTTAGCTGTTGGGCTTCCGGCCACCAGTGGTAGTGTTAGGGGTGTTGGCTAGTCCAGGCAGTGGGTGTAAGGCGTAGTGGGGGAGGTAGTTTGATTTCAATTGGTAGTAGGTTGTGAGTTCGGTCCAATTACCCTAATTGCACAGATTTTCTGTAATTTTTGAAAAACAAACCCTAACTCTCTCTTTTCGATTCACTCTATTTTTCTCATACTATAAACTACCCAAATGAGCTTTTAAAAGTTTTTGGGTTTTTATAGAGCTTTAGAGGATTTTATTGCATTAATTTAAGTTGACAATTGGGCTTATCTTTTTCTATTTTGACTTTCTAGTTAGGTTAATTTAATTGGTTTAATTTTTTTCTTTCCTCCCTATTTTGTTACGACCTAGATCTAGATAATTCCCCAACTTTATGATTTTTTTTTGTAATTTTCTTTAATTATTTGGCATTTTCTAGCATTTTTCAAGCATTTTAGGTAATTTTGTATATTTTTACATACGTGTAAATATATATGGAGTACAAGTAAATACTTCAAAATATTATTTATGTTATTCTATAATTTTTAACATGTATATAATTTATTTTTAGTGGCTCATTAATTATCGAAAGTTATTTTACGCGTTTCCGATAAATAACGGGTAATTTATATATAATTTAATATTATAATAATTAATTATTTTATTCTTTATTTTCCTAAATCTAAACTTACGAGATCACTTTTACTAATATTCTTAACTTCGTCATAAAATTTAGGCTGGATTAGACAATTTACTCAATCACCCTTAATCTGATAAATCGAACCCTAAACACCAAATTGTAGAGCTTACAGTATGCTCAAAGATGGAAGGGCATGGTAATTAGGGTGACTCCCCCCTTAACAAAAAAGGATTTGATCTTTGCCTTATTAACACTCTTGGAAGCTTATACTGCTAACATTTGGTAGGTCATTTTGTCTCTAACTTTGTAGAGATTGTAATATCAGGGAGCCGAATTGAAGAAGCTGTCTCTATCAAAAGGCTTCCTAATCCTGAAGCAGTCGAGACGAAGACGCTTCCTATGAGATTCTTCAACAGAGCCAAAGAAGCTATTGTTAACGTTATTAATATTGATAATCTTGTTAGACATGCAGCACTGGTAACCATGTTAGGAAATTCTAATCCCCTACCGAATCCAAATCAGAATAACCGACCACAAAGAAGATAGTTTACTAAGATCCCCATTCCTCTAAGCCAAGTTCTTGCATGACTAAGGAAATAGAATCTCTTAACATTTGAAATATCGAATGAAGGATAGAAACCGATGGACTATAAACCAGAGCTCCGCTACGATTATCATTTGGAGCAAGTGAGATATTCTACAGACTAATGCTGGAGACTCAAACATAAGATCCAAGATCTCATTGATGCTAAGTTGGTGCAATTAGACTTCATTCAAACTCTTACTCTCAATGTGGGTAATAATCCTCTACTAGATCATGGATGCTCAATCAATATGATCATTGCTGAAGTGCTTGAACCAGAAGTTGATCTAGATAGTCTCCTCATCACCATTGAAGAGGTAGCTTCGAATCTAAGGCAGGTCAGACATTTACAGAATATGAATCTTAGAGATAGAATCCAAACCGGAGTAGACCAGCAATATATCAATTATTGAAGGATGGGAAGATAAAGAAGGCTGATATTATGGCTATGATGGTTCTAAAACCATGAAAGAAATGTACTCAGAAGGCGTTCAGAGAAACGTATGAAGCTAGAGTTGACAGTCGATACCTTGGGAGAGCTGTCAAGCAAATTTGAGTACTTGGTCAATTATGTTGGTTCACCTGTAATATATACTGACGAACCACCCACTGGATGGGGTTCTGAATTTGAGGAAGAAAATAAGCTTATCGTAGAAGCCAAAAAGATAGCTAAAATGGTTGGGATGATTGGAGATGGACTTAAGCCTTTGGTTTTTAAGTACCATGAGAAGGATGAGAAGGTGGAAGAATTGGGTAAACCAAAGAAAATTGCTTTTAAAGTCCTAATAGCCTTAGAGAATTACAAAGCAGCCCCTCTGGATTATCAAATGGTGAATAAAAAACCACGTCCTTGCTACCTATGGTTAGAGGGCACACTTGTTCGGGACAAGTCTATAACCAAAACAAGGAGGCTAAGAGAAAGACTACTCTAAAAGAGGCTTCTTAAAGGATCTTTAAAGATATGGATGAGAAAAAGCAGAATGTTGCTAAGAAGATAGCGAAAGCTAACAAACACAAGATTATGGATCAGCTAGCTAAAGTACCAGCCTAGATCTCCTTAATAGGCTTACTATTATCATTTGATGCTTACTATTATCATTTTGAAATAGGCTTACTATTATCATTTGATGCTTACTGAGAAGCCTTAATCAACATTTTGAAAAACGTTAAAGTACTTGAAGGGATTTCTACTAAAAAGTTAGGATTAGTAGTCAACTTAATGTTTGAGATGGATCAAATTTCATTCTCACCAAAAGAGTTAGGTGAAGAAAGGGAACAACAAATAAAGCCCTTCTTCATAACGATTAAGTATGTAGGGAGAATTGTTGCCTTCGTACTGATTGATAATGGTTCTTCACTACATATGTATCTACTAGCGACACTAAATTTGCTTGGAGTAGATTCAACTAAGATAAAGCCCAGCTTGATTTCAGTAAGGGTTTTTTATGGATAAAAAAGGGAGACACCTGGAGAAATTAGGTTATAGGTTGAGATAAGTCCACAAATGTTCACTATTTCATTTCAAGTCCTAGATATATTGCAAACCTTTAATCTTCTACTGGGAAAGCCATGGATTCACTTAGCAAGGGTAATTCCTTGTAGTCTGCATCAGAGGTGAAATTCGTAGCCAATAGGCAGTCGGTCACTATTCTTAGGGAGTAAGACTACGAGATTTACAAAGAAATAACCATTTCGTATATTGGAAGTGAAGAATTGGAGGAACCAAGATCGCAGATTTTTTATGAGGTCAGCATGATTGAAGTATCAAAATAAGGACTATAGGGTCGCTCAGAACAACCCAAGCAATATATTGGAACATTCAGGCTCAAATATGAGCCCACTAAGGAAGAAATCCAAGAAATGAAGGCCAAAACTAGAGGGAAGAGAGGAGATTAGTTGTACCATCCTCATATGGATTTTCTAGTACTAGCTTACGTTTAAGAACTCGAAGTAGGTAGTTTATCTAAAGCTTAAGCTTAGCAATGTAACATCAGTTCGGATGAGGAGAAAGATATTGGTGCCCTGGTTTCCTTATGCAACTGCTTTTCCATTCTTGTTAATAGGTCTCTTTAGAAAAGCAATATTAAATCAATTAGGAGCATTTGATTTCATAATTTTTCTGATTAGTTAGGCCTTTTTTTCAGATAATTTGAATTCGTTCAATAAAATTAGTTGCTTTCTTTCTTTCAATTCTTCTTCTTTGTTATTTACTTGTTACTATTTTGCCTTTTTCTTTACTCTTCAGATCCGATAAAAACGATGAACATAATAGATATCTCGCATCTGTAAACGATGAAAGTACCAATATCACCTTCGACCTTGCTGGGTCAAGTGTCGGAGATGATATTGAGACCCTAAGTGAAATACAAGAGAGTTGGTGTCAATTTGAACAGGGTAGAGTGATCATTGATGAATCGATAGTTGTGATTAATTTGAGGAAGGAAGAGAATCCTTAAAACTTGAAAATTGGCGGTAATTTGGTGGATGATCAAAAGTAGAAGTTATCACGTTTATTATCAGAATACTTAGATATATTGGTCTGGTCCCACGAGGACATATCGGTTCCAATTCGTCAATCATAGCTCACAATTTGCCTACAAGAGATGATATTAAACTGAAAAGGCAAAAACTTAGGGGGTTTAGGCTATACATACTTCTTAAAATAAAAGAAGAATTGAAGAAATTACTAGAAAGTAGGTTCATAGAAGTGTCAGACTACCTTGAATAGGTGGCTAATGTAGTGCCGGTGTTAAAGAAAAATGGGAAAGTTAGGGTATGTGTGGACTTCCGTGATTTAAACCGAGCGATGATTAAGGACAACTTCCATTTACCATACATTAATGTATTGGTGGACAGTACGGGCGGAAATCATCTTTTCTCATTTATGGATGGTTTCTCGAGATATAATCAAATTAAGATGGTAGAAAAAGATAAATTTAAAACCACCTTTGTTGCCACTTGGGGAACGTTCTGTTATTGCATAATGCCTTTTGGGTTAAAAAACGTTGGGGCAACTTATCAGTAGGCTATGGTTGCCTTATTTCATGACATGATTCATCAATAAATCAAAGTTTATGTAAACTGCAAGACCCACAATCAGGTATTCAGGGTTTGGTTCGTAATATTGAATTTTATGAAAATTGCCCATTATTTATCGAAAACGCTTAGAACGAATTTTGATAACTAATGAATCAATATAAATAAATTATATACACTCTAAAAATCATAAAATAACTTAAATTATTTTTAGGAATATTTATTTATACCATATATGAATTTACATGTAGGTACAAATACATGAAATTACTTAAAATGCCCGAAATATACTATATTAATACTAAATAATTAAAGAAAATTAATAAATAATTAAGAAAAAATCAGAAAAAGTGTGGAAATATCTGGAATAAGGCCATAGCAAGTAGAAAATTAAAGTAGAAAAATCAAACAACAAAATTTAGCCAAATAAAAAGCAAATTGGAAGAGGATAAAGCCCATATCAAGTCAATTTAATGCATAAAAAATCTCCTAAAGCTCTATAAATTCCCAAATTAAATCAAAAGCTCATTTAGTTAGTTTAGGATTTAGAAAAAATTAGGGAGATGAGAGAAAAGAAGAAAGAGTATTTTACAAAAAAAAATTATAAAATTCACGTACAAACAATGGCTATAAGATGAACCTAGACTTAACAAGCACCTAGGGGTGGACAACTACCACCACCATATGGTGGTGATAGCACCTGGACCGGCTGACACACTTAGGGCCACTGCTGGTCGCCGAAGCTACGAATTTTGGTGAATTCGATCTTCCTTCCGATTTTTTATATTTTGTTAAAAATACTATATGCTTAGAAAATTATAAATTTGGTATTCTGAGGGATTTAAGTATGTGGATTTAGGAAAAAAATTTATTTTGATGAAATTATGTTTATAAATATACTATCCTTAAGAAATCTCATAAACTCAAGCTTTGTTCGACTTAGAAAGAAATGACTTTAGGAATGCAATTTTGAGCTCAAAATTTTTGTATAGGCTAGTTAGAGTATTTAAAACAGCACTATAAAGCCCTTTTTTTAAAAATGAATTTTTGAAAATTTTAAATAATTTTTATACCTTAAAATGATACATAAAATGAGTAATTTTAGGCTAATTAGATAATTAAATAAGATAATTACTGATCTAGTGCATAAATATATATTTTAAGATGTTGAAATATGATGAAGTATGATATTTGTAGCATTAAGGGTGTTAGATGTAATTATTAGGGTATTATGTAGTGAATATGTAATAAGCAAAAATGGTAAATTTTAAGTTAATTTTGTAATTTAGGGCAATTAAGTATAAATTTTGATTTGGGATAAATTTAGATATTTTGAGGTGTTAGTTGATGTTGGGGAATGATATTTGAGGTGGTGGGAATATTAGATGTGTACATTATGGATATATTAGGTAATAATGTGTAATATGTAAGCATAAGAAATTAATAAGTAGGAAAATATTATATTAAAATTGATATTGTAATAATAATAGGAATATATAATAAATCTGGAACAAAACTTAAATTAGGATAATTATATGAAAAGTGTAAGATTTTATGATAACGGCAATAAATTCGATAGTTAAATTAAGATTATGATGTATCGTATAAACTAGAACATTAGTTAGAGATCGAAAATGATATTTAGGATATCTGAAAATAATGTGAATAATTTCACATTATGGGTCGGAATGATTTCCTAAGGTTTATGTATAAAATCCTTAATTGAAAACTGAGTTAAAAACCTAATTTAGAAACCAACTTCAAAAACTGAATCGAAACTTAACCTAAATTAGGAATAATTGTAAAAGACTTAAAAAACATGGATAATTAAGTATATTAAAACTTAAACTAAAGATAACATAAAAGTACTATAGAATGGAGTTTATATAAAATAGCTTTATATGTACTGAAACAACATTTGCATTATAAGGTTTAGTGGCGACAACTTGTGTAAGTCACATCCTAAGTGAGCAAGCGAGGAGTCCAAGTAAGTTGAGATTAATACAGTTCTGTATTTTGGAGGGTTAAAATTATGCTTGATTGTACTTGTTACATAGTGGACTACGCGCATGTGCTTGTTTCTGAGTTGATGTTGTGTTTTTATTTGTTGCTTTAGATTGTATTTGTATGAATGGTTGCAATGATTGAACACCTTAAACTGGATCTAATTAAATATATAACTTGAAATTCTAAATCTGACATACATAGCAACCCATTAGGGGAAACCTAGGGTTCTCCCACCAAATACCGACTTCTTCGAAAGGGATAACGCTGTATAGCATAATTGGTCTATTCTTCATTCTTAGTCGAACTAAGTAATAGGTGAGGAGGTTACGGTAAGGGTGAAGTCAATGGTTTGATGGTAGTCGCGGGAGGAGTGGTGTCTCTATTACACAAGCCTAGGTTTGGTCGTAAGCTGTTACATTAACGGAAAATTCTTAACTTGGATTAGAACGGGTGTAATATCTCTAATCTCATGATGGACTGGACAACATCGCTCAATGGCATTTGCTTATACATGCATAGTATCTAACTAATTTGGTTCATAATCGTGTTTATGATTGATATATAGTTTTGAGTTTCAATCCCAACTTACTAAGCTGTGATTGCTCATATCCCTATAGACATTGTTGCAAGTGCTAGCTAGGAAGCGGCTTATATTTACCTTGAAGTTAGCAACTGTTGGATCCTGGAGGAGTGAGGATAATAACCTAAGAAGCAATTACATTTTCAAGTTTGGGTTGTAGCTTTAAAGTTTTTAGTATTGATTTACAAATTACTCAAGTAGATTATGTCAGGTTGATAAATCTTGTAAACATACTCAGATTATTTTAATGTAAGTATATTTTTATTCTTAAGGTCATAAGTAAACAATTTATTTAATTTATGAACTATTTACTTCAAAGTGGGTTGATTGTGGATGCTTTGTGTAAATCAGGTCTAAAATGGTAGCTATATGGTCAGCTTCTATCTTAGAATGGTTTGTACAGTGGGACTACTACGACTCTGCCGCTTTGGGGCATGACATAAATGATATGATTGCCAAATCCAAAGAGAATGAGAATCATATCAATGTTTTAAAAAAACTGTTTGAGCGATTGAGAAAGTTTCAACTGAAGTTGAATCCAGAAAAGTGTACCTTTGGAGTAACCTTAGGCAAATTGTTAGGTTTTGTAGTCAATAGAAAAGGGATCGAAGTAAACCCATACAAAGTCAAGGTAATTGTAAATATGCCTACCCCGAAGATTGTAAAAGAAGTTCAGAGATTGATGGAAAGGTTGAATTACATTGCTCAATTTATATCACAACTAACAGATAAATATAAATCATTATTCAAACTTTTGAGGAAGAATGCAACGATAGAATGGGACGAAGAATGTGAGCAAGAGTTTATTGAAATCAAGGAGTATCTTATGAATCGGCCAATATTAGTCACTCTTACATTGGGATGGCCATTGATTCTCTACTTGATGATCCTCCCTAAATCGATGGGATGTATGCTAAGGCAAAGAGATAAAACAGGTAAAAAAGAACATCCTATGTATTACTTGATCAAAAAGTTCATAGAAGGCGAACAGAAATACTTAGAGGTGGAAAGAATATCTTAGTATGGGTAATGCACAGGCTCAGGTAGTATACTCTCTATTACTCAATGAAGTTGTTGACAAAACATGACTCGCTGAGGTATTTAGCAGAAAAGTTAGCATTGATTGGGAGAATATCGAAATGGCAGATGCTACTCTTTGAGTTTAATATCAAATACTTAAGTTAGAGTTCAGTCAAAGGGCAGGTAGTAGCTGATCAATTGGCGAAATACTTATTAGAAGATGAGGATGATGGTTCGAAAGCTCAGTTTCCTGATGAAAATGTGATGGTAGTGAATGAATTGAGTGGTGAAAAATCGAAATGGAGAATGTATTTTGATGGAGTAGCCAATGTCTTCGGATGTGGGATAGGAGCTATATTGATATCACCCGAGGGTAATCACTTCTCTATGGGTTAGTATTTCCATATATAAACAATATAGCAGAATATAAAGCTTGCATTTTGGGGCTTAAAATGGCCCTAGACATAGGAATACAAAGACTTAAAGTGTATGGAGATTCCTCTCTCATAATTCTTCAGATCTTAGGGGAATATAAGACAAAAGTAAAGAACATTAGGCTAAACTCAAGAGGGGCGGTGAATTGAGGTATAGGACAATATGCAATTCTTTTTCGATACATCCAATTAAATACAATAATAAGAGTAATAAAAACAACAATAAACAATAATAAGTATAGAAATTAAAGGAGACAGAGATAAATAAATTCAAGCCTAGATATAAAGTGAAGTTCGGATCACTCCTTAATCTCCATGGATTCACAATGCCTCCAACCTAGGACTTCACACCACTTTCTTAATTTCTCAACATAATGCTTCAAGAGTTTACACAAGCTTATACACGATCACAATTTCACGCAACAATCTTTAGTATAGTGCTCTGCTTTCACTCAAGATTACAAAGTATATAAACACTCGAGTACTACACACTAGGTCTCTTTTGTTTTATTGCAAGTAAGGAGTACAAGAGACAATTTGTAAGTAATGAGATTAAAGAATGTAAAGGAATGTTTTTTGATTACAATAGAATATCAAATCTTAATTCCCTTTGGTTAGGCTGTTGAGCATTTATATCAACTCATTGAATTTTTCTTGTTATCACGCATTAAATGCTTCAATAACTACTTGGATCAGACTTAACGGTATGCTTATGCCTTACCCTTACAAGCAAGCTGGTAACAAATCGCACTACTGGCAAGTGAACCGGCATGCAAGCTCTTCATGATCAGGGAGTTCTTCATTTTGTTATCCAAGGCTTTATACCGTCAGCCTGGTTTATCTTTGAGCTGTCATGTTGGTAAACCAAATATCACCTGAAAATACTTTTAACACATAATGAACAACTACACTTTGCAATATAACCTTAAGATCATTTGATCAATACTCAAAAGATTAAATATCTTATAGAGTTAATTTTTGTATTTAATTATTAAACAAATTCGTTGATCTTATTTTATTAACTTAATATAATCAAATGAAACTTAGTTTAATCATTCTCTTTTTATTTTGTTCCCATCAAAATCAATTAATGAACATTTAGTTCAATAGAAAGATGGGAAGTTGATACCTTATCATGAGCATTTAGGAAAGTTGATTGAAAGATTCCAAGAAATTTTGTTCACTTATATCCCGAGAACCCAAAATCAATTTACCGATACACTAGCCACGTTAGCATTAATGGTGAAAGTCACAGATGGTATAGAAATTTAGCCCCTAAAGATTGAGGTAGAGGAAAGACCGACTTTTTGCCTGATCGTTAAAGAGAAGGAATCAAAGAAGCCTTGGTATTATGATATCAAAAAGTTACTTCAAATGGGTGAGTTCCTTGATGAGGCTAACAGAAAAGATAGAAAAGCTTTTAGGAGATTTGCTACTTATTTCCTGTTAAGTAAAGCTGCATTGTACAAAAAATCACCTAATACAACATTGCTAAGATGTGTAGACGAAGAGGAAGCTGAGAAATTGATGAAAGAAGTGCATGAAGGAGTCTGTGGTCTTCATATGAATGGGTATATGTTAGCTAGGAAAATCATAAGGATGGGTTATTTTTGGATGATGATGGAATCAGATTGTATCAAACATGTAAAGCATTGTTACCTATGTTAGGTATATGTCAATAAAATCAATGCTCCTCCCCTAGAATTACATGTATTGTTAGCTCCTTAGCCTTTCTCAATGTGGGGGATGATTGGTCTAATTTTGTCAACAGCTTCAAACGGGTACAGATTTATCCTAGTCTCGATCAACTATTTCACCAAGTGGGTGAAAGCAATGTTGTATGCTATGGTGACCAAAGGAATGGTAGTTAGATTTCTGAAAAGAGATATCTTTGCCAGATATGGTGCGTCCGAGTCTCTTATTACAAACAACGGGTCAAATTTGAACAACAAGCTGGTAGCTGAGGTATGTAACCAATTTAAGATCAATCATAGAAACTTGACTCCGTATTAACCTCAAATGAACAAGGCAATTGAAGCCGCTAATAAGAATATTAAGAGAAGCATTGAGAAGATGGCAATCGCTTATAGAGACTGGCATGAGATGCTTCCCTTTGCTCTCATAGCTTATAGAATCTCAATCAGAACCTCTACAAGTGTAATGCCTTATTCATTTGTATATGGAACTAAAGTAGTACTATCGGTGGAAGTAGAACTACCTTTGTTTCGAATGCTGGCGGAAATTCGACTTGATGAAGCAGAGTGAGTGAGGAAGCAAATGGAGCATTTGAACCTCCTTGATGAAAGGAGGCTTGTAGCAATATGTCATAGTTAATGTTACCAACAGAGGATGGTCCAAGCCTTTAACAAGAAGGTGCGCTTGAGCTACTTTAAGGAAGGAACTTTGGTGTTGAAGAAAGTACTGTCGAATGTAAGAGACCTTAAGGGAAAATTTGCTTCAAATTATGAAGGCCTTTGTATGGTAAAGAGGATTTTGTCGGGAGGTGCATCAGTGTTGACAAAAATGGATGGTTTGGAATTAAGGGGTCCTATGAATTCAGATGCTGTTAAATTGTATTACCCATGAAAACTGAGTTCAATAAAGATTCCAATTTTTCTTAAGAATTGTTTGTAGTCGATCTTTCATCGTTTGTAAGCAAAGTTGATATCCATGAATGTTCTCCAAAATAGATGGTCATTGACCGACAAACACGTCATTCATAAATCCTTGTATACTATGTTTCTTAGCCTCACACACTTAAAAACTAAACACTCACCAATGAATTTAAGCTACCAAATTAATTAAAGTTGAATGCTCCTAATGATTTAATCTTGTTTTTTCAAAAAGAGATCTATTTTTCAAGAATCATGGAGGTAGAAATTGAGACCCAGTAACGATGAGAGTAGAATCAAGACATGAGCATAGTATAGCTAAAAGACTTATTAGTTAAAAGTTTCAATCATGATTGGATCCCCATAAGTGAAGAAGATCCTATTCCAAGAAAAAGAGCAATATTGATAAAGTACTTTAGTGACATGCTGCTATCTGAATGAGTGAATGTTGGGAATCAATGTTAGTTATGCCAATTGGTTGCTAACTACAAAATTTTTCATTCTCAGGTAAAATAATCCTAAAACTCTTAATAAAGATATTTAGGAGGATTAAAGTTTTTTTGAAAATCTTAAAGAGATCTATCATCTTTGGATCATCCATCAAACCAAAATAAGTCAATTAACTCCCAATTTTTTTGTCCTATTCTTTCAAGATAGGCACTCTAATCATTTGTCATATCCTTTCAGGATAGGCACTCTAATCTTTTACCCTATCCTTTTAAGATAGGCACCCTAATCAATTGCTCTATCATTTTAAAATAGGCACTTTAATCATTTGCTCTATCTTTCCAAGATAGGTACCTTAATCTTTTGCCCTGTCCTTTCAAGATAGGTACTTTAATCTTTTACCCTATGTTTCCAAGATAGGCATCATAATCTTTTACCCTATCCTTTCAAGATAGGCACTTTAATCATTTGCTCTATCTCTTCAAGATAGGCTTCCTAATCTTTTACCTTATCCTTTCAAGATAGGTACCCTAATCTTTTGCCATATCTCTTCAAGATAGCCCTCCTGATCTTTTGCCATATCCTTTCAATATAAGCTTCTTGATCTTTTGCCATATCTTTTCAAGATAGGTACCATAATCTTTTGCCCTATCATTTCAAGATAGGCATCTTATTTCTTTGCCCTATCCTTTAAGATAAGCCCTCCTATTATGTTGCCTTATCATTTTAAGATAGCCTCCCCTAATTGTTTGCCCTATCCTTTCAAGATAAGTTTTTATTCCTTTGGCCCATCCTTTTAAGATGAGTCTCCTATTCCTTTACCCCGTTCTTTTAAGACAGGCCTCCTATTCCTTCGCTTTATCTTTTCAAGATGGACAGTTTATTCTTTACATTGACCTTTCAAGTTGGTATCCTTTTATCTCATCCTTCCAAAACAAGACACTACTTATCTGACTATTCAAGTAGGTAATTCTCATTCTATCAATTCAAGATAGGATTCAGCAAAAATGAGTATCTTTTTGGTCTTTATAGTGAAGTTTTAAACAAACTTTATTATAAAGAGGGGCTGTTGTAGACACCTCATTTTTTTCACCTATAGGATTCTTTTTTTATTGGGTCAGATTTGAAAAAAAAAAACTATAATAAAAAAAAAACGAAAATTGAAAGAAAATAAAAAATATAAAGAGTTGAGTCAAGTCAGTCGTTTAGGGTTGGATCAGACGATGGTTGAAGATGTATATTCAATTTAATAAATTTTGAGTCTTTAATAGTTAAACTTCATTAAAATATATTTTTTTAGTCCAATATAAAACGGATTTTTATCTAATTTATATTAGCCTAAATAGACTTAGGATTTATTAAATGAATTAATGTATATATGTGGCTAAATTAAGATGGACTGAATCGGGCCCAAGATAGAAAGCCTAAATAAATGTGGGGTTTCTAGAAACTCGATTAAATCTTCAATGAATTTAATAAATCTAAATTGGGTATTATTATATCTTTCGAATATTAGATTTGTTAAGATTGAATCTTTATAACAAAAAGATCCAAATTTATGGCTTATAAACAGTGGACATTGGTTTGTAAAGAAAAAAAAAATACGCTTCACAATTCACATTACACACACATCTCATATTCTCTTGCACGATTTCCTAATTCATGTCATTGCTCATGGTCTATGCACACTCACAATTCACTCACTCACATCACAGAACCCACTTACACACAATTACACACCCACAAAGCTCATACTTCCCTACAATTCATCTACTATTCACTCACAAGCCCACATGTCATTCACAATCTCCATTAGCCTTCACACACCTATATCACTACATAGTCACAACAATTCAATCACACACGACCCTCACTTCATACATCACATTCATACATAAGCTTGCATGTCACCTACACCTATAGCAGCAGCAACTTACAGTCGAAAATTCACGTCCCACAACACTGCAATTTACGATCAGCAACACCCATGGCAGTAACAATTCACCGATCTACACACACTTCATTGTTTGACAACATACTGCACTGTTTACTACACATTGATCTACATACGCAATCTACATCCAATCATTGTACTTGCATGCATGTCCGATCACTATACTGTTCACTACACATCGATTAGCACACACGAGTTATGTTCAATCATGTGGCAATTTTTGGCGCAAGTCTACTGTTCACAATTAGTTCATGGCACAAACACGCCGATTACATGTATGATCTGACCCGTGTAGGTAATTAAGTAAATTATTTTAGTTAGTTATTTATTTTCTTTTTTAATTAATCACTTTATTTTGCTAACTTGTTTTTTTAGTACAGGCTTTTTAATAAATTTTAACATAAACTATATGTCATGCAGTTTTGCAATTTTAGATAAATTGTATTTTTTTTGGATAAATTTCATATTTTTTAATTAAATTGAATTTTTTTACCAAAAAGTGCATTTTTTAGAAAAAGTTACATATCTTCTCCAACATTCGTATATTTGGAGAAGATATGTATCTAAATTTCGTATCTTAGTAGATCATTTAGGTACTAGAAAAATTAATTTTTAACATGTAATGGGCTTTTTTTTTAAAAAAAAAATCTTGACTGGAGTTTTTTAAAAGATTTAGTTAGTTAGGATTTTTTAAAAAAATTAGATTTGTGAAGTTAGATCTTTTTAAGGTTTTTTTTAAAAAATAATATATTGATAATTAGCGTAAATTTAGTTCAATTTTTTTTTTAAAAAATCAATCGACTAAATCTTTTCTAAAAAAACAAAACTATGTTGATTTGATTCCGACTAATGAGTATATAGGTATCTTTAGGACAACTATAAAAAATAATTTTTAAAAAAATATTCGTAATAAAAATTATTAAAAGATTCATGTTGATTATACTTTTACATATCTGGACATATTTTAGCATTTTTAGAAAAATTATAAAAAATAAAAGCTCATTCGTTTCTTTAATCTTTACATTGTGACTTAGTTTTAATAGATTAGATCCTAAGCTTAAATTTTTTGGTTTAGTTTTCTTAAAAATAATTTTATAGAACATTTGTAGACTAATGGCTAAATTAACATTTTTCCACTCGAAAACCTTAATTTTACTTTTTACCAGTTTAACCGGTTGGTGACTCCAATTTTTTAAAAATATTTTAAAGAAAAAATATGTTTCCATAATTTAATATCAAGTAATTTATATTATGCGAGCTGAACTTAATATAGGTTAAATTAAGAAAAATCAAAATAGAGCTCAATTATTGTCAAAAGTTTTTACATGAGGCAAATTAGTATCTTTATTATAATGGGCGTTAACACGAAATGATAAAATAATGATATAAACATGTCAAATTTTATTTTATTTTTATTTAGGTGCTTAATTTTTTTTTTATTTTGGTACTTTAACTTTTTGAAGTGAAACAAATAGGTAATCTTTACAATAACCTTTATAAAACATTATATAAATTAAAAAAAAAACTAATGATAATATATCGTAAAAAAGAATTAAAATTATTAGTATTATTATAAAAGATAACAACAACAACCACCACAATAATAATAAATAAATAAAATGAAAATGAATTAAAAATGGGTACATGCCTATGTAATTAATCTTATGTTAACCCATTATAGTTTCACACTAATCGGTTTGACAATAAATGTTGATAATAATGATACAATACATATTATATTTTATTTAGTGATATAAAACATTGCAAAAGTTGAATATTGTCTACAAAAACTACATCAAATAAGATTTTAAGACTCGGGTGTATTCTTTATTATCATTTTTTAATTTATTATAATTATTCATTATTATTTGCTGATTTTTATAATGTTTTTATAAGGGT
Organism: Lumnitzera littorea; assembly: GCA_024138015.1. Lineage (NCBI taxonomy): Eukaryota > Viridiplantae > Streptophyta > Magnoliopsida > Myrtales > Combretaceae > Lumnitzera > Lumnitzera littorea. The sequence continues at coordinate 127,685,267 of JAMXBB010000001.1, read as the reverse complement.
TATTATAAGAAATACTTGTTTGTTTCATTTTAAAAAATTGAAGTACCAACATAGAAAACAAAAATGATAGACTTTGAGTAGAAAAATGGAAATGAAATGAAAGTTGACGTACTTATTTGTTATTCTATCGTTTTTTAATAACGATCGTTATAATGGATATCCCAATTTGTCTTATTTAAGGAGTTGGGTTATTAAAATAAACAAGTATAAAATTTACGTACTAAAATGAAAAAATATATAAAAATTCAATTATTCATATTAGCTTTATCCCTATATTCTTATGGTACAATACTAGATAAATTCTTTATTCTATTATTTAGTTTGTGTATTGGCCACGACTATTAGATAAAATAGCTTTAAGGTATTGAATTATAACTAAAAAATTTGTGCCATATACTTGGTAGTATAAAAATATATTTTATAGTATAATATATTTTCAAAATTTAAAAAATAACCTTGCATTAAATTTCCAAATTGCAATACTTAACTTTTTTTGTAATTTATAATATGAATACTTAATTTTTAAAATCTTTTTAACCCCAAAAATCCATGTTTAGCATGACACTCTAAACATATTGCAAGAGGACTATATTATATTGTTCTCATTATGCTGTATTATTAGTTATCCTTATATTGTCTAATTTCGCCAACCAAATGCTAGCTAAAAGTAGATTCGTGCCTATAATAAATACAAAAAATAGTAAATTACAAATATATCCTCTTATATTTTCTCATGCGTACTTAGAAACACATGTTACTTCTCAAATCTTCAAGAATTGTGTTTTCAGACTTTATATTATGATAACTTTTTTTCATTATTATTATTATTATTTTTAAAGAGTTAAAATATTGTGTAGAACATGAGTACATTTTCTTTATGAAGGGTTGGGTTCTAAATGGGGGCTTGCAATGATACAATTATAAATAAATTCGTGAAAACTAAATTTAACATGATTGGTAAACTGGTTAGATCCATGTGGACCCTCTTTTTCTCTCCATATTGATTGACCTCTTCATCATTGTTATCACTAGTTGCTACCATTCACTCTTTGATTCTTGTTCACTTTTATTTTAACTTTACCTCTAGAAAAGTGATGCATTTAAATTTATATTATAATTCTCAACATTCTTAAAAGAAGTATGGTTTAAAACATTTTAGACCTCCTTTTTTTTTTTTTTTTTGCCAATTGTAAGGATGTGGAATTCGAATCCTGGTCTATTTTAATGGGAGACTAGTGATAATATAGGCTATAACCTTAATAGACCTCCTTTTTATATACACATCCATTTGGCACACTTATTAAGACACGGCCTCATTAATAAAATCACTTGACTTTTTTAGTAAAAGATGAATCAAAGTATTAATAAATTTTTGTTTAAGTCAATTTCAATTAATGGTTAGATTAGCTATTATGTTCTCACTGGGTTATTATTACATTTGACCTAAAATTATAATATTATTTTTACAAACATTACTATGGTTTTGATTGTAATTTTCATATTATAAGCATTGAGCAAATTAAGATACCAAAAGCATGTTTTCGAAATAGAGATTCTATAGTTATGATATGTTTATTTTAATAGATAGGTAGATTTAATCTAGACACCAAACATGCTAATTAAATGGGTTTAAATTATTAGTTTAGATTTTTAACATAACTAATAAAAGGCTAGTGTTATAGGTTGAGGTTTTTAGGTAGATGCTTATTTAAACTGATATGAGACATGGCTTGTTAACATAAATTAGAGGTTAGTAAGTATAAGGTTGATGGGCTATGAGACTTTACTCATAACTTACCCTATTTGTAGTCGATTCTTCAATTTTTGAAATTAGAATCTACCCCATAACATTATAAAACCATTTTAGAACTTGTACTTTGTAAAACTTATAAGGTATGCAATATCTCTTGGAACCTTGAATTTTTCATTTATTCTTATAAATTTTAACTTCACATTTTTTTTTTAACAATAGCAAATCATGGTTAGATTTTTTTTTATGCCAAAAGATTTCATTTTACACTTGATTAATTGTTTTAAATACGTATTTACAAATACTCTTGTTTATTTTTATGACTAGATCAAGGTTAGCACTTACCAAATGGTAATAGGATTTGGAAAGGGAATGGAACATATAGAGGAAGGGGAGAAGCACTATTAAAACTTTAGACATATATAAGAATGAGACAACTCTAAGTTTGTGGTTCTATTTTATGAGTTTGGGCAATTTCTTTTTCTCTTTAGTAAATATTTCTTGGCTGAAAAAATGTAGTGTTGCTATTTATTTTTTATATAAAATATTATTTAATAATTTACATGATTGTTATGTGGTATCTTGGAATTTACATCCTATATATCTTAGAGTAAGGTTATACGGTGGATAGAAGGTATTAAGACTTTATACTCTATCCTAACCTATAAGAGTAAATTTTAGGAATTTGCCACTTATAACTTATCTTATGTTCCACAGTATTTGTCTAGAACTTACTTGATCAAGCAAGGTATAGCTGGGTACCTTGTATGACAAGTAGGCAAAAAAATTACGAACCGCGAATCAAACCGTAAACCAAACTGAAAAAATGGTTTTTTAAGTGAACCGTTTGGTTTGGTTCGATTCGGTTATATATAAACAGTTCATGATTCTGTTCGGGGAAGGGAATCGAACTGAACTGTTTAGAACTGAATAAAACCATTTAGTTAAACAAAAATAATCTTATGTAGTTGTTTTGTTTTTATTTTTTTATTTTTTTCATCAATCTTAATAGATTTCATTAAATTTTTCATATATTTCTTCTTCTTTGTCTTATTTTTTTTTTTTTTGTAAGCTATTAAGATTAAGTTAAGTGAGTTTTATCTGAAATTTCATATTTGGAAATTTTCCTTTTCTAAATTATCTTCTTTTATATGTTTTCAAATCAAGTATCTCACCTTAGTACTTTTTACGTATCTCTTATTTCTTTTCCAATTTTTAGTGTGTCTCTTTTGTTTTCTTCATATTGTTTTTTAATAGGTAACTTTACTTCTCCTTCCTCTCGTTTTTTCATTAAAATAAAGTTTCTTATCCTAGTTCAATTAAGTTGAATTTGTTAAAATCATGTATAGCTTTTTACTCAGTATTATTATACATGATAAATATATGATAAATTAATTGGAAATATATGAAAGTTCAATAGAAAGGAAAACATGTTATTAGAGATAAAAATGTTTAGTGAAAATTTGATATAAATAATTCAAACCATGGTTCGAATTGGATTAAATCGATTTTAATTAAGTTAAAAAAATTTAAGAATTGAACCATATGGTTAAGTCCGATTTAAAAAAAAAAAATTGAATTGTTATATTAGGTTTGAGTCAATAAGAGAGGGCGAACCGTACTAAACTAAACTATGCCCACTACTAATGACAAGGCTACTTGCTTAACCTTATGTCACACCTTAAAGCGGTAAAGTTGTAATAGTTCCGTCGTACAAATCATTTTAGGATAGAAGTTGACCTTACAGCCACTATTTTAAACCCGATTTATACAAAGTGTCTATGATTAACCCGCTTTAAAATAAACAGTTCATAAATTAAACATATTATTTAACTATATAATTATGAAAAATACATATTTACATTAAATAATCTACTTAAGTAATACATAAATTAATACTAAAAATTTTCAAGATAGATTCCGAACTTGAAAGTGTAATTGCTTCTCAAGTTATTATCCTCACTCTCCTAGGATTTAGCAATTGTTAGCTTAAAGATAAATGTAAGCCGCTTTCTAACTAGCACCTACAACAATGTCTATAGGGATGTGAGTAATCAACAGCTCAATAAGTTGGAATGGAGACTTAAAATTATACCTCAAATATAAATAGGGTTGTTAACTAAATTAATTAAACGCAATGCATGTTCAAGCAAATGCCATTGCATGACATTGTTCAACCCATCGTGAGATTAGAGAAATTTTACTCGCTTTAATCTGGGTTGGGGAATTTCTATTAATGTAACAGCTTACGACCAAACCGATACTTGTACAATGGAGACACCGCTCTTCCCGCGACTACCTTCGAACTATTGACTTCACCATTGTTGTAACCTTTTCACCTATCACTTAATTTGACTAAGGATGAAGAAGAAACCAATCATGCCATTCAGCGTTATCCTTTTCGAAGGGGTCGGTATTTAGCCGGAAAACTCTAAGTTTCCCTTAATGGGTTGCTATGGATATTTAATTTAGAATTTCAAGTCATATATGTAATTAGATCCGGTTTAAGGCATTTAATCATTTCAAACAATTCACACACATACAAGCTAAAGCAGAAATCTAGATTCACATCATCAACTTAGAAACAAGCACATACGCATAGTTAACTATTTAACAAGTATAATCAAGTAAAATTTCAAGCTTCCGAGTACTACAAATTAGTACTTCGAAATACAGTAACGTATTAATCTCAACTTACTTAGACTCTTTGCTTACTCACTTAAAGTGTGGCTCGTACTAGCCATCGCTAATAATCCTTATAATACAAATATTGGTTTAATTTCTCATAACTACCATATATATGTTTTGTTATGTAATTTATATTACGAGTATCTTTGGTTTATGATTTTCTTACATTTAGTCATTTAGGTCTAAGTTTTTTAGAATTACTTCCCTTGTTTAGTTAGGTTTCGAATTTGTTGCTTGTTTTGATTACGGTTTCGGTTTTTGAATTAGATTTTGATATAAGAATGATCTACATTTAACATGATTGCTTATATATATATATTAGCTTTAAATCATAGGTTTTACGTTAGGGATTATAATTTTACGTATTTATCCAAATTTTATATCTCTTATAACCAAATTAGTTCCAAATTAATTTTTGATTCAATTTTTGAATTAATCTGTAAATTTAGTTTTTGTTTTAACTTCTGATTATTGTTTTTATTTATGAACCTTAGGAATTCTTCTCAAATTAAAATGTGAAATGCATCTAACTATACTTAAGTATCATAAATCTACATTTTAGCTCCTAATCAGTATTTTGATCAATACGGTACATTACATTTCTAATTTAATTACCGAATCAGCTCTTAATGTAAGAAAATTTTATATTTTTCATATAAATACCTAAATTTAAGTCTCCTACCATATTTTATATATATTCCTATTATTATTATAATATCAATTTTAATCTAATATTTTCCTACTCATCTATACCTAATTACCCTAAATTACAAAATTAACTTAAATTTACTATTTTTACCTATTACATATACACTACATAATACCCTAATAATTATATTTAACACCCTAAATGCTATAAATAACATACTCTATTAGATTTTAACATCTTAAAACATATAATTATGCATCGAATTAGTAATTACGTATTTAATTAGCCCCAAATTACCCATTTTATGTATTATTTTAAGGTCTAAAAATTATCTAAAATTATTAAAAATTTATTTTTGAAAAAGGGCTTCATGGTACTATTTTAAATGCTCTAACTAGTTTACACAAAAATTTTAAGTTCAAAACTACATTCATAAGGTCATTTATTTCTAAATAAAACAAAGCTCAAGTTTGAGAGATTTCTTGAGGACAATATATTTTCATGTATCAATTCATCAAAATAAAAATTTTCTTTAAATCTACATACTAAAATTTCTCAAAATAAAAAATTTCATAATTTTTTAAGAATATTTAATATTTTTACAAAATTAAACAAAATCGGATTGAAAATTGAACTCATTTGTCCGATTGCCTTCCAGCCACCAAAGGTAGCTCCAAGCGTGTCAGCCAGGTTAGACTGTGGTGGTGGCCGTTCATTTTTAGGTGGCCGTCGGGTGTGAGTTCTCTTCTAAAACCTTAATTGCATAGTTTTTTTTTGTAATTTTTGTAAATAACCCTAACCCTCAATATTTCGGTTCTCTTTAATTTTTCTATTCTCTCAATTCTCTCAATTGACCAAAGGAGCTTCTGCTTTAATTTGAGTATTTATAGGGTTGCCTAGATTTTTTTTTTCCTTGTTAATTTGACTTGACATTAGTCTTATCTTATCCTTTTTTTACTTTTTATTTATTGAATTTTAATCGGTTGATTTTGTTTCTTTTATTTCCAAGCTGCCACGACCAACTTCTGGACATTTCTTCATTTTTTCATATTTTTCTTTAATTATTTATGAATTTTATTTAATTAATTAACATTATTTTAGTATATTTCACATATTTTCAACTACATGTAGATTCATATATGGTACAATTAAATACTCCTAAATATTATTTATGTTATTTTATAATTTTTAGTGTATATATATAATTTATCTCTATCGATTCGTTACTTATCGGAATTCGTTCTAAGCGTTTCTGATAAATAATAAACAATTTACATAAATTTAATATTATAATAATGGATTATTTTATTATTTATTTTCTTAAATTCAGACTCATGGGATTATTTTTATTAATAATTTTAACTTCGTCGTAAACTTTGAGCTGAATCGAACAATTTGCTCGATTGTCATAAATTCTATGAATTGAATCTCGAGTAGCTGATTGTGGGGCCTATACCCTAGTATAAATTATCAATTCTACTTTAATGAAACAACTCTAGCAATGATACATTAAAAGCCTGTTCACTTTGTTATAATAATAATTCTATTTCTCTTTAAAAAAATATTAAAGAGCCATTTATTATTCAAATATATGAATAGCTATTCGATATTGAAATTGATTTTTTCTCTTAAAGTATTACATATTATAGTTTATATTATTAAGCAAACTAAATGCTAGAAGGGAGTGAATTTGCAATTTATTTGATGTAATATAGGGCTGTAAATAAACTAAATTGAGTCGAGTTTTTTAAGATTCGGGCTTTGTTCGTTTAAAACTTATCGATTTAGAATTGAATCGAGCTTTTACCAAGTCTAAAAATTATGAGTTTGAGCTTGAACTAGTTAAGAAACCTAAAACTTAAACTCTGCGGTTCATTTAGTTAAATGAGTCGAGTTTATTTGGGTAAACAAACTTAAATTTGAGTTTGTTTAGATATTGAGTTTAAGTATGAACTCGAGATTAAATTATTTTTTTCTATGTAATACAATTTTCAATATAATATATTGGTTTAAAAATTTATTAATTAGTCTAACAAATCTACCTATAAGACTTATTAATAATATAAATAAAATTGCTCACGAGTTAGTTCTTTAATGATATAACTAATCATGCTCGCAAATCTAATAAGTTTGAGTTCGGCTCTTTTATATTATTTTGATATGAAGCTTTACTTGTTTGTAAGGCGAACCGGGCTCGAACGCTTGAATAGCACACGAGCCGCTCGGTAATTGACTACCCGTGTGTGATGGAAATAACTGCACGGAGGCTGAGCTCCATACCAAAACGCACCGTATTTCTTGAACCCTTCGCTTTCTATAACGAGCTTTTTAGCGGGACAAACCAAAATCTCAAAACCCTAATAAATCCAGCGACGCATTCATACTCCACGCTATTTCAAACTTCTAACAAAATCGGGTAAAGTTCCTTCTTTATCACACTCATTTTCACTTCACTGTAACCATTTTCATCCAAATCTCTCTCTCTCTCTCTCTCTCTCTCTCTCTCTCTCTCACTCACTCACTTCATTTGTATCGGTAAAAAAGTTGTTTTCCATTGATTCGATGTTTGTTCGATGAAATATTGTTGCAGATAAATTAGTACAGCGTTTGGGTAGCAGCAGATTATCAATGGCGGTGCGTATCGTTGATATTTATATACTTACATAAATGTATTGTTTTCTTGAAGTCATTATATATATATTTTTTCCTTAAATTTCCTATTCAGTGATATTGGATATCTGAAATAGCAGATTGAGAAAATCTTAAAAGAAGATGCTAATGAAGAGAAAGGAGAGCGTGCTAGAATGGTGGGTTTCTCTTAATTTTGCATTTTGTTTATTTGTTAGGTTATTTTCCTTGTATACGTATAGTATGTTGTTACATTTCTTAAGTTTGATAGCATAATCTAAAACTTTAGGAGCCTAAATATACGTGGTTTTATCCATTGATTAAAGTAAGTGAAGTGGAACTGATTAAATTTGAAGCAAATCGACAAAATTTGTCTGTTGCGAGATTGCGAGATGGAGTTGTTGTCTGCTTGCAGGCTAATCGCACTTTTACCATGTATAAATAACATTTCACCCAAATGTCAGTTTGCACTTCTCTCTTCATACACGCAACATGTGGCTAGCGGGGTGCACAGAAATGACACCCTCTAGGGCCAGGGAATTTGCACCTGAATCAAATGATGTGAGGTTGTACAAGCTGAGGTATTTTGAGATGGAGTGATTGATGGAAGTTGATGTAAAATTTTTTTTGGATCTAGGCATCTTTTGTTGGAGCTATGGCAATAGCCGACCTGGTAAAGACCACATTAGGCCCTAAGGGAATGGTAATGTTTTGTTTCTATCATTATGTTTTTGTTAAGTTTTTTCCTCAGTATAATTTGAATTATATACCTAATGAACATGATCTGGATAGGATAAAATTTTGCAATCAACGGGCAGAGGACGTGAAGTCACTGTCACAAATGATGGTGCTACTATCTTGAAATCTCTTCATATAGATAACCCAGCTGCAAAAGTCCTTATTGGTATCCTTGTATTTGTTACTTCTGCTTGGTGATGCTTTCTTTATAGGGTTTTGTCTTGTTTTGTAATATAACCATGGAACATGTTAAACTTTGCCATAAAAGGCAATCATTCAAGCTCTATTGGATCAATATTTTTTTATCTTCTAATCCTTAATTCAAAGGTCAGATATATCCAAAGTGCAAGATGACGAGGTGGGTGATGGGACCACCTCAGTTGTTGTTTTGGCTGGGGAGCTCCTAAGGGAGGCTGAGAAGCTGGTAGCTGCTAAGATCCATCCTATGACAATAATATCTGGTTTGTACCTGGCTTGATTTGCTCATGTTCAAGCATTATCTATGACAGAAATGGGAAATTTAGTGGACACTATGTCTTGTTTTTGCCTGTACCATGACAGCATGCAAAAGATGATGAAACTAAATCACCCCAAAAAAGAAAAAAAAAAAAACAATGAAACTGGCTGTATCACTTGTGATGTTTCCCCTTGTTTTTGCCTATGTTTGTAGGTTACCGGATGGCAGCTGAATGTGCATGTAATGCACTATTGCAAAAAGTGATGGATAACAAAGAGGATGCAGGTAATGTTACCAGGAGTTATCAACTATCCATATCCTTCAGTTTCAAACTGCATTAGTCCCTTATTCATGGAGAAAAGAATATGATTGATTTTAGAAGTGCACTTATGTTAGTTATTAGATACATTTAATAGCAGTATATATATATATTTGATATTAGTATTAGATATGTCCAAAAAGTTGTTGCTATGTGGCACATCAATAGAAGAATAGTTATAAATATGGGTGAGCAGTAGTGAGAGGGTATTGGTCATTTTCTGTGGAGAGTCTGTAAGGAGCTCTTAGTTTTGAGTGTAGGAGCATTTTGCTTTGAATGTGTATCTTTGATAGATAGAAATCGAATTCAAATTCTTAGAATCATAAGAAGATAGCTGAAAAGAGAGAGATTCTTATTATAACTGGAGTAGAGTGATATTTACAATGTCCTTTAATAAAAAGCCAAGAGGTTGTGTGCAGTGGGGGGTAAAAGATAAATGTAAGATTATAGTTATATATAGGAATTTATAAATGGGTGTATAGGCAAGGTTGTTAAATTCGTGATTTTATATTGAATTACTAGAGTGTAAAATCGAAACGTAGAAATATAAGTTTTTACAATCTCTGTAAAATGGTTTTAAAAAATTATAAAGATATTTATAGTAATTATTTAAAATTTAAAATACATCATGGAGATACAGAAATAAAGAGATTAAGTCTTTTTTCATAAAAAATTTCTTAATAATATATGATTAAATATATTCGGAAGAAGGATAAATAAAGTTGAAATTAAACTTTTTTTATTATTTTTTACTGAAAAAAAGTAATGAATTAAAGAGAACTAAATATTTTAACTCATTTCAAATTATAGATGTCATAAACTGAATTATATAGTTTTTCTTATAATTTTTTACTATTAGAATTAAAACTTGGGTGAAGGTTATGAATATAAAATAAGGGACTAACAGAGAAGAAAAAAAAAAAAGGATAGGGATGTTTTGGTAATTGATGGCTTGTAAAAGTTTAGTTTTATTTATTTTTTATTTTTTAGCCCATTTAATTTAGATATGTAGAATTGATAAATTTGATTAAAAACATAAGTTTATATTTAGTTCATATTTAAACTTAGTTAAAAACATAAGTTTCTTCATGAAAAAGATTTTATATACGAGTTAACTTGGAAGAATTTCCTATAATCATGAACTAGTAGAGTTGTATATGTAGAATTGCGATTTTGATAACTATGTGTATAGGTATGTGTATATGGGTATTTATGAAAGCATTGTATAGGTATGGATGGTAGTATGTAAAAGAGTATGTATGTATGAATGTATTTGCAGGATAATGTATTTTGGGTTTGAGGTAGATCTGTATGTGTGTTTGTAAGTTGGAGTTAGTCTTGGAGAAGAAGATGATAGAAGGGATGGTGGGTGGTGATAATGATGGGTATGTGAATGGGATGTGACATCGGCGATATCCTCATCAGGCTCTTTCCTGTCTCCAAGATAATAATCTCGTAATCTCCTCTTGTGACTAGCTATGCGCTAAATATATTAATGCCTCTAGCAATTATAACCACTTGTGTGCCAGCTGGACCATAACAAAATAAGAATAAAATCCCACATCCCCAGACCCTGTTCCGATCCCATAATTTGGCCTGCAACAACTGAACCACCTTGGTTCTTCACTCTTCTTGTATACATATTGATAATTGAGGCCCTAACTCTAGTTGTATTAACACCTCCCCCTTCAAAAGTGTTCTTGTCATCAAGGACAAATTCACCATCGGGAAAGTTCTGCCATTTTATTTCTTATTCATCCTTCAGCAGTAATGCTGGCCCATGATTTGAGCAGCCTCTCAGACACTTGTGGGGCTGTTAACTTCCAACTCAGTGGTTATGCTAGTGGAAGTTGGGAACACTCCTATAGAGCGTCTGAGTAAGGACACATGGAATACTGGATGGAGTTGATGTCCACTGGGCAACTGCAGCTCGTATGCAACCTTTCTGATCTTTTCCACAATATGAAACCATCTGTAGTATCATGGACTGAGCTCAAAACATTGCTTTGCCACTGCCCGAGCCTGCAATGGTGGTGTAAGCTTCAGAAATACCCATAACTCAGCCCGCAACAACCAGACCCCCTCTGTCCTTCACTCTACTTGTATGCACATTAATAATTGGAGCCTTAACCAGAGTTGTATCAATCTTGGCCTTAATTCCATCAAATTAGGGTTTGTAATCTCTTTATGTTCAATATAATTGATATTTTAATCACTAGGTTCTTATCAACTTGTTATATCCTACAGCTTGTCCTTGTGTTGTTATATCATTACCTGAATTATAAAGATTCAACACTTTGTTCCTTTCACCTTTTATTCTTTAATCCTAATGGCTCATCCTTGGATGATGACTCATGCAGAGATATTTAAGGCGGATTTGATGAAGATTGCGATGACTACATTAAGTTCCAAAATATTATATCAAGATAAAGAACATTTTGCACAGCTTGCAGTTGATGCTGTAATGAGACTAAAGGTTAAGGTTCTAGACTTTATATATGACAATTATTTTCTGCTGTTTGATTTTCGCATCAGCTCAAGGTTGCTGTTAGTAAAAGATGCAAGATTATATTAATATTGCCCCACCAACAATAATATAGTGCAAAACAACAACAATAAAAGCCAATTTTTAATGTGCTATTAAACCTTGAGTTAATGCTCATGGCTTAATTTAACACTGATTGATCATTTGCTTTATGCATGCCTCTTTTACATGATAATCACTTAGTTAGGAAACTCTCTCTCTTTGGAAAGAGGAAATTATTTTTCTCATTTCCATGGATATTTTTCATTGTTGTTGACTACCATTGCTGGCTCCTGGTTGCTACTTTGCCTTCTACCTCCTTTTACACTAAGAGCCATTACTCATTGCAAGCTATTGGGATTGTTATAGTGTTTGTCATTTCTTGAATTATAACAAAGGTTGAAAGAGTCCCAAAAGTTATTTTCTGAGAGACAAGAATATGATTAATTTGAATTACTAAGTTCTATATGTTTCCTGCATTTGGCATTCATTTCACTGTGTGATCTTTGCGGAGGTCACTGAAGTTGACTTGCTTTAGAAGCTTACTGTGCTTATGTACTTAGATGGCTATCTCTGTCTAAATTAATATTGATTTTCTTGCTTGGCCAATCTCTAAATCAGACGCTATGGTAGACTTCTGGTACACATTCTCCTTATATCTATGAACTCTTCTGACCTTATATATTAAAAAAAAAAAGAAGAAGAAGAAAGAAAATATTGATCTTCTTGCTGAACTTGCTTTTCTGCTGGATTTTGGGAGTGTGGTTCGCTTTTTTCGTTTGATTCTTCCATACATGGTTGTTTTATTGATGTCTTGGTCATCTCATGTCTGCTGTCTCCCCTTTGGAACTTTTTGAAAGGGAAACAAATGCTTTTGCAAATGATAACCCATAAGATCACAATACTTACCTGATTTCTTCTATGCCCATATACTTTTTTTTGGGTAAGATGAGATATATTCATTTCAAAATTGTACATGGGGAATGTACAAGAGAGCACACCAGGTACCTATAAAATCTAAGTACTACAATAAAACAAAAGAAACTTAGTTCAATTAAATGGCTATGCTAAGTTCCACAGTGCTTTAAACATTAGTATCTAGTGTCCTAGGTGTAGCTACAAAATACAATGTAAAGCTGTCTTATATGCAATTATATAAGCTTACTTCTAATATTTATGTGGCCATTGTCAGGGAAGCACAAACTTAGAGGCCATACAGATTATTAAGAAGCCAGGAGGATCGTTGAAGGACTCTTTTCTCGATGAAGGGTAATTTTTTTTTAAGTCGACTTTGCTTAAGTTCTTGTCTTCTCTGTTGATGATGAGGATTTTATGCCTGAGAAGTCAGCGAGTCATGAGTATTTAGGCATTACCCTCTAGTGGTAAACGGAATGCTACTTTGAAAAGTTTTCTTTTGAAGAACTTAGTGCTGCCTACAATTGTGCTATTCCTGGAATACTACAGTAAGGTTCCTGGTTACATGAAGAATTAAAGCATCGGCGAAAATGGAAATTTACTCTGATGCTATTTATCACTGGATTTCATCTCGTGAAATTAAACGTAGTTGGTCACATGTTCTGCAGGTTTATACTTGACAAAAAAATAGGTCTTGGACAACCGAAACGTATTGAGAATGCTAAAATTTTGGTGGCAAATACTGCTATGGACACTGATAAAGTAAAGATATATGGGGCACGTGTTAGGGTTGATTCTATGGCGAAAGTTGCTCAGATTGAAGGGGCAGAGAAGGAAAAAATGAGGGAGAAGGTGCAAAAAATAATAGGTCATGGGATCAACTGCTTTGTCAACAGGCAATTGATTTATAATTTCCCTGAAGAGCTATTTGCAGATGCAGGAATACTGGCTATTGAACATGCTGATTTTGATGGTATTGAGCGGCTTGCTCTTGTGACTGGTGGTGAGATTGCATCAACTTTTGACAATCCAGAATCTGTTAAGCTTGGGCACTGCAGGTTAATTGAGGAAATCATGATTGGTGAGGACAAGTTAATTCACTTTTCTGGTGTGGAAATGGGTCAAGCATGTACAATAGTTTTACGTGGTGCAAGGTATATTACCTGATTGTTCATGTTATCTCCTCATTTTATGAGTAGATTTCATGCCCCTAATATCAAAGTAGACATTATTCTCCTTACTAGTTGGACCGCAAGTAATTTATGCAATCATAAATTTTGACTTTGAATACCTCTCTGCAGCCATCATGTGCTTGATGAGGCTGAAAGGTCTCTCCATGATGCATTGTGTGTGCTCTCTCAGACGGTAAACGACTCCAGGGTTTTACTTGGAGGTGGATGGCCGGAGATGATTATGGCAAAGGAAGTTGATGAGCTTGCCCGTAAAACTCCTGGAAAGAAGTCCCTAGCTATGGAAGCATTCTCAAGGGCACTTGTTGCTATCCCGAAAACAATTGCCGACAATGCGGGTCTTGACAGTGCAGAACTGGTTGCTCAGCTTCGTGCAGAGCACCACAAGGAGGGCTGTACGGCAGGCATTGATGTCATTTCTGGATCTGTAAGTTTCTATTCCTTTTAAAGTATGAATGTTTAGCAAAGTGAGTGATAAACGAGCTATTATAGTATTTTAGACCATTAATTTATTGGGAAGATGATATGTTCTGGTCTTGAAATTAGGCCTGTTGTAATGGGACCTTTCTTTCTGTTATTGTATTGTCAGTGACATGGGAAACATTCGTTTGATAGAACTGTTCACTTATGTTTATCTTTCAACTTATTGCAGGTGGGAAACATGACTGAACTAGGGATATCAGAATCCTTTAAGGTTAAGCAGGCTATCTTACTCTCTGCAACAGAGGCTGCTGAGATGATTCTAAGGGTTGATGAGATCATCACTTGTGCACCACGCCAGAGAGAAGATAGAATGTGATGAGAAAGATTATGTTGTTTTATGCTACAACTGAGTAATGCATTGGCACAATTGGACTGGACCACACAGATTGTAACCCAAAAGCTCAAGATTTCTGTTGGCTGCAATTTTTCATTGTCATTTGTTTGCATTAGGAATGTGTTTTCTTTTCTATTATGTCTAGATGTGAGATAGGAAAGTTCATGGTTGCAATTTTGTCTGGTACAAATTCGTTTTAGAATGACCGAACATCAGTGTGTTGGTTCTTTTTCACGGTTGTTTCTGGACAATGTTGTGGAAGTTTGTCCACTTTACCTATGTGCATGCAACTTTATGTCTAACTTTTAGCTGCTGTGGTCGTGCAAGTTTCATCCCAGTTTTGGTACATTTGGTTGTCATGATCGTAAGCTTGTATCTTGAAGGTTGAATGAGAGGGGTGCATTGATTGATTTAGAAAATCAAAAGAAGCTTTGGTCTTTGGCACTCACAGAATTAAGACCGTCAAATTTGATGTAGAGAAAGAGTATGTAGGATTGATTCTGTCTAGAAATAGACGTATCCTCTATTTTTTGATACGTGGGAAAATGCCTTTTATGCATCATATTATCATCATTATTATTAATTTTTCTTAAGCAAATGTCTTTGGCACTCATTTTTCAAGACTGTCAAATTTGATGTAGAGAAGAGTGTAGGATTGATTGTCTAAAAGTAGGTGTATCCTCTTTATTTTTTTGATACGTGAGAAAATATCTTCTATGCACCATATTATCATATTATTGTTATTAATTTTACTTGCATATTATTGTTATTAATTTTTCTTATGCAAGTGCTTGAAAATCTTATATGTCGATATATTAATGGAAGATTTACCAAACTCTTTCTTATATTGCTAATGATTTCATTGGAGGTTAGGGAATAGAGCATAACTTCGAGTAGGTCATAAAATGGAGATGGACAGAGTGGTGGTTAAGGATAGATTTACTTTGGTGTCTTACTCATTATAAAATTTTTGTTTTACTTTTAATTTAATTATAGGCCTTATGTGACAAAGCAAACATTTGAAATTGGTTGTTACTAGGTTATAGTAAAATTTTTCTTAAGATAACTACGCTAATTCCATGAAAACCCACCGTTCTTATTTTTCTCCTGTTATCCTAATTCCATATTCTTTCAGACACATACCCATCACGGATGTGTGGTCCTTGTACAAATAAAGTTTCGATTTTGAGTTTCATGAAAATTTCGAGTTATGAAAATATACAATGCTATAAATAAGACATTTTCATCTAAATTTATTATTTTAGTAATTGAGTCATTAAGCTTCTTGTGCTAATAAACACTTTAATCCATCTACTTTTTTCATTATACAATTTTACACTCATCAATTTATCTTCTGTAATATAAATTATGTTTACTAATATATTTGGCTAGCAAAAAACTCTATGTAGAATGATTCGTACAAACTACATTTCAAAATGGAGAAAATAAGGTTGCTACCATAATTGACAAAGTTGTGGATTTTTATATAGAAAAATAATTGTTCATTATTCAATAACATATTTACGTCATGCAAGTTGGAAGGTTTCAATATCATGTTTTGATGGGTAGCACACTAATATAAAATTAAAGTAATATCATTTGTAAGAGTTATGTCCATTTCATTTTTGTTGATCATAAAAAATTAGTAAAAATGCGTATTAGAAAAAAGAAATAAAATATTACATTAAAAATATGCTATTTGTAACAAATTTACCATATTGAAGAAGTTAACATTTGTTGGGAGAATTTAAGAAGAAAAATGTTAACAGATGGATATTTGAATGAATTTTCCTCTAATAATAAAAAAAAAGAATATTTAAACAAATAGGAGAAAAAAAAAACATTACAGTTTAATTGGCGTGTAAATGGATTAAAAATGAGATCGAAAAATAAAATATATTGAATAGTAGATGGAAATGTAATTACCTTACAATATAGCTTTAAATAGCAAGCATAGCAAAAAGTAAAGAAAAACAAATAAATAAAAGGAGTTGGTGAACAAACTTAGGCAACTAAATAAGACTATTATTACTTAGACAAACATCATTTGTGTAAATTTCTTAAAAAGGAGAAATCAGATATAAACATATGCAACATGGATAATTAAGCAACCATTACACCTGTAGAAATATGATAAATGTTTCGTAAATAAAATAACTTGAATTCTATCTAACATTAGCCTACAAATTAAGAGATGAGAAAAAAAAAAAAGAGAAGAAGAAAAAAAAAGAAGAATAACTAACGGTAACGGAGAAGAAAGTTAATAATATTCAAGACTGAGGAAACAAATTGATAATATTTGAGATACTGAATCACAATTAAAGCATATAAAGTTGAATATACAATAATAATTGAGCATTATGTAGTGTATGTAGTTGACTAAAATAAACAATAGTTATTTTAAAATAAATTAAAAATTACAAAAATGAGTCTTTTTATGCTTTTAAGCAAAAGTAAGTAGCTAGAGTTATACTTTTTCCAATTCCAATCAAATTAAAATACCCTCATTTGCTCTAACGAAGGGGTCATATCCATGGGATAACATTGAAAAAACTTCGAGAATAACATGAATTCATGAACCTTTACCATTAAGTATGTACCCTCACCTTAAAATCTAAATAGAACATGTCAGTGAATCTCATTGGATGGTTACTATGAGGCCACGACTCAATCTTTATCAAATTGATGTTTCTAAAAGCAAAAGTCCATCTTAAAGCTAAATCTACGACAAAAAGTTAAAAAAAAAATCAGCAAAATATTTGAATTAATACAATAAATAAAACCAAGATAAGGTAAAAGTTAAAACTTTACGCTTTATAATACCAAGTGTAAATGGATACCTTTCACACCTTATCATGAGTTTAAAGTCTTTGATTTTATCTGCAACAAAAAATAACACTTAAATTAAAGTTAAAATTTGTTAAAAACACTTTAGTTTCTCCCTTCAAAAAGAAAAATATCAAAACATTAACTTATTGGTGATTATCAAATGATTGCATTGGTTGGAATCAGTTTCTTGTTAGGAACCAAGTTGAAATGCTGTTGCATTCCTTCGATCCACACCATGACATAAGTCAAGCAGTGGTAAGTGTAACACAAAATCCTAATTGTAATTTTGAACAACACTTCTCTAAACACAATAATTAAGACGAATACAATTTTTTTTTTTTCCTTAGTAACGTAAGAGAAAATGAATACATTCAAATCACATCTAAATATGATAAAACTTGCCATGCAAAAGTTAAAATCATGGTTTTTGAGAGATTTGATTGAGGAATATGAGGGTAATAATCTAACACCAAGAAAGAGATGCCAGTGCCATCAAGCTCTTATGAAATTTTTTATGCGTTGGATTGATGTTTCAAAATATTACCAAATCTTTTAGGGATTTGCACCATGAAATGAACATCACCAAGAATTGTTTTTATTTTCTCATCGTATTACAATTGAACTCAAGTACTTGAAATTTCATAGAAAACACTATTAGTGAACATTGAATTAATAATCAAGAGTCAAAATTACTTTTTTTTTTTAATTGAAATCGAAATTCTTAATTATTTTTCCAATTAGAAATGAGACATTGATAACATAATACTAAAAGTTATCAATTTCATCTACAGTTTATATACTCTTACTCAAAAATCAATAATGCTAAATACATTAAAGAATTAACTTTAAAACCACAATACAACAAATAACATAAAATTTTAAGATAAAAACATAATGAAAAAGGAATCATGAAACATAAAAAATGAGATCTTTAAGTTCAAGATTTGGCGAAGATTTTAAATATTTATCATCACCTTATGCAATTTCATCATCAATTGAAGCAACAAGGTACAAAATAAAAAAAAAAAAATCAATTTCGTTCTGTCTTAACAGGAAAAAAGAAAAAAAAAAAAAAACCACCAACCCTAGACTACACAAACTATTTGGAAATTTATGCCTAAGGGAGAGTGTATATTTGATATTTACAATGTAAATTGGATTTGATAAAGGGATTTGCAGGGTTCAAATGATCTAGGGTTGGTTTTTGGAAGATGTGAAAGAAAGGAAAAGGAAACGTTGGAGAGAGAAGGAGCCGTAATTTCAGGACAGCAACAGTTTCTGGGAGTAGGAATGGTTGATGGCCTTAAAACGTGGGATGAGGGATGGGAGAGAGAAAGGAGAGATAAGTTGATGAATTTATCTATAATGTATATTATTTATAATTTAATAAATTTATTTTAATATTGATATTTTTGTTGAATTGTATCATATTAAAGTTGAATAGGTAGTTTTATGGGATGATAAATAATCTATAATTACTTAATCTCCAATCGACTTTATATATATATATATATATATGTATGTATTTACGTGCGTATGTATTTCTAAAAAGAAAATTTCTTGCGCATGCTTTCATATTTGACATTGGTAAATGTACAAGTTACTTTTGTTAGTCTATGATAATGATATTAAAATGTGAGAACCTTTTTTGTACAAGTTACTTTTGTTAGTCTATGATAATGATATTAAAATGTGAGAACCTTTTTTCGCTTCCTTACCTTAGGTTCTCTTAAAATTTTCTTATTTATTTATTTTTTGTTTTACTTAACTAAGCTTTTCCATTACCCTACTAAAAGAAAACTAGGACACCGTAATTTCACACTATTCTCATCAATACAAACTCAAATCTTTCTCTTATAAATCTTCATATTTTATTTAGTTAGGTTTGTATTTAACCAACTTAATTTTCTTTTGCGGCACACATATTACATGCGTGCATCCCTCTAATTTTTTCAATAAATAACTCTCTTTTCAAGATTATTTTAAAGTAATTGTTCACATCGAAAAGCTCTTTGATACCCAAACACCAGATTTTTGCCATAATTATTATTTACTATTCACATTTCTAATAATCTTTCCACACATCTATTGTACTTTGATCATTTAGAATATACTAATGGTACAAGTAATTTAATGGAGCCAGGCACCTTAAATCTATTTCTGGAAAACCAAATCAGACTAAATTAAACCTTTCATTCTTTTATTGTTATTTTTTTTTACTAGCTTATTTCTGCTTTGGAAAAGTTTTAAACTAAAATATTTAGTTTGATTTCTTAGTTTATGATACGTTCAAACTTGTTGTGGGGGGTGGGGGTTGGGGGGTGGAACACAACCGCATTACTAAATATTCGGCTTTTTAAAAATAGAAAAATCTGTCTTTAAAAGACTACAATATGCTTGCAAAAGAGCTTTCAAGACAAATTTTGAAAGTTTATAACTAATAGACGATGGAACTTGAGGATTGTAATATAGTAACTACTACAGTAATGGCATTTTGCTGTCATAAGTGATGGCATTTTGCTGTCATAAGTGGAAGAATAGTTTTATTTAATATTTATTCAATTTAACTCACAATAAGTGAGTGCTATTGGGATTTAGCAATATGAAAACCGATCTCAATCTAATGAATTAAATTCAATTCCTTTCTTCTCAAGTTGTGATGTAATCGGTAAAAGAAAACCAAAAAGTATAATTGTTACAAAAAATACTTTTTACATTGATAAAAGGTATCTACATACAATAAAAATTATATAATATATTACACAATATATGACTTTTTTATCATGCTTGAAATGTAACTGAGTACCGTATACTACAAATGTTACTCTATATGTGTAAAGAAGATCAATTATAATGGTTGTTGAGGTGTCACTTTTGCTCCATTGAATTGCCGATAGAGATTTCTTGATTTAAATTTCCTACAAAATAAAATGCCCTTAGCGGGGTGTTAAAATTTGCTCTGGCTGTGAAATTTCACTTGGGCTTTATCTTCTATAAAGTTTGAGTTTACTTAAATTGGGCTTATTTGACTTTGTGTCGATTGATTTGAGATCACGGGCCCATATATTAGAAATAACTATCAACAATAATAATCTTGTATAATACAAAACAATACTGAATGACATAATATATAATATGTTTTGAATAAAGTATTTTGACATAATTCTTTGGAAATAATTTGATAATAAATTAGACCACAAATTTTATTCCTTACACATAGTGCATACAATATTTTTTTTACAACAAATTAATTGACATATGTTATGTATTATATATAATATAAAATGCATATATATATATATATATATATATATGCACACATAATACACACACACTATTAAATCTTATTCATATGTCTAGATTAAGCTTAATGATAAAATGAAAAAAAAAAAAAGAATTTGTTTATAGGTGTCACTGTTAAGTTATTATAAATACAAAATTTTGCTCTTCTTCATATGTTTTTCTCATCGTGGAATATATAACGAGTGGCTTATTATTTTACTTATTTAGTTAAGCGCAAACAACCGTAAACATAATCCATGAGAAAACAAAAAAGCAACACAATCAGTTTTCGAGGATGGATAAAGAAAAAAAAGATAAATTTACTATTTTTCAAAAGAAATCACTAACCCTTAAAGGTGAAATAACTTCAAACCAATTGCTTTCTAGAGGGACGTTCCAGAAGTAGGATTTCCTATTGCAGGGAAAAAAAAGCAACTATAAAGTTCCTCTATCAACTCCAACCACCGACTTTAGAATCTAGATATTTCCAATTATCTCTAAATTCTCCCGATGAGGCTCTTTCCTACTTCTTTTTTGAAATGATTCGTTCGGTTTTGATGCACATGTTTTGTCAATTGATTCCTTGAATTGCGGTTCTGCTTCATTCGTTTCGGTAGCTAATGATAATGGGCATAGTATTTTCCTTTTCCTCTATGGGAATGGCATTTTCCTCAGGGACATTCCTCCAATATTTGACGTGTAAAAATTTCAAGAATGTTTAAAACCTAAATCTTCATTTTTATATTAAGATAATATCAATAATTGATTTGTAAATGAAGGAAAAGTAAATAGAGAGATATTATCTTTCATTTAATTTTAATTATTGATTACACTTGATGATATAAAAAAGAAATAAATTCAGAAAAATCAAATGGGAAGAATCATTTCCTAGTTGACAATTTTATTTTATTTTTTCCCAATGCCTTAGGCATTTAAGAAACAATTTGTTTTCTCCGCAGGTTTACAAATTGACCCCTACACTTACTTTATTAATAATTATAAATCTAAATTTTCCGTGAATTGCGAAGCTTCCCATCTTTTTAACTTTTATCTACCCTATAAAAGGTATGAAATAACTCCAATTCACTCTAATTACTTATATTATTTCTCCACTATCACATTCTAAAACCACCCATGATGGGCCATGTCCGTCAACCATAATAAAGAAACTATAAATGAACTGGAATTTTGTTTTTATATTTTATTTATTTATTTTATTATTTAAATCTTATCTTCTGTTATCTATATCTATATTATTGAAGTCTCAACAAATTTTTTTTTTATACATTTTCTCAACTATTCCTAAAATACATTGAGAATAAATATTAAAATATATACTTCAATGATTTAACTTAATAATATTAATAGCAAATGAATAATTTTGTGAAATTATTCTCTTTTTCTCTCCCACTTACACTATATTTATTGTCTCAAATATTTTTATTTATTAATAAGAAATTTTACAAAATCATTGTATTTTTCTCTTTCACATATACGGATAATTGGCTGTCACAGGGATCCTGTCCCATTGCTATCCCTTCCTAAAAGATTGCACCACAAGGCAACTGAGCAAGACTAAAGCAAAGTGCTGTTATCTCTTAACTCTCCGTTACCTACCTTGTCTTCTTTTATTTATTCATTTATTTATTTTTTCATTCCCTATTAGTAAAAAAAAATTGCCGCGGCAAAGATGAATTTGGCATAGTACTTCACGTGGACCGGATCTGTTTATCCGGTAATCAGTTCTCAAATTAAAGCCAGCAAGATTACAAAGATTATGTGCATCCGAAATCAAATTAAAGTCCACCTATCAATTTATCTAGAGTATAATACATCTACCATCACAATTAATATTTTATTACATCCATATATTTTATCTAGCATAAAATTCGTCTATAGGACTATTAAAATAATATATCATCTAGCATATAATATTTCAATTGAACAAATATTTGTCCATATCACAAATTTTCTAGCATATATTATATGATATGATGGAATCATTAAAGAATTCTCTTTTGCAAAAATATTAGTTTATATACTAAAATTATATGCAATGGACTTATAATCTCATTCCATTCACGTACCGTAATATTTCATAGCAACAAAAAGGCATTATATATGGTCATTTATATTTTTGGATTTGATTTTAAATATCTTTTTATGTGAAACTGTAATAATGGTCTTTTTTATGCATGGTTGCAATTTAGTTGAGAAGATGATGCACCTCCTATTGATTATTGAATTTGATTATTGAAGTTGTTATTGGATATGGCTAACTGGATGTTGTTTCATACTATTCATGAGATCACCGATAATTATAAGCATGAGATGTCTTTTAGTATGAAGGATGAGTGGAAGTTGATGATGGATGGGTTAAGACTTGTATATAATGAGTATATTGCTATAGTTGCTTTTAAAAAGAAGTGTTTGCAAGATAAGGAGATTTTGTTTGTGATAATTCCTGTATTATGTTTTCCTGCTATTGTGGAAGTACATAAAAATTATTCTTCAGGTTTTGATTAGGTACCTTTAGGTATTCCATATATTCCTAGAGATTATCTTCATTGAGTGGTTTCCTATATTTGCTATAGTAGAAAATGTAGATATAGAAATAGCACTAAGTCTCTGAAACATGAACCCCTTACGATGCCACTTGAGAATTCATCGTAGAATTTTCAGCCAAATGTAGGAGTAAGTGATGAGGAGGGTCTTGAAGAGGATCCGAAAGAGGAATTTGAAGTAGAGATTGAAGTGGAACTTGTTTCAGAGAATGAAGTAGGATGTAGTGTAGGAAGTGATTGTGATACTTGAAACTCCTGAATTAGTGATAATAAGTTCATACTTTGAGGAAGATGAACAAGATGATTGGTTTCCTATAGAAGATGTGGCAGTTTCAGAAGGTTTGAATAACTAAAGGAGTTAGTAGTTAGTGGCATAACACGACTTACTTTGTTTAGGACTTTTGATATCATATAACCCAGTTGATTTTGATGTATCTAGGTCCCCTGATGACTTTTTGATGTGCCTTTGACCTTTTGTATGTACTTTTGTACTCTTTTGATGTTTAGTTTTTTGGAAATGTAAATAAACTCCTGTATGTATATAATGGAAATGTAAATAGAAGTTATGTACAAAGGTGATCGAATATGTAAACTTAAGTTATAAGTAAAGCTTATGTAATTTTTTGGATGTAAAGTTTAAGTTATCAAATGTATTATGCAAAGAGTATGTAACTATGAAATAGTAAAGTATATTTTTATTTTCTAGTATTTGTATGAGATATAATTACAAGAATTGATTATAGGAGATGAAGTGAAATTGTGATGGCATAATATTACAGGTGGAAGTCTTTATGAGCTTATGATATACAGGTGTATTTGAGCATATTATGGAATATGTGATAGGTGATGTATGATTATTATTGTTTTATGTACAGGGATGAGATATTACAACAAGTCTTATGTGGATAGAAATTCTTACTGGAAGACTTGTTATCGTTTTAGATATTGCAATTGCAAGGAATTTTCAATCTATATGTGGATACAAGTTACTTTGATTTGATACTAACTGTTGGTATATAGGTTGTAAGTGCAGGGTTAGTTAGTTATTGTAATTATAATTATAATTATGGCTGAGGAAGCAAACACAAATGGGAATGACCAACTTGAGAATGTTTACCACCTCTTAATCATCCTAATCCTCCAGAACCACCTAGAAATAACGTACTACCACTAGCTCCACCAAATATGATGGATCCAACTCAATTTGGGCAAACATTAGCTAATATGAACACTATGATAAAGTAATAAGGAGCTTTGATTCAGCATCTAATTACAGGTGGAAATGCTGTAAATCAGGGTAACCAAAGGTTGAACCGAGAGGAATGAGGCAAATTGGCCTCTTGAATTTATAATGGTTAATTGGTATTTGAAGTTGAAATGGGAAATGTTACGCCCCGAAGTCACAGAGTTGCAACAGTTTCGCTGTGTAAACCATTCTATGATAGTAACTGGCCTCACAATGCCTACCATAGACATGAATCTACACAAGGCGTCGACGACTCCTCGCTTTGAAGTAAACAGTTCGATTAATAATTATATGACAATCATGATAATTATCATCATTTCTAATAAACATTTATAATAATATATATATATATATATATATAAGTCTCCACAGAGCTTCCCAGGAAGTTTTACACAAACATGACAGTTCACTAGATTACACAATAACTATTAGTCTTTCATTCCTAATTACAAGGTCACTCTAGTCACACATTATATTAAGTATCTTGGTCCTCACACCCCTGGCTTCAAACGGACTAACCTCTGGATAATTGTAGGGTGGCATAGTACTTGAAGAGATTACAAATCAGAACCTGCAAAAGGATCTATAAGGGTATGAGCAACTACAGCTTAGTAAGTTGAATTGGAGACTCATGAATGCATACAAGCACAAACAGGGTTATCAAACAATTATTTTCATGCAATGCAACAATCAAGTGTCATCGCACAACGTAGTCTGGTCCGTTGTGAAATCAGAGAAATTTCACCCGCTCCAATCCGGGTTGAGGAGTTCCATGTTATGCAGCAGCTTACAACCAAACCCAGGCTTGTGTAATGGAGACCTCGCTCCTCCCGCGACTACCTTCGAACCATTGACTTCACCCTCGCCGCGACCTCCTCTCCTATCACTTAGTTCGATTGAGGATGAAGAAGGGACCATTTTGCAATCCTGCGCTATCGCTTTCGAAGGGGTCGGTATTTGGTTGGAGAGTCCTATGATCCCCTAACGGGTTGCAATGCATGACATTTTCGGTTATTGGGGTCGACTAAGATTAAATTCCGGTTAAGGTGTTCAAACAAGTTCATATCAATTCAATCAGTCACAAAATCATTCACAGTACAAATTCCAGCACGAATTCAGATACATCAAGCACATGCGCAAACTATTTACAATCACAATCATATACAAGCCTAAGTCTCCGAGTAGTACAAAACTAGTACTCTATTACAATAAGCAATAACCCAACTTACTTGAATTTGCTCGATCGCTCGATCCTCTAGTTGCGAGTTGATTTGTATCTGGGTATCCTATAATACAAATAGGTCATTTTAGTAATTATATTTTATGGATTCTTATTCTAATTCATAATGTAACTTATTTTCCTCATGTATACCTATAACGTATTAATGATTCGTTGTATTCTATTTCGGGGTTCGGCTCCTAAACTAGATTCTAGTTTTAATTCCTAAGTCGTAATTAGGCTTGAATCCCAATGTGACATTAATCACATTACGCTCGGGTATTCAAATATCCTATTGGGTCGTAATTTTGGTATTCTAAACTATTCGGTACACGCTAACCCTAACTGAGGTATCGGATTTATTCTCGATGTGTAAAAATCTTACATTTTGAGATATTTACTTAAAATTAAATATTATTTTAGATTTATTATTTTTCTGATTTCAATTATAATATTATCTAAATAACCTTATTTTTTTAGATTTATTAATTTACACTTTTACATATTACTAATTTCTTATATTACTTACCTAATTTCTTTAATTAACCATACTTAGTACCTAAAGGCTAGGATTAGGATTCCACTACAGAGATCAACTTCCTTAAACATCTAATTAAGATCCAAATCAGTAATTAACATCCTAATCACCTAATTAACCCTAAATCACCCAATTTTACCATCATTTTAGGGTTAAAAATTAACTTAAAAATTTTGAAAATTAATTTTAAAAAAATGGCTTCATAGCACTGTTATACATCATATGAGCATCCTACAAAAAAATTTTGAACTCCAAACTACATCCCTAAGCCTATTTATTTTCCGGTTTAATC
This sequence comes from Lumnitzera littorea, assembly GCA_024138015.1. Lineage (NCBI taxonomy): Eukaryota > Viridiplantae > Streptophyta > Magnoliopsida > Myrtales > Combretaceae > Lumnitzera > Lumnitzera littorea. The sequence continues at coordinate 127,658,622 of JAMXBB010000001.1, read as the reverse complement.
ATGCTCGGTTTTGAACAATTTGTTAAGGAACCTATATTTCCAGACATAATTAAACTAAATCAATATTTTTTCCTAAATCTACATACAATGAAACCTCAGAATAACAAGTTTCATAATTTTCTAGGCAAAATAAATAATTTTACAAAATTATACAAAAATCGGGTGAATAAATGACTAACTGGTTCGAAGCTTTTGGGCCGTCTAAACCCGGTCCAATGTTGTCGACCGGTCCAGGCGGTGGTTCTAGTGTAGAGTGGTGGTGGTGGTTTGGTCCCAGGTGGTGGTGGGTGGTGGTTTTGGTTCACTTGCCTAATCTGCACAGTTTTTTTTTTTTTTCTATTTTCTGGATTTTCTCTCGATTTTTTCAGTGTTTCGATTTTTCTCAGATCTCAAACTGGCCAAATGACTTCTGGAAATTTTTTCCTTATTTATAGACAATTGTAGTAATTAATGTGCATTAATTTGATAGGATTTTGCCCAATTTTCTTGATTTTTGGCTTTTTGTTTGTCCAATTCTTATTGGTTATTTTTTTTTCTTTTTTTGTCACGACCTGATCTTATTACAGCTTATCTTCTTTTGATTTTTTCATAATTATTTTATATTTTTCTTTAATTATTTGCTTAGTTTTCGGCCTATTTCACTAATTACGCGTATTTTTATCTACACGTAAATGCATGTGGGGTACACGTGAACATTCCTAAATATTATTTTGGTCATTCTAAAATTTTTAGTATACATATAATCTATCTCTAATAATTTATTAGTTATTATATTACACTTTTCGCCTTTTCGGTAATTAGCAGTTATTATGCGTAAAATTTGAAAATTTTATAGTCTCCTATTTTACTACTTATTTTCTTAAATTTAAGTTTACAGAGTCATTTTTACTGGTATTTTGCTAAATAGTTTATAATTTGAGTTTGATCGGATCCCTTAGCCGATCGTCCTAAACCTTGGATTTTAAGCTCAAACCTACGGTTACTTGACTTGGCTTTAGGGCTTACAGGAAAGCCTACCCTAGTTGACGATTGGTTAGTGTAGATTGAGTGCAGTTTTGAGGTGTTTAGGATTTTAGATAACCAAAAAGTTTCTTATAGAACCTTCTTATTAAAAATGGGAGCTCGAGTTTGGTGGGATTCAAAAGTAAGATCGTTTATTGGCCTCATTACTTGGCAGGTATTTAGAGCGGAATTTAAGAAAGAATATTTCCTTGTAAGTGTACAAAATTAGATGACTCGGTAGTTGATGGAAAAAAAGAAGGGTACTATGAGTGTAGCATATTATGAAAAAAGTTCAATAGGTTGTTACAATATGAGCTCGAGTCATACTGAGATAATTAGGTGTTGAAGAAGGATCTTTTTCTTTATGGATTTGACTTGACTATGAGATATAAATTGATGGACTATCGGTTTACTACTTACTATGAAGTTGTGGACAAGGCGCGGCAGTTGGAGAACAATCGATTGACCATGCAAAGTGAATGGAGTAAGAAGTTAAGAGGAGTAGCTTGGTTTAGACCTGCCTTTAGAAGGTCATCTCCAAGTACAAGTAGTAGCTTGGGTTTGAAAGGAAAGAAGTTGGAAATAATGTCTAGTGCCCCTGCATAAACCAAAATAGGTTATAGTTTTTATAATGATGGAGGGAATGTGAAATATTGGAAGTGTGGAGTTCAACATTTTCCCCGGCAATGTGTTCAGCTGAGGGTAAATGTTTCTTGTGTGGTAATCCAAATCATGTCTCAAGAGAGTGTCTAAAGATGAAAACCATGAAGTGTTATAGATGTGGAATGTCGAGAAACTTTTTAAGTTATTGAAGTTAAGCTGGATAAGGTGCTAAGAAGTCTGGAGGAGCAAAGATGGCTATTGTACTAGCCAGGTTGTTTGCAATAGAGAGTATAGAAAGGGATACCAAGGAGTTCGATGAGTAGATGGAGGAGTATTACTATGATGGTTTAGATGATGACATGGAAGTTGATGAAACTGACTAAGGTCTAGCAACAAGTATGTAAACTAATACCCCTATTTACTTATATGAATAGTGTGTGCATAGGAAAGTATTAAGTACAAAGGGGATCCATAACATAAACCTACTACATAAAAGGTAAGTAACTATTGTAATAGTAATTATTTCAAGAAATATACTTATAAATAGACGAATCGCGCATGCATTGTTTGATATAGGAGACTCACATTTGTTTATTAGTCAAAAGTTTGTCTCGGGAAATAAAATTAATGCAATTGAAGTTAAAGCTACCTATGAAGTGAGAACATCTACCTGTGAGCAAGTTTTAACCTGGAAAATAGTAGATATTGGACAATTACAAATTCAAGGCAAAGAGTTTTTGATAAAATCGATAGTTTTGCCACTAAAAGGTTATGATATTATTGTGGGTATAGATTGGTTGTTTAACATAAAGCTAAAATGGATTGTCGAAATAAGACTATAATCTTAGACGAAGGTAAAGTGATATTTCAGAGAAAGATTGGAGAGCAAAGATTGAGATTATCGATGGTTAAAGTAAGTGAAGAAATGAATGAGGTTATTGAGGAATGACAGTTGCTGGATATTTGCTGTAGAAGGAAAGGAGTAGACTTCGAAAGTGTTTGAAATACTTGTAGTGTGTGAATTTCTTGATTTTTTCCAAATGATTTACCTAGTTTAGCTCTGCATCGAGAGTTAGATTTTACTATAGAGTTGGTGCCAGGAATTAAACCAATATCCAAAGCTCTGTATTAGATATCACCAATAGAACTTCAAGAATTAAAGAAGTAACTTCAGGAGCTATTGGATAAAGGATTCAGTTGACCTAGTATGTCTCCTTAGGGAGCACTAGTATTATTTGTGAAAAAGAAAGATAGAACCATGAAATTATGTATTGATTATCAAGAGATAAATAAGATGACTATTAAGAATAAATATCCATTATCTTAGATTAATGATTTATTTGATTAGTTGTACAAAGACATCGTATTTTCATGGGTTTATTTAAGATTTGTATACCATCAATTACGAATTAAACTTGAGGATGTGCCAAAGACAGCCTTTCGAACAAGATACGAGCACTTTGAGTTTGGTGATACCTTTTGGTTGACAAATGCATTAGCTTTGTTTATGGATTCGATGAATTGGATCTACCAACCTTATTTGGATAAATTTGTTGTTATGTTTATTGATGATATTCTAATATATTCGAAAACTAAAGATGAACATGCAGATCATTTATGTTTAGCTTTGCAAAAGTTAAGAGATAATAAATTGTATGCTAAGTTGAGTAAATGTGATTTATGATTAGATAAAATTCATTCTTGGGGCATATAGTATCTGGTGATGGAATTTCAGTAGATCCCGAGAAAGTCAAAGTGATGGTCGAGTGGAAATAGCCTACTATGATGTTGGACGTAAGGAGTTTTCTTGGAATGGTTAGGTATTATAGGCGATTTATAATAGATTTCTCTAAGATAGCAAGACCTTTAACTTAGCTGACAAAAAAAGGATGTTAAATTTGAATGGAGTGATGAGTGTAAAAGAAGTTTCCAAAAACTAAAGGACTGTTTGATTTTGACATCAACACTTATTTTGCTAAGTCCAAATAAACCTTATTTATGTATATAGTGATGCCTCCAAGACTGAACTGGGTTGCATATCAATGTAGGGTAGCAAGGTCGTAGCATATGCATTAAGGCAGTTGTGGTCTCACGAGCAGAATCATCTGATACATGATCTCGAGTTGGCAATTATGGTGTTTGCTTTGAAAATTTGGAGACATTATCTATATAGATAGCATTGTGAAATCTATACGGATCATAAAAGTTTGAAGCATTTCTTTACTTAGAAAGAACTGAACTTGTGAGAAAGGTATTGGTTGGAATTGATTAAAAATTATGATATGACTATAAATTATCATCCGGGCAAAGCTAATGTTATAGCAGATATGTTAAGTCACAAAAACTATGAACAAGTGGCCTCATTACTTACTACTCAATGTGAGTTGATTTAGGTGCTTGAGAAGTTGGAGATTGAATTCAGATGGCATGAGACTAACATACAATTGATGAATTTAGTAGTATAACCCACTCTAATGGAGAGAATGAGGCTTCAATAAGATGAAGATAAAAAATTGAAAGAGATTAACTAAAAGTTGAGTGTAAGTGATGTACCTGATTTCAAAATTGATACTAAAGGTGCGTTAAGTTATAAGAATAAAGTTTATGTGCCTAATGACCCTAAGTTAAAGAATGAGATCATGGCTGAAGCACATAGTACTAGTTTTGCATCGAATCTTGGTGGAAATAAGATATACCATGATCTGAAAGCGTTGTTTTGGTGGAAAGGCTTGAAAAAGGATGTGGCACAATACGTAGTTGGGTGTATCACTTTTTAGCTAGTAAAGGTAAAACATTAGAGGCCTAGTGGTTTATTACAATCATTAGAAATACCCCAGTGGAAATGGGATCACATTACTATGGATTTTATAGTAGGACTTCTAAGGACAAGAGCAGGTCATGATTCGATTTGGGTTGTTGTAGATAAATTGACATATTGCACTCATTTCATACCATAGTGAACTAGTGATTCAATGGAGAAACTAGCATGGTTATATATAAGGGAGATTGTTAGATTATATGGTGTGCCAGTAAGTATTGTCTTAGATAAAGATAGTTGATTTCTATCAAAGTTCTAGGAAAGCTTACACCGATCGTTGGGAACTAAGTTGCGATTTAGTATAGCTTACCACCCCTAGACAGATGGACAATTAGAAAGAATTATTCAAGTACTTGAAGATATGTTGAGAGGTTGTATTTTGGATTTTGGTGGTGACTGGGACCAATATTTACGATTAGTAGAGTTTACTTATAATAATAGTTATCAATCAACTATACAAATGGCATTGTAAGAAGCATTATGTGGAAGAAAGTGTCCATCATCACTATATTGGGAAAATGATGAATATGTAATAATAGGACCTGATATGATCCAATAGATGAATGATAAAGTGAAAGTAATATGTCAGAGGATGCAAGTAGCATGGGATCAATATAAGAGTTTGGTAGATTTGAAGAGAAAGCCTATGGAGTTTGCTGTGAGAGATCATGTATATGTTAAGATAAGTTCATTTAGAGGATTCAAATGATTTGGTACTATAGGAAAACTAAGTCCTCGATACATTGGTCCTTTTGAAATCTTGGAGAGAGTAGGAAATGTAGCGTATTGAATTGCTTTACCACTAAGTTTAGCTAGATATCATGATATATTTCACATGTCGATGTTACAGAAATTTATGAGGAATCCAGATGCAATTGTTGAGTTGAAGCTAGTGGATTTATAAGAAGACTATACAATTGAGGAGAAACCGATCAAAATCTAAGACAACCAAATTTAAAGGTTATGAAATTGAATATGTAAAGGTTCAGTAAGGTAGTGGCCTAAGAGTAGAAGTGACATGGGAACTAAAGGTTGCCATGGAGAAGCGATACCCCGACCTTTTTTGAGTGACTGGTTAGTACTAATGTATTATAAAGATATGGTTGCTTATGTAATGATATGATGGTAAATGAAAGTTTCGGGGACAAAACTTTTTTGAAGGGAGTTAAAAATGTAAACCCCATATTTTATGAATTGGAAATGAGTGAGTGAATTTAGGATGTCAGTGAAATTAATCCCATTAACTTAAAAATTTACAAGAACGCTCGATACATTAGTTGAGGAGACCCTGTGGACTTGAATTCTAAAAATATAATAAAATAATAAGAATATATCTAACACAGAGTAATTTAACTATATTATATATTATTTATCGTAATCGTATAAAACAAGCTGCGTTAGTTAATAAATATTTAGAGATAAATTATATATATAATAAATTATTATGTGGCATAAAATAACAAGTAGAATACATATATATGTGTTGTGTGTAATTTTTATGTATATACATATATATGTAATTAATTAAAATACCTTATTATTTACATTTTAGGCTTAAATGAGTTAGGGAAATTAATAAAAAATTAACAAAAATCCTAAATTAAGTGGGGGCAGTTGGAAAATGTTAGTATAGGCGTGTGGAATTATGTAGGATAGGTGTTATTGATTGAAGAAGGGTTTAGCATGCAATTACCTTAAGCATATGAGCATAATTCTTTAAGAAGAGAGAAAGTAAATTCATTTCTACAACTACAAGCTCTAAAAAATCCAGGAAATGCTCTCCACAGTTTCTATATGCAAGAAAGGATTTGGGAAAATTAGAGTGGGATTTTGGAGATTTGAGGATTGAATTAGGGAAATTTTGCAAAATTTGCACGTAATATGTCCATAAGAGAGTACGATGGCTTAGGGAATTACTGGAGTCCAACCACCTCTACCACTTGAACCGGCACCTAGCGCCTAGCCATATTGATAAGTTGGTGGCCATCGAAGGTGGCAGGAGCTCTATTTTCTAGTGAGACTTCAATTTTTGTCTGATTTTGTATAAATTTTCTTAGAATCACAATGCTTGGAACCATGAAACTTGACCTTTAGTTTGTTTTTCTCTTTACCTTAGGTGAAAAACGAGTTCTTCTGTATTAAAAGTATAAAAACTCTTTGCGAAACACCAAAAATCACCACTCTTTCGCAGTCCTTCTTTTCAATCTTGTGAGTTTTATGAAGCTTGGTTTTTTCCTCCTAGTTCTTTTTAAATTAAGTCTTTTTAAAACTAATCAGTATTTGAACCTTACCTATTTAATATTGACTCTTAACTAGGGTCTAAAGAAAACTGATCCTTGTATATTTTGAAAATGCTTTGGAGTCGCCACCCAATCGTAGTTGGGAAAAAAGTTAAGTTATAACCAATAACAATCAATTGGGTGAATTAGTTATAACTTAGCTACTGTTCTTAATGAGAAAACCAATTTTACAAAACGGTTTTCTAAAACGAGAGATTTGGATTTGGGGGCTATTCTATTAAACTCTAAACGGATATCACTTTTTAACTTTTCAATTTTAAATTTGCATTTCAATAATACCCTTTTTCAATTTCTAAATGATTAATTATATTACATGCGACTAATTTAATTAAATTACACAAATATCTACGAAGATGGAAAATATAAAACTTTTCATATTTTAAATTGTCTCATACATATGAGCGCCTATGTACTCGTTATTTGGGATTAGACTTTTATAGTTTGTTTATCAAAAACATTAGCGGATTGAATTGATTTTAGTTTTTAGAAAACATTCGAGTTTATGTTTGTACCCATTTTAATTTTATTTAAGGAAAATTTTCTAAGGATACTAATTTAGGATTTTATTTTTGGAAATTCTAAAGTGCCTTAGTTTGAAAGGTCCATTTATTTTTATTTATTAGAAAGAAAAAAAAATTGATTTTTTCTAAGTGATAAAATTTTATTTATTCATTCATTCATTTATTTTCTATTTTATTATTATTTTGACTAAAATAAATAAATAAAATGTAACAAATTTTTTTCTCCTCTTTTTTTTTTTGTCCTTTTTCTTACTTCTTTTCCTTTTTCCTTTTTTTTTTTCTTTTTCTTACTTTGCTTCTTTTTCTTTTCTTTTTCGCTTTTTTCTTAATTACAATAATAAATTAAAAAAAAAAAGAAAAAACCTATGTTACTAAAAAACATGAATTGAAAACTAAAAAAAAGGACAAGGTTAGACTAAGCTTTAGGTGTAGGTTGGTTGGGTCAAAGTTGAGTCTATCGGGTTAAAGCTCTACGGGTCAGATCGGTTAGGTTGTAGCTCCACGGGTTGGGTCGAATCAATTCAAAAACTCATCCTTTAACAGCGGACTGGGGGGGGGGGGGGGCAGCATTTTTGGTGGTTTTAAGGAGATTTTCGAGTAGGTAAAAGTGGTTTTATCAGAGTTTCATTGGAGAATTGGGGTCTGGTGAAATGCCTCAATTGTTGTTGGTGGTTTAGTGGGTTTTTCAGAAGTCAGCCATGAGTGGTAGGGAGTTGATTCGCGCATTGCTACCATTGTGCTGGTTTGATGTATTGTAAGGGGTTAATAGGCGAGCGGCTTGTGGTGTGGTTTGAGAATGGGGAGCTACAGTGGTGGGGTTGCAGTCGTGTGTGAAGGGGCTATGTATGGCAGTTGCGATCCATGGTTTGTGCTTCAGTGTATATGTACGGATAATGAGTGAGTGAGGCTGTATGTGTATTTATGTTTAGGGTCGATGTGTGGGTAGTTTGGTTGGTGGTAACAGCCATGAGAGAGAGGTAAGATTGTGTTGTGTGTGGCAGTGGTTGTGGGTGTCAAAGGATGTCTTAATAGGGGTTGTTATTGTGTGGATTTGAGGAGGATAATGAATAGCCGTATGTTGACTGTGTGTGTAAGTGGGGCCTATGTGTATGGGTGTTGGGCGGTGTTGAAGCAAGAGAGAGAGAGAGAAAGAGAGAGGGGTCGGGGATGGATTGAGGGTGAGCTGTGTTTTTTTTTTTTGTGTATGTTGTGCGAGAGAGAGATTGGTCGAGAGAAGGAGATCCGTGGGTTTGGGATGGTGTTTAGAGAGAGAGAGAGGGGTCGGGGATGTGGTGGCGTTGTGTTTGGTTTGTGGTTGTATATGGTTTGAGAGCAAGAAGGAGATGTTTGAGAGAAGTCTATGTATGTTCGAAAAAAAAAGGTCCCCTTCCTCACATGTGTGCGTGTGTTTTTTGGGGAGAGAAAGACAGTGGAGAGAGCCCCCAATCTCTATATGTGTGGTTGTTTTTTTCAAATGAAAAACCCTCCCTACGTGTGTTTTCTTTTTTCTTTTTTTTTTTTAAATGAGAAAGTGAGGGAAAGAAAAGGAAAGGGGGAAAGAAAATGCGTTGTTAAGGCCAATCATAGAGTGCCACGTGTTATAATTAGACACGTGGCCTAGTGATGGCTTGACATGTGGCAATGCATGGAGTTTGGAAAAAGAAAAAAGACAAAAGGCATTTTTATGCCTCTAGTGAGATTTAAACCGTTGATCTTAAACCAAACCTAAATGTAATGCTCAAGTGTTTTAATATTAGGCCATTAGCTTGTGCCTTATTCATATGTGCAATTAAATTGTATATATGAATAAGGTTAGCTTGGGATAGATTTAAATTTAAGCTCAGGCTCAATGGTTCCCTTTATACTTTTATTAAAAATTCTATTCTAAACAAGAAATTCATTATTTTCTATATTTCCTAAATCCTTAAATTTTTCTTATTTTTTGTGATTTTTCAATTTTCTATGTATTTTTTCCATTTTTTGTATTTTTTTTTCTAAATTTCTTATTTTTTTGTGTTTTTTTTCCTATTTTTGTATTTTCCAAAATTTCATATTTTTGGGTTTTCTTAATTTTCTATTTTTTTATTTTTCTTAATTTAGAACCTTTTATCCAATTCTAAAAATTTTGAAAAAGATAAGAGGGGGAGAGGGGGGATATGTGGTGCAAAAATTGGGTATTTATAGCTATCCTTTTTTATGGTGAAGTTTGAGTAAAATTTTACCATAAAGATAAAATAAACACTATTTTTGCCCTAATAGTGGAAATTATCCTAAGAAGCGCTACAGTTAACTAGTTATCCTAAGTTTTGTCCACTAAGGACTTTGGTGAAGAGAGAGGTGACGCTTTAAGAGATAGCTAAAAGACTGAAAGAAGAATTGAAGTTTGGTTGTGTTCTTATGAGTTGATGAATCAAGGTGAAAAGGGCGAAGCGCTCCTTTAGTTGGCTAACGCCCCAAAAAGAATGAGAAAACTTAGTTGTACCCTAATGAGCTCACTAACTAAGGCGGGCGAAGTGCTCCTTGAGCTGACTAAGACCCTAAAAGAATGAGAAAACTTGATCGTGCCTTTAATGAGTTGACTAACCAAGGCGAACGAAGTGCTCCTTAAGTGACTAAGGCCCTAAAGAGATGAGAAAACTTGGTGAGCGAAGCAGTCTTTGAGCTGGCTAAGACCCTAAAAAAATGAGAAAACTTGTTTGTACCTTAATGAGCTGACGAACTAAGGTGGGCATAGTGCTTCTTAAGTTGGCTAAAACCTTAAAAGATATGAGAGAACTTGGTCGTCCCTAATGAGCTGACCAACCAAGGTAGGCGAAGCACTTCTTGAGCTGGTTAAGACCCTAAAAGATAGAGAAAACTTGGTTATACCCCAATGAGCTGACTAACCAAGGTAAGAGCATCTCTCGGGGACTAATAGCCTTAATTTTTAGAATCGATTCAAGATAAACCTAGTAGTACTCCTTTAAGTTGACTATCCTAAGTGAAATGGGTGAAGTGCTTGTCACGCCCCGAAGCGGCAGAGTCGTAACAGCTTCGCCGTGTAAACCATCCTAAGATAGAAGTTGGCCTTATAACCGCTATCTTAGACCTAATCCACACAAGGCGTCCACGACTAACCCGCTTTGAAGTAAACAGTTTGTAATTTAAATAAATCATTTACCTATAAAAGTGAGGAATTATATATATGTTATAATTTAGTTATTGCAGTTAAAGTTTACATTATTTCTCTATAGTATATTTCCTAGTTATTACATCATTCGGAAATGAAAAATAATTCTAAAATAAAAACTTGGACCTTAAAATGTGACTTTATTCTTCACATGTTTTTCTTCACTCCCCAAGATCCAGCAGTTGCTAGCTTTGGAGTAGTTATATGCCGCTTCTTAGCCAGCACCTGCACGACGTCTATAGGAATGTGAGCAACCACAGCTCAGTAAGTTAGGATGAAGGACTTAAAACTATACCATATACACAACAAGGTTTTCAATTACTTATTAGGTGCAATGCATGTGTAAGCAAATGCTATCGCACGACGTTGTTCGGCCTGTCGTGAGATTGGAGAAATTGCGCCCGCTCTAATTTGGGTTGAGGAGTTGCCGTTAATGCAAAAGCTCACGACCAAACCCAGGCTTATGTAATGGAGACCTTGCTCCTCCCGCGATTACCTTCGAACCACTGTCTTCACCCTTGTCGCGACCTCCTCTCCTGTCACTTAGTTCGACTGAGGATGAAGAAAGGACCATTTTGCAATCCTGCGCTATCCTTTCCGAAGGGGTCGGTATTTGGCCGGAAAGTCCTAAGTTCCTCTAACGGGTTGCCATGCATGTCCGATTATGATTATTGGTTGGATATTTAATTAAGTCCAGTTTAGGGTGATCAATCCTTTTATACAATTCATACAATACGTGCTAGAGCAACAAACTGAGTCATAGCATCACTCATAATCAAGCACATGCATACATTCAACTATCTAATAAGCACAACTAAGCATAATCTTAAGCCTCCAAAATACAGCATCGTATTAATCCCAACTTATCTCGACTCCTCGCTCACTCACTCGAGGTCTGATTTGCTCAGGCCATCGCCGATCATCCCTATAACACAAACGTGGTTTTAGCTTTTTATATAACTATTATAGGTTCATTTTATCCTATAACACTTATTGTTATGTTTGGTTTAGGGTTTAATATACCTAATTATCTAGGTCTTAAGTTTTTTATTATTATTCTAGGTTTGGGGTTAGGTTCGGGTTTGGTTTCTGCATTAATTTCTAAATTAGGTTTTAGTTCGATTTCTAAGTCCTAAACATGCTCGAATCCTAATGTGAAATTAATCACATTAAGATCGATTATTTAAATATCCTATTGGGTCTTAATTTAGTATTCTAAGCTATTCGGTACACGCTAGTCTTAATTAGGGTATCGGATTTATCCCCGATGTGAGAAAATCTTACTTTTTTATATAATTACCTAAAATTCAATCTTAATTCAGATTTAATATTATTCTGATTTTTACTCTAATATTATCTAAATAACCCTAATTTTTTTAGATTTATTAATTTACAATTTCACATATTACTAATTTCTTATATTAATTACCTAATTTCCTAAATTAACTATACTTAATACTCCAAAGGTTAGGATTAGGGTTCCACATCAGAGATTAACATCCCTAAACATCTAATTACTATCTAAATCAGTAATTAATATCTTAATCACCTAATTAACCCCAAATTACCCAATTTTTTCATCATTTTAAGGCTAAAAATTAACTTAAAAATTTCGAAAATTAATTTAAAAAAAATGACTTCATAGCACTATTCTATATCACATGAGCATCCTACAAAAAAAAAAAAAAAAAAAAATTGAGCTCCAAACTACACTCTTAAGCCTATTTATTTTCCGTTCTAATCATGCTCGGTTTTGCACGATTTCTTAAGGACCCTATATTTTTAGATGTGATTAAACTAAATCATTATTTTTCTCTAAATCTACATACAATAAAACCTTAGAATAACAAGTTTCATAATTTTCTAAAACTATTTACTATTTTTACAAAATTACACAAGAATCAGGTTGGAAATTGGACTCACCGATCTGGGTGACTCTGGCCATCGTGGCCTTGTCGGCCAGCCTGGGCGCTGCCACCACCATGTGGTGGTGGTGGCTGTCCACTTCCAGCTGCTAGTCTGGTGTGGGTTCCCTTGGAAAGCCCTAATTGCACAGTTTTTTCTAAACCGAATTTTTCTCTCAATTTTCGTCTCTCCCTAATTTTCTCTGATTTCTAACTGTCCAAATGAGTTCCTGGATTTTTCCTGCTATTTATAGGGCTTTAGGGGATTTATTGTGCATTAATTTGGACAAGACAATTGCCTTATCCCTAAATTTTTGGCTTTTGTGTTGTTCTAATTTAATTGGTTGATTTTTCTTTTTCAAATTCTGACTTGCCACGACCAACTTTGCATCATTCCACACTCTTCTGATTTTTTTCTGATTTTTCCACAATTAATTTATAGTTTTCTTTAATTATTTACTAAGTTTTTAGCTAATTTAGGTAATTTCGCGTATTTTTATCTATACGTAAATACATGTGGGGTACATGTGAACATTCCTAATTATTATTTTGGTCATTCTAAAATTTTTAGTATACATATAATCTATCTCTACTAATTTATTAGTTATTAGATTACACTTTTTGCCTTTTCGGTAATTAGCAATTATTATGCTTAAAATTTGAAAATTTTATAGTATCCTATTTTATTACTTATTTTCTTAAATTCAAGTTTACAGGGTCATTTTTACTAATATTTCTCTCAATAGTTTATAATTTAGGCTCGATCGGATCTTTCAGCCGATCGAAACCTTGAGTGATTGGTTACGAGACTTATAGTGCTCTTGGAGTTGGCTAAAACCCCTAAATTGAAACTTGGTAGTGCTCCTTTGAGCAGACTAGACTAAGCAGGTGAAGTGTTCCTTAAGTTAGCTAAGACCCTAAAAGATATGAGAAAATTTTGTCATGTCCTAATAGGCTGACTAACCAAGGAGCAAGTGTCTTTCGGGGACTAACAACCTTAACTTTTGGAATCGATTCAAGCTAAACCTAGTAGTGCTTCTCTAAGCTGACCATCCTAGGTGAAATGGGTAAAGCACTCTTAGAATTGGCTAAAACCCCTAAATTGAAACCTGGTAGTGTTCCTTGAGCTGACTAATCTAGGCGGGAGAGTATCTTGGGGACTAGCAACCCTGGATGAAATTGATGATGAGAGAAAGCGCCCTTTGGGCTTGCCTAAGAGGAATTGGTTAACGAAAGTGTCCTATGGGCTCGTTAAGAGAAGTTAAAGATGAAAGGAAGTGCCCTTTAGGCTCGCTTAAGAGAATTTGGTGAAGAGAAGTGCCCTATGGGCTCGCTTGAGAGAAATTGGTAAAAGAAAGCGCTTAACTGGTTCGTTAAGAGAACTTGGTGAACAGAATCGCCTTATGGGCTCGCTATGAGAAGTTGATGAACGAAAGGGTAATGTTTTGAAAGTTGGCTAGAATCTTAACAAGATGAGGCAATGCCCTTAAGGCAGGCTAAAGCCTTGAAAAGAATAGAAGAGGGGATAACGCTCTAAAAGCTGGCATGAACCCTAAAAAGAAGAGGGGACAATGCTCTAAAAACTAACTAACACTCTAGAAAAGATTAAAAGAAAGAAGGGATAGTACTATATGAGTTGACTAGGACTCTAATGAAAGATGTTACAACACCCTAAAGGTTGGCTGAATTGTTAAAAAACGAATTAAAAGAGTGGGCTATTGCTCTAAGAGTTGGCTAGAATCCCAAAAAGAAAGATGGGACGACACCTTAAAGGCAAACTACAACAAAAGAGTGGGTCAGTGCTCTAAGAGCTGGCTGGAACCCTAGGAATGAAAGATAGGACACTTTAGTTGGCATCCTTTCGGCCTTCCTTTTCCTTTTGTAGCTTGGCCTCTAGAGTAGCATTTTATACATAGCAACAACACAAACATCGATTAGCTCTACAAAATTTCTTACGAATTTGCTTAAAAGAGGACTTCGCCCCCTCTAAATCTTCCTATGCACTAAGCATATTTGATTGGAGATCTTTTACCTCTTCTAGTATCTCCTTATAGCGATTGACCTATAGTAGCACTTAACCAAGGTACTACACAATGAGAACAATAACGTTAGTAGCAAAAAGAAGACTTAGAAAAACACTACAAAACAAAGTGACTTAGAGTAACAAAAACACACCTAACAGTTGAGGGAGCTGAAGTAACCCGCCAATTCAAGGGGGTCGTCAAATTGGCACCTCGATGTCATCTCCAGGATGCTCTAGTTGGCAAGAATGAAAGACCCGATCGAGGCCTCCAAGTTGAGAGCTTTGTGATGTAGTATTACATTGCTACCTTGGACTCCCTACTAGGGCTTGAAGATCTTCCTCCTATATTACCTAGTGGCCGACTTAGAGCCACCCTTGTAGATGAAAGGTTTCTTGGACCTGTATAGAACCCCTTTATAAGAGTACGAAATAGTCTTCTCCCTCCAATACCTCCCTAGGGCTTTAGCTTGGGCCCTTCCTATCTAGTCTATAGTGAGATAAAGATGATTACATGGGTGCTATTCTAATAATGGCTTGCTTGGCGGCACTGATAGCTTAAGCTTTTTTTAGGCTAATGCCTCCTTCCTCTCCTCTTCGAGGAGCATCCTCTTTTGGCTTGCCAGACCATCAGAAATGTTGGCTTTAGGTCTCTTTCCTTTTGTTAAGGTCCCATTTTTGTAACGTATTGCTGAGTCTTATTTCAGTTTTCCTTAATTTAACCGATATTAAGCTAAACTCATTTGATATAAGTTACTCAACATTAAATTAAAAAAAAAATTTCTTTAAAAAATATTTTAAAAAAATTGGAGTTGCTAACTAGTTAAACTGGTAAAAAGTGGAATTAGGGTTTTTGGGTGGGAAAACCTTGATTTAGTCACTAGTCTACAGATATTTAAAAAAATTTATTTTTTGGAAAATTAAACTAGAAAATTTAAGCTCGAAGGCAAACCTATTAAGACATGTAAAGACTAAAAAAAAAAAAAAACTAATGGGCTTTTATTTTTTTTATAATTTTTCTAAAAATGCTAAAATATGTATAGATGTGTAAAAGTGTAATCAAAATGAATTTTTTAATAATTTTTATTATGAATTAAAAAAAAAAAATAATTTTTTTTTATTTTTTATTTATGATTTCTCTAGAGGTACCCATGGAAAACAAGTTTAAACCATAAGAAAGATGTCTAATAATAGAAAAGATATCAATTAAAGATTTTTATTTTATGAAAACCAAATAAGTGACAAAATGATTTTTTTTCTTGAAAAATCCCTAAATTCCTAAAAATGCAATTTTTTTGACAACTTACTAAAATATATAATTTTCATGCAAATGTGAAATTTCTAAAAAATGCAATATTTATGCAAAAATATATTTTTATTATTTAAAAAAATGATGACGTGCCAAAAATCAACTAATTAGAATTAACACTTAGACTTGCATTAAAAAAAAATAAAATTAGTAAAAAAAAATCTATAAAAAGGACTAACATTATTAAACTAATTAAAATAACTAAATAACTACAATAATAATAATCATAAAAAAACCAAAAGAGAAAGGAATCCAAAACCATTTAACTAGCCGGGTTAGATCAGCTTATGCATGGGTCGGATTCGAGTCATGGAGAATTCGGGTCAAGTCTTGTCCTTTTTGACAGTAGTGCTCAAACTAACTTCCCATAGAATGTTCTAAATACCAAATTGAATGGGAGTTTCGACTTTTGTGTGAAAGTGATTGATAAAACTAATTTTAGTACCAGTGCTATAGTGTTCAGTAGTGATATGGTGGTGTTTGAAGAATGAGGTGGCAGTGGTGATGCTTTGTATTGTGGTTGCGAGAGGGTCTAACATTGGTGATTGGTTACAATTGTGTGGCTAGCATTGAGTGTTTGCGCATGGAGATGTGCTATGACATGTTTAGGGATGGCGTGTATGGAAGTGTGTGGGGTTGTATGTGACAGTATAGTGATTGTGTTAGTGAATGTGAGTGGGCGTAGCCGTATCAGTGTTTGGACGTACAGGTAGTGTGTGGATTCGTGATCAACGTGGACAGTGCAGTATGTTGGTGTGTGATCAACGGTGTGGAAAAGATGTTGGAGTGTGTGAATGTGTAGTGTGAAGATGTGAATGTGGGAATGCGATTGTGTGTAGGAGATTGTGCAAATATGAACGTATAGTGATTGTGTTTGTGGAGTTTTCATGAGTGAAAAACTTAAAATTTTTACATCCGAAAACTACTATTTATAAGACATACGCTTGAGTCTTTGGATCATTTTGGACATTGATTCAATTTTAATAAATCCAATATTGATAAGATACAATGATGCTTGATTTGGATTTATTAAATTCATTAAAGATTTAATTAGTTTTTAAAAACTCCACACTTATTTGGGCTTTCCATCTTGGGCTCGATTTAGTTCATCTTAATTTAGCCCAAAATACATATTAACCTATTTAGTAATTCTTAAGCTTATTTAGTCCAATATAAATTAGATAAAAATCTACTTTATATTAGACTAAAAAATATTTTTTAATGAAGCTTAACTATTTAACGACTCGGAATTTATTAAATTGAATGCACATCTTTAACCACTATTCGATTCGACCCCAAATAACTGACTTGACTAGACTTGACACTTTTGTTATTATCATTTTTTCCTTTTAGTTTTTTTTTTTGTTATTTTATTTTTATTTTTTTAAACTTGACCCAATAAGAAAAGAATCCTAAGGATGGCAAAAATGAGATATCTACACGTATTTGTACTAATTGGGGCCTATTCTTTTGTACATATTATAATATAGAGGGGGACTTTTTTTTTCATTTTTAGCTAAGGTCTTATTATTAATAGAAATTTTCACTTTTAGAAAGTGATAGTATTTCACCAATTTTAATGTCTCTTCTTGCCAGGCCTAAAAATGCCCATAAAGCTTTTTACAAGGAATATGAGTACTCTTCTAGATTGAAGTTATTACTCATTATGTTGGTTGATCACAACCAATGGGGCTTATAATGTATACATAAACCCTATGCGTACACGTTACACGTTGTAGCTTTGTAATACTATCGAAATTAATAAAAGTGTGCTGTTTATTTTATGATTCTTGCTTGTGTCCTTTATATTTACTATTGGCTTTTTATCTTGTTTATGTTGTTTACAAGTTTAGGCCTTATTAGCCAGCATTGTATGCGAGTTACGCTTGCTTACTATTGTAGAGGCAGGACAGTAACTACCGTAAGAGGTTTAGGCCTTATGCTAGAGAAAGCCTTGGATCGTGACAGTTGATATTAGAGCTTTGGTTATTCTAGCGAGAACAACTATGATGTGATAAGTGGAAGTGAGTATGAGGCTTGATAGCCTAGATGAAATGCTTAAGGGAGTGAGCAAGTAGATAGATGATTTAGTTGCATTGTTAGTGAGAATGGTTGAAGTTGAGGCTAATTATCAAGATATGAATACTAAGATGATTGAGATGGTTGAGAATTTCGGTGTTATAGTATGAACGCTTAGAGAGTAATGCGCGTAACAATAGACAATGTAAGACAACAATTGGGAACTTAAGTGAAAGACTTGAGAAGACAGGTTTATACTCGTGCCTTGACTGAGTTTATTGAGTTGAAGGCATAAATAGCTATTTTGACTCGAGTTGTAGGGAATGCTCTTGCCCTTGCCCTTGCTGCCATACATGCTCTTGCTTATGCATGGCATTTGAATGATTGAGCCCAAGGCATTCACTAGTATAAGGGACGCTAAGTTGTTGGAGAATTTTCTATTCGATATGGAGTAGTATTTTGCTGTTGTAGGGATAAATGATGAGAGAACAAAGGTCACCATGGCTGCAATGTACTTCACTAGTGATGCTATGCTATAGCGGTGTATTAAGTATGAGGAGATCCAGAATAGTAATGCTTATATAGATACATAAGTTAAGTTGAAGGCTGAGTTGCGGGCTTAGGTTTTTCTTGAGAATGTTGTATACAATGCCTAAAAGAAGTTGAGGGAACTTCAACATAGTGATGACATCAGAAAGTATGTTCATGAGTTCTTGACATTGATGCTGGACATCAAGAGCATGGCTGAAGATGATAAGCTAGTCTACGTCTTGCAAGGATTAATGCCTTATGCTAATAATGACTTACAGAGGCAATGAGTGACAAACTTAGCTAAAGTGCAGGCAGTAGCTTAGTGCTTAACTGATTACACTCATGACAATAAAAGGAAGAATGTGTCAATAGGGCACGAGAGTGGAAAGTTAGTTAAGTTGGGTAAACCTAAGAGTGGGGGAGCTCCAAGTTTAAGCAGTAGTGGTAGCAACAATAGAGGGGGTCAGAGGAAATCTTTTAACTCTCACCAGTCTAGAAAGAGTAGGGCAACCGGTGGAGGTAAGAAGCCCTCATTCTCATGTTTCCTCTATAATGGCCCACACAAAGTAATCAAATGTCCACACAAGGCTACACTCAATGTTATGGCACGAAAGGTAGAGAGTATATGCTAAGATGAAGAGTTGGGGAATGATGGTGAGGATAAACCTTGAATAAGCGTGTACACATGTTGTCGGTTGTTGGAAAGAATTCCTTAGTGTGACGTAAGCCAAAGACCAACAATGAATTGATGTATGTCCAGTTGAACATTAGTGGCAAGAATGTTAACATGATAGTAGACTTTGGTGCTATACATAACTTCATTGATGTGCTTGAGTCAGAAAGATTGGGGCTAGTGCTTACTGAAGACACTAACAAGATTAAACCCGTCAACTCCAAGGCTTATCTTGTTTAAGGACTTACAAGAGGAGTAAGGGTGAAGGTTGGGGATTGGAGTAGAAATCTAAACTTCATGGTTGTCCCACTGGAAGGCTTTTGCATAGTCCTTATGATATCCCACAAATTAGCAATTAGGACATAAACATCTAAATGTTAGGGTAAAGTCCTGTTCTTGTACAATTAGGGTGGACAGTTGCTTAAGGCGTTTGGGAAAGTAACCCGATTAGGTTAGAAATTTATGAGGAAGATGGTACCTCAATCAAGGAATTCCCGTAGGCTTGGAAGTTGAAAATATAATAAAATATCAAGAATATAATCAAAGTAGTGAGAATTTACTTTATGTGAGTCTCTAAAGTTATATTTAGGGTAATCGTATCTAAATTTAAAGCTTTCGAGAAAACTTATTCGATTGAGTCCAAATTTTACGATTAGGTCCAAATTTTACGATTAGGTTAGAAAAGTTAGTAGAAGTGATCCAATAAAGTTTGATTTTAAAAATAATTTAATAAAATCCTAATTTTATTCATATAAGTGAAGTTATTCAATATAGCGTAAAACTCGTCGCAATCCTTAAATTTTAGAGATAAGTTATTTAAGCTATAAAAATGAATAATACTATATAAAATACTATATGAATATATATACATTTTTATGAATATACTTGGTATATATAATAAATGTACCCGTAAATTAACTTGAAACTTTATAAATATATAAAATAAGTGATAAATTCACTTAATTAAAGGTGATAATTAATTGATTACATCCTAAATATATATAAGCTGATCAAGTGTAATTAGTAGTTATTTATGTTATATTTTATATTATTATATGAATCAGGTTATGGTATATACGTGTTGGGATAGGAAATACTTGTTTTATCTGATTTTACTTAAAAGTTTTATAAACCTATACTTTATTTGGATAATATGATATTGATATGATATTATTTATGGTATGAGTATATATGTATATTAGAATTTAAAATATCACTTAAGAGTTGTCCTTTTAAAATAGAACACGTATTTCGTGTTGTCGAGTTCATATGAATCTAACGATAAATTTTATAAAAACTAGATAATTCTAGATAATAAAATAGGTATTTTTAATATTACGAAAATTATCGTCCTATGACAATCTTTCCATAATTGAAATATAATTTGATCGATGAAATGATATTTCGATGTGATTGAAACGATATATTATAAGTAATAGTATAACTACATATATTGTTAATATTCACTAATTTAATATAACTCACATAGTAAAACTATAATAATTAAGCACGTATGTAAATATAACTATATTTGACCATATATGAATAATATAATTTAATATATTTATGTATATAATCTCGTAAATATTATTTTAACTAAGTTATATAATAATACAAAGAGTTAAATAAAACCCTAACGTTTTTGTAAATCTTAAGAAAACTAAATCTAGGTTATATATATATATATATATATATGATTTCTAAAAGAGCAAAACGATAGCAGTATAGATTTTCTAGAGTGAACAAGAGTACAAGTAAGTGGGATTAATGCTTTATAGCATTTTAAGGAATTATTTCAAAATATCAAGAGACTTTGGTATGTATTTGCTTGTAATTATAGTTAGTTATTTATGCGTGTGCAGCGCAGCGCATGTGTTTGAGATTCGATTTTATTTGCTGTGATGGGAGTTGAGCTCTATATTATGGTTATCTTGTAAATATTATTATGCTTGAATTTTCTAAGCTTAGTTGATTACCCTAAAAATGAACTAACTCAAACTCAGCTTAACATCTAACCTGACATGCGTCACAACTCATTAGGGGTAATGGTTAGAATTCTCGGGCCAAACACGGATCCCTTTCAATGAGGATATTTGACCTTAGTCAAACTAAGTGATAGGAAATGAGGTAGCAGTAAGGTTGGAGGCTATGGTTTGAAGGTGGTCATGGGAAGGGGGTGTTCTCCATTACACAAGCTTCGGTTTGATTCTAATCTATGAGTGCACAACATCAAACCCCTCAACCCGGATTAGAGCTAGCCTAATTTCTCTAATTTTATGATGGACTGGATAACGTTGTGTGATGATATTTACTTGTATATGCATTGCATCTAACTAATTTGGTTGAAAACTGATAGGAATCAGGTCCCTACACCAATCACTCGTAGTTAAGCTAGAGGACTCTAAGAACTCACGTAGAGAATACTAGCTCAAAACCAAAGTAGAGATGGAGATCTTTATGCCGAACTGATCTCCTATTGACCTATTTGTCAAATCCTCACATGTGTCAAACATGCTCCTGCCTAGCAGCGAAGTCTTATTCCAGAAGATAGCCTAGGACTAAACGAGCTGATCTCCCTAACCGACCACAAGCGTTTGACTCCAATTCAATTGACTTCTTTACCAGATTGATCGACCTAATCCAGATCAGGTCAGCTCTTGACTACAATGCTTTCTTGCTTTTGCCTACTTTATATCATATTCCTAATGTCCAACCACTAAGCAATACGTATCTTCTTAACACAACCTTCTAGAATGATTATTTCTTTTCTGTACTGAATATTCTTTGTCTCTTTTACCCCTCTTAGTATGTCTTATGTAACCTAACTATATAATACCCTTTTGTCTTTTCATGCATGTAAAGTAACCTTAGTGGATGAGTATATAAACCCCCACTTTCTTGTATGCAGAAAATCAACAAAATCAATACAGAATTATTCATGTTGAGTAACCTTAGTGTTCTCATTATCATTCAGCTCTTATCTATTCCCTTTAGCAAAGAGAAGTAGCGAGTGACTTTTCAGTTTGGACTGATGTATCATATCTGGCGGATTGTAGGCTAAGTAGGATCGAGTGGTATGTTATATCCATTTGGTAGTTGCCTATATTTTGCTAGCTTTTTCCCTGTTTGTTTTCAGTTTGCTTCATTGTGGTGTTTCTCCGTGTCTCTAACCTTGGAGATGCATTAGCTTCACTATTATTAGAGTATAGTTCCACGAGGAAGTGTGTAAAGTTACAGTGAAGTTTTAGTTCACCTTACTATTAGTGGTTGCTGTGTTCCGTCCGTAGTTGTTGTAGTGTGTTTTTATGTAAGTGTAGTTTCATTATTACTCTGTTTTTACTCTATTTTCCATTACAAAAATAGAGCAAGTTTGCTACCATTCTATTCGAGTGATTATTAGGTATTAAAGTTATTAGTAAGTTATTAATTTGTCTAAGAGGTATTACACCATGTCAGATTCGAGTGTTTAGGCAGTTATTGGTGACCAGAGTAGTGGTGCTCAACCTGGTTATGGTCATAATGGCAGTAATACTCCAAGATCGGTTGATGACAAACTTGGTAGACTGACCAACCTTGTTGAGAGTCTAGTCACGACAATGCAAGTTAACAGACAACAACCCCATGGTGTATAGCACCATAAGACCATAACCAGGTCCTCATCATCTTCCTCAATCTCCTCCAACCCTAGTCTTCGTCTAGCAGCTCGATCTGCCACTCCTCCAGCTCGTTGCAATCGAACTAGGCAATTAAGAACACCTATGCCTCTATTAAGGATGGATAGAAGATTGTGTTGCAACCTATGACCTTATCCCAAGTGAATAAGACCCATAATCAGCTCACCAGCTAGTAAGAAGAATGCCTTAGTGATGAGCCGAAGAGAGCTTTGAGCTACTGAAAAGGCTGAGGAATTTATTTTCCTGTTGATTAGAAGATTATTGGAAATAAGAGATTTAGAGGATATCCCTGATGAAATCCGAAGCCTGCTAAATGAGTTTTTCGATCTGTTCCCTGAAGAATTGCTTAGAGGACTGCCTCCAATATGAGGCATTGAGCATTGTATTAATTTGCAGCCAGGCGCTACCCTACCAAGCCGACTTGTATACAGAATGAACACTGAGCAGGCTGTTGAGCTGAAAAGACAGGTGGACGAACTTATAGAGTGAGGATATGTAAGGGAGAGCATGAGCCCTTTTATTGTACCAGCTTTGCGTGTCCCTAAGAAGGATAAAATATGGTGCATATGCATCAACAGCTGAGCAATCAACCAAATTACTGTCAAGTATAGATACCTGATATTGAGGCTTGATGATATGTTAGATGAGCTTTATGGTGCCAAGATATTTTCGAAGATTGATCTGCGAAGTGGCTATCACTAAATTTGCATGAGATCGGGCGATGAGTAGAAGACTACTTTCAAGACTAAGCATGGGCATTATGAATGGTTGGTTATGTCGTTTGGATTTACTAGTGCGCCGAGTACATTCATGAAATTAATGAACCATATAATGCAGCCTCTAATTGGAAGATATGTGGTCGTGTACTTTGATGACGTATTGGTATATGGTGCCAACCCAAATGACCATGTTCAACATCTTCGTGAGGTATTTGACATTTTGTGATTGTGAAGTTGTATGGGAATGTGAAGAAGTGTATGTTTTGCCAGAAAGAGGTGATCTTCTTAGGGTTTGTGGTGTTAGGGGGAGAACTGTAGGCAGATGAGGAGAAGATCTAAGCTATTCTTGAGTGGTTAACACCAAAAGAATGTCATTGAGGTTAGAAGCTTTCATGGCCTAGCTTCTTTCTATAGACAATTTATAAAAAACTTTAATACCATAGCCGTCCCTTTGACTAAGCTGAAAAAGAAGAATGAAGAGTTCAAGTGGAACGATTGAGCTGAGTAAAGCTTTTGGGAGATTAAGGAGAAGCTTACCTCGGTGCCTATCCTTTCACTACTAGATTTTGGCAAACCCTTCGAATTGGAATGTAATGCATTGGGAGTGCGAATTGGTGTTGTCTTGATGCAGGAGCAATGACCCGTCGCTTACCATAGCAAGAAGCTTAGTGGTCTTGCCCTAAATTATTTTGTGTACAAGAAAGAGTTGTACTCTCTTGACTGAGCCCTTATTGTTTGGCAATACTATTTGCTGTCATGAGAGTTTGTTATTTATATAGACCATGAGTCTCTGAAGCACTTAGGGAGTTAGAACAAGCTTTCGAAGAGGTAAGCCAAGTGGTTGGAGTTTATGAAAGGTTTCTTGTACATCATTCGACACAAGAAAGGAAGCGTGAATGTGGTCACTGATGCTTTGTCACGTCGGCAAACCTTGTTGACCACTTTGTGGACCAAATTATTGCGATTCTCACTCATTACAGAACAGTACACTTATGATCCTCATTTCGACCCTATTATAGAACAGTGCAGGGATGGAATTGTTGTCAAGGGATATTATCTTAAGGAAGGCTATCTGTTTAAGGACTGAAGGCTGTGCATACCAAATTGTTTCACACTTGAGCTATTGATCAAGGAAGCTCATAGCAGCGAATTATTAGGTCACTTTGGGCAGACCAAGACAGCCAATTTGTTGAACGAGAACTTTTACTGGCTAGGTTTGGCCAAGAATGTCCATAAGGTAGTTAGTAATTGTGAAGTGTGTAAGTGAGCTAAGGGGAAGAGAGAACCCCATGGAAAATACATGCTGTTGCTGACACCATCCTCACCTTGGGTCGACTTCAGCATGGACTTTGTCTTAAGATTACCCTGGACATTCAGAGGTAAAGATTCTATCTTTGTTGTAGTGGACTACTTTAGCAACATGTCACACTTTATTTCATGCCATCGGACTAATGATGCTTTATATATTGCTAATTTGTTTTTGCAGGAGGTTGTTCGACTACATAGGGTACTAAAGATTATTGTCTCAGATCGAGACATAAAAATTTTTGAGATATTTTTGGAAGACTCTTTAGAGAAGACTTGGAACTAAACTTATATTCAGCTTTAGTAGCCACCTTTAGATCGATGGCCAGACTGAAGTGGTGAATAGGATGCCAAGCAATTTGCTTAGAGCTATTGTAGGAAAAAACTTGAGGGATTGGGATTTGCGCTTACCAGTTGTGGAGTTCTCATACAACCAAACTATCCATAACATTACTGGGAAGACCCTATTCAAGGTTGTCTATGGCCTTAACCTTACTATTCCCTTGGATATGATCGACGCTCCAGTAGTTACTGAAGAGAGTCAATCTGAAGTTGACTGAGCCCAAGAACTGTACGAACTACACCGATTTGTAACCAAGAAGATTGCTAAATTCAATTAAAGACACGAAATTGGTAGCCAAGGCCAACTAAAGCCACTGAACTGTTTCTTTCCACCCAAGAGACTTGATATGGATATACCTTAGTTGAGAATGATTCCTACACTTGAGATAGAATAAGCTATCTCCTAGAGCTAATGGTCTGTTCAAAGTCTCGAAGAAGATCAACTGGAATACTTGCTAGATGGAGTTGCTTGATGACTATGGAGTTTCTTCCACCTTCATTGTATCTGATTTGATCTCTCACCAACCAGTAGAAGAAGACCTCGTGTGCGCCTTAGAAGAAGAAGCAGAAACCCCTCCAGATATGAGGCAAAATCTTTCCGATCCTTAAGTAGATGATAGGAATTAGGCCCTTAGACTAATCACTCGTAACTGAGTTAGAAGACTTTAAGGACTCGCGTGAAGAATATTAGCTCGAAACCAAAGTCGAAACGGGGATCCCTATGTTAAACTAATCTCCTGCTGACCTATCTGTCAAATCTTCACATGTGTTAGATATGCTCCTACCTAACAGCACAGTCTTATTCCAAAAGACAGCCTAGGACTAGCCTAGCTGAGCTCCCCAATTGACTAAAGGCTTCTGACTCCAACTTAGTTGACTTTTTTACCAGACTGATTGCTTCCCGACCTGATCTAGATTAGGTTAGCCCCTTACTACAATGCTTTCCTGCTTTTGCTTGCTTTTATCATATTCTTAATAACTATCTACCAAGTGACATGTGTCTTTTGAACACAACCTTCCAGAATTATTCTTTCTTTTCTGTACTGAATATTCTTTGTCTTTTTTATCTCTTTTAGTATGTCTCATGTAACCTAATTGTAGAATACCGTTATGTCTTGTCATGCATGTAAAGTAACCTTAGTGGATGGTATATAAACTCCCACTTTCTTGTATGCAGATAATCAACAAAATCAATATAGAATTATTTACGTTGAATAACCTTAATGTTCTCATTATCATTTAGCTCTTATCTATTCCCTTTAGTAAGGAGTAGTAGCAAGTAACCCTTCATTCGAACTAGTGTGTCATATCTGGCGGATTATAGGTCGAGTAGGATCGAGTGGTGCGTTATATCCATTTGGTAGTTGCTTGGACTTTGCTAGCTTTTCCCTTGTTTGTTTTCAGTATGCTTTGTTATGGTGCTTCTTTGTGTGTTTGACCTTGGAGACGCATCAAAAACCTTATTTGTGATGTGCCAAATGCATACTTCTATCTCCGTCTGATGGGAATGAGCCTTTGATTATGTCTAAGCTGAGGCCGACTTGTCCGAAGTTGATGCCAATAGTCTAGAAGAAGATGCTGACCTGTTTTAACCTGAGGCCGAACAGTTCAAGGCTAAGGTGGAACGGCTTTTTTCGAGGCCAAGCAAATGATAGAAGGTCAAGGAGAAGAAAAGGAGCCACTCGGCAACAATCATTTGCCGAGAACACGAGAAACTGCAAGGCTGAGGACGCGAGAGCCAAGAATGACTTGGCATGACACCAAAAGACTTGTGTGGACTGAATCTAGAACTCGATAATTATGGGTTGACCTCCCTAGTGTCTTGGCCAAGCCACATGAGACGTCAGGGATCCCTTCCCAAACCCATACATCCAACTGCTAACCTTGTTGGGTTCGAATACTACTCTTCCCAAGACATGGTGAATGACTGTATGCCAAGTTTTGTAAAATGCATAGTTTTGTATTTTTATACATGTTTTCTCTTTATTTTATTTATGGGCACAATTCTTTAGGGCTTAAAGCCTTGTTGCCACTAGAGTTTAGGACTTGCTATAAATAGCAACATTTATACTAACACATGGATATACATAGATACAGACAGATAGATATATAGAGAGTGAAGCTTTCCTCTTTCAAGTAAGGTTATACTTAAGTTAGCATTTACCGAATTATCGAGTATTGATTAGACTCTTTAATCGTCCCTGTGTTCTTATCAATCTTGTTCTCAAATTGTAGAGAAACCCTTTATTTGAACTGGTTAGTGAGTTGCATCTAACCTTCATTCGAAACCCCGAGCAACATTTAGTGTTCATGAGTCGTATCAAACTTTATTTCGAGTTCAAACCCCCTGATCATGCTTATGTCTTGGTGAATTATATTCATCTACATTCATTGTTAAAACCCTTCCTATTCTTCGTACCCATATTTCTTTTAAATACCCACTCCTGTTCGTTTGAGATCTGTAAGCCCCAAAGTTCAGTTAAGTAACCGTAGGATTGAACTTAGAACCCAAGGTTTAGGGCGATCGGTTAAAAGATCCGATCAAACCCAAATTATAAACTATTGAGAAGAATATTAGTAAAAATGACTCCGTAAACTTAAATTTAAGAAAATAAGTAATAAAATAAGAGACTATAAAATTTTCAAATTTTAAGCATAATAATTGCTAATTACTGAAAAGGCAATAAATGTAACCTAATAATTAATAAATTACTAGAGATAGATTATATGTATACTAAAAATAATAGAATGACTTAAATAATATTTAAGGATATTTATTTGTACTATATATGAATTTACATGTAAGTATAAATACGCGTAATTACTTAAAATACGCGAAATGTGCTAAAATAATACTAAATGCTTAAAGAAAATTCATAATTAATTAAGGAAAAATCAAGAAAAATCAGGAAAAATCATGAATCATCCAGAATTGGGTCGTGGCAGTTAGGAAAAATAAGAAAAAAATTCGGCCAATTAGAATAAGCCAACATAAAAGCCAAAAATCAAGGGATAAGGCAATTGTCTTATCTCATTTAATGCACAATAAATTCCACAAAGCTCTATAAATAGCAGAAAAAATTACAGAGCTCATTTGGACAGATACAAATCAGAGAAAATTAGAGAGAGTTGAAAATTTGAGAGAAAATCCAGAAAATAAAAAAAATAAGAAAAACTGTGCAGTTAAGGATTTTAAAGGGAACCCACACTAGACAAGGAGCTGGGAGTGGACGGCCACCACCACCACACGGTGGTGGCAGCGCCCAGGCCGGCCGACAAGGCCATGGCAGCCCGCGGTGGCCGGAGCCACCCAAAATGGTGAGTCCAATTTCCAGCCCGAATCTTGTGTAATTTTGTAAAAATAGTAAATATAATTAGAAAATTATGAATTTTGTTATTCTGAGATATTTTTATATGTAGTTTGTAAGAAAAATATTATTTTGATGAAATTATGTCTTATAATATATGGCCCCTAAGAAATCGTGCAAAACCGAGCACATTTCGGTTTAGAAATAAATGACCTTAGGAGTGTAGTTTCAAGCTCAAAATTTTTTTGTAGATTACTTAGATGATATAGAACAGAACTATGAAGCCCGTTTTCAAAAATTAATTTTCGAAATTTTTAGATAATTTTTAAGCCCTAAAATGAGGCATAAAATGGGTAATTTGGAGTTAATTAGGTGATTAGGAGATTAATTACTGACTTAGTAAATAAGTAGATGTTTTAGGATGTTAAAATCTGATGGAGTATGATACTTGTAGCAATTAGAGTGTTAGATGTAATTATTAGGTTAATTATGTCGTAAATAAGTAATATGGAAAAATATTACATTTTAAGATAATTTTGTAAATTAGGGTAATTAGGAGTAAAATCTAATTTAGGATGAATTTAGACATATAATTGATGTTAGAGATGGTAATTAAGGTGATAGAAATATTAGAAGTGCATTAAGTACATAAAAGGTAACAATATATAATATATGATTTTTAGAAATATAATAAATAGAAAATATTATAATAAAAATTGATATTTTGAGAATAATAAAAATGCACAATAAATCTGATAGGAAACTTGAATTTATGGAATTATATGAAAAATGTAAAAAATTATCACATTAGGAGTGAATTCGGTACACTAATATGGATTTAAGTGTACCAAGTAAAATAAATATTGACTAAGGGTAATGATGGTCTTTAGGAGATCGGGAAGTAATATGATTAATTTCACATTATGGATTGAAACGGATTTCTAGGGTTGGAATCTAAAGCATTACCTAGAAATCGATACGAAAACCGAACCTGAACCTAACCCCAAACTTAGAATAATTGTAAAAGACTTAATACTTAGATAATTAGACATATTAAATCTTAAACAAAACCTAACAATAAGCATTATAGGATAAAACGAACCTATAATAGTTATATGAAAAGCTAAAACCACGTTTGTGTTATAGGGATGATCGGCGATGGCCTGAGCAAATCGGACCTCGAGTGAGTGAGCGAGGAGTCAAGGTAAGTTGGGATTAATACGATGCTGTATTTTGGAGGTTTAAGATTATGCTTGGTTGTGCTTATTAGATAATTGAATGTGTGCATGTGCTTGATTATGGGTGATGTTATGATTTTGTTTGTTGTTCTGGCATATACTGTATGATTTGTATGAAAGGATTGATCACCCTAAACTGGACTTAATCAAATATTCGACCAGTAATCATAATCGGACATGCATGGCAACCCGTTAGGGGAATTTAGGACTCTCCGGCCAAATACCGACTCCTTCGGAAGGGATAGCGCAGGATTGCAAAATGGTTCCTTCTTCATCCTCAGTTGGACTAAGTGACAGGAGAGGAGGTCGCGGCGGGGGTGAAGATAGTGGTTCGAAGGTAGTCGCGGGAGGAGCAAGGTCTCCATTATACAAGCCTGCGTTTGGTCGTGATTGCATTAACAGCAACTCCTCAACCCGGATTAGAGCGGGTGCAATTTCTTTAATCTCACGACGGGCCGGACAACGTCGTGCGATGGCATTTTCTTGCACATGCATTGCACCTAATAAGTGATTGAAAACCTTGTTGTGTGTATGGTATAGTTTTAAGTCCTCCGTCCTAACTTACTGAGTTGTGGTTGCTCACATCCCTATAGACGTCGTGCAAGTACTGGCCAAGAAGCGGCAACAACTACTCTAAAGCTAGCAACTGCTGGATCCTGGGGAGTGAGGAAAAACATGTGAAGAATAAACATATATTTTTAAGGTTTAAGCTTTTACTTTAGAACTTTTCATTTTTGAATAATGTAATAACTAGGAAATATATTACGAAGAAATATTGTAAACCTTAATTGCAATAATTGTATTATAATATATATATATATCTTTCCTCACTTTCTTAGATAAATAATTTATTTAAATTACAAACTGTTTCCTTCAAAGCGGGTTAGTCGTGGACGCCTTGTGTAGATCAGGTCTAAGATAGCGGTTGTAAGGCCAACTTCTATCTTAGGATAGTTTACACGGCGGGGGCTGTTACGACTCTGTCGCTTCGAGGCGTGACAAGATCTATTGCCGTTTCCTTCTAGATTGATCCTTTGATTCCTTATCATTTTGGTATTATAGATTTGATCCTTATCAGCGTCCTACTTACTAAGCAAGTTGTTGCTCATTTCCCTATAGTTTGTTTTGCAGGTTCAGAATGGAATTATAATATCGTACCCAAAACTAGAACTTTAACAAATGGAGTTGTGGAGTGAGGAGCAAGATGAATTTGGCTTAATTTTGTTCTTATTATTGACTTTTTTCTAAGTGCTAAGAAAACTACCCGAGTCTTTTCAAGGGACTCACTAGTTTTCCATCTATTAGTTTGTCTATCAAATAGCGTATACCTATAGGTTTTATCAGTGCTCTTCTGAAAGGACAAACCTATGAGTTTGCTTGATTAGTTAATTTCAAAAGAATTATTCCACAGATTTATATTAAGTAAGTAATGAACTCGATGCTTCAAAGTGGTTGAGTCGAATACTCATGGTGTAAACTAAGTCTATGATAGTAGCTATAAAGTTAGTTTCTATCTTAAGATGGTTCACATAGTGAGATTGTTACGACTCTACCTTTTCGAGGCGTAACGATCCTTGGGATAGATTTCATAAGACAGGCTAGAGTTGCTCCCATGCCTGCAGCAGATTGCTTGTTATTCACCGGCGAGAAGCCATGTTGTATGTCAGTTCAAAGGAATAGGGTAAGTAACCATGGCAAGGAAGAAAAGAATATTGGGGCTATGATGCTATTAGCACTTCAAGTGAAGAGAGGGCTTCAATATCAGGAGCCGACTTTCTTGGTTGTCCTTATAGAGAACGAGGAAGTAGGAAAGATTGAAATACTAGGGGTAATTGAGAGTATCCTAAAGGAGTATCATTCTATGATGCCTAATAAGCTCTCGAAGGAGTTACCTCCTACATTGTTAGTGGACCATGAGATTGAGTTGATTCTTGATGCCAAACTACCTACTAAAGCTCCTTATAAAATGTCTCCTCCCGAACTTGTTGAATTGAAGAAGCAGTAGGACAAGTTGTTAAAGGTAGCCTTCATTTGACCTTCGAAAGCATCATATGGGGCTCCTGTTCTATTTCAAAAGAAGCAGGATGTGAGTTTGGGATTGTGTATTGATTATTGAGCTCTAAACAAGTTGACAATAAAGAATCATTATCTAATTCCTCTAATTATTGATCTATTTGATCAATTGAGTAAGGCTAAGTACTTTACAAAGTTAGATCTTTGTTGAAGCTATCATCAGGTTGGCATTACTAAAGGTGATGAGCCCAAACAACATGTGTAACCTGGTATGATGCTTATGAGTTCTTGGTGATGCCCTTCAATGTTACCAATGCTCTTGCAATATTTTGTACTTTAATGAACAATGTAGTCATCTACCTAGACAACATTGTTGTGTATAGTAGGACGTTATAGGATCATGTGAAGCACTTACAGATGATTTTCTAGAAGTTTTAGGAGAATTATTTGTATGTGAAGCGTGATAAATGAGCCTTTTCCTAGAAGTGCATCAACTTATTGGGTCATGTTGTTGAAGAGGGGTAGATCCGGATGGATATGGCTAAGGTAGAAGTAATTAGGCAATTGCTAGTGCTCAAGAGTGTAATAGAGTTGTGATCCTTCCTTGGACTTGCAAATTACTACAGAAGATTTGTTGAGGGATATTCCATCGAGTTGTACCCCTTATCAGTTGAAGAAAGACTAAGCATAGTCATGGGATGAGAGATGTTGGAGTGTCTTTGAAGAGTTGAAGTGTATGATGATGGAGGAGTTAGCCTTCCTACTTCCTGACATTTCCAAGCCTTTTGAAGTCCATATGATGCCTATTATGTCTTAGGAACCTTTGTTAGGTTTTTTAATGAAGTCTTTTCTTCCACCATCATGAATGAGCAAGGTACTTATGTAATTGGAGTACATTAAAGAGATATTAATTGACGGATTGGACGATGATAAAAGCTATTCGTCCTACATAACCTGACGATCATTATGGTCAGTTATAAATGTCTACTATAATCCTATCACGGTAATAATCTAGACTGACTGCTTTTACGATTACTTTTTGGTGTTAAGTACCATGTAGCGAAGGGCAGTTGTTGTACCGTCCACTATCCATTCTATGGTTATTGAAAATAAGTTAACTAGAAGACATTGTAGATTATAGATAGGAAAATAATTCCCTTTTTAGGTGGGAACCTTTTTTTTTTTTTCCTTTTTCTAATTTTCAAGCATCATTTTCTATTATGATTAATCCTAACCGTTTCCCTCTGCATATAGCAGCAACTCTCGGGCGATCAGCTAACACTAATCATTGCAATTTTTTTGAGTTTACCATGTTAGTTTTTTGCAATCATAAACATAAAGATATTGCATCTCTTTTTGATGTATTTTCTATTAATTCATTAACATATTGAATATTGTGGAAGAATATGATAGCACATTGTATATTTTTCTTATATTTATTGCCTTGCTTTCCACCAATTATATTCAAACATTTAGATAAGAAATTAATACAGAATTTGTAGAAATTTGTTCCATCAAAGCAAGTGTCTGTGAGCGATTGGTGCGGATATGCTTGAGACAGGAAGTTCGAGTCAGTAAATATCTATCCGTTTTTTTTTTGTATGTCAAAAACCTCGGTACAAGATTCAGATGCTTTTATACGACACTATTTACATTTTCTTTCCTCCTTCCCCCATGAGATATGCCATCGGACTAAGTTGCAACAGAGATATTATAGTCTGATTACAAAGTTTGGGTTTTTCCTTTTGTTAATATCTTTACAATGTTAGCATTTGGTAACCCAAATAATTAACCCAGAATGAGTAAAATAACAAAACATGGTGGAAGCCAATATGATGATCATTTTATTTTGTGCTATGTGGGGCCAAAATGCCCATAGCGATGCTGATGCTAACATTGTTTCATTGCCCTGTTGTTTGATTACAGTCCTTTTACTCTTAACTTCTTGCTAACTGTTGCTTACATAAACAATTCAAGAATATCGATCAATTATATACCACTAAGATTATAACAGTCTAGGTAATGTTTGACTGATTTATCTACATTTTTTGTATAAGATAAATCCTGAGTTGTGACAATAATGCCTAATTGATTTTCTACCTTCTTTTTAAAAATAAATGACTGTCATTATGAAATGATATCAATGATGAAATTTGTAGAATCTGAATGATTTTAAAAGGAAATGAGTCTTTTTGCAAGGTTTGAATGAACTACAGTCAAGTATTAGCTCATGTATCGTGGATAGTTCTCATGTTTACACTTATTTTTCTGTTTTTTTTTTTTTTTTTTTTTTCCTTGGCTAAAATAAGAACGAATATGCAATACGAAAACCAGTCGAAAAATGCTTACCATTTGGAATGCAAAACATGGAGAAGTAGAATAAATAATTCCATACATATTTTTAGGAAATTGGTGTTTGGATGCATCGCGATTCCTCTTTCAGTTTACCCCTTTCTTCTGGTTGAATTTGTTTGGTATGTTTAATGTTTCAGGTTACTTCGGTAATGTAGAAGCAACATCATTAACCCTAGACTCTGATGGATGGTTGAGAACTGGAGATCTATGCTACATAGACGAGGATGGATTCATTTTTGTGGTCGACAGGTTTAAGGAACTCATCAAATACAAGGGGTACCAGGTGAATGCAACTCTTGAATTTTGGTGATCGAGGAATTTCGGCTTCGGCCTTGTTTCTTGAGATCAATTTTTCGTTCAACCCGAGTCCATCCTGGAAGGACAAAAATGTCTGCTCATACTTCTTATCAATTGTTGATAATTGAATGGGATTACAACAAATATTTGTCTAAAATCCTAAAAATTTATGAATGCAAGGGTTGTTTTGTAACTTCTATTCCAACATTAGAATCATCGACATTATGGTATGAAAAATTGCAGGTTGCCCCCATATAAGAGGATTCGCCGGGTTGCTTTTATTGAGTCTATCCCCAAGAATCCATCAGGCAAGATTCTCAGGAAGGATCTCATCAAGCTTGCCACATCTAATTTATAATAGTCTCAAATCTGGAAATATCCAATATTATAATATAGAGGGTTATGTGTCAAAGCTTACCAATTCGATGAAATCAGAGTTCTGTAGACGACGTTGATGAAAACAACTCCATTAGCAATAGAGAATATGAACAAGAAGAAGAGAGAAAGTCAGAGTGGGAGAAAAGTTATTTGGAATTTTCTAACTAATTGAAGTTTGTTACATAAGAGGACATATATATATTGTACAGCTGTGCATTGCATCCACGTGGAAATAGGAAAGAAAATAAAATAAATAAATACTTTCTACAGAATTCTGCACCGCCCTTAAGTTGGCCACAGAGAGAGGCTCAACTTGGACTTAGGAAATTGTAATTGAGAACCTCCCAAGGATTTAGCCATGATTAATTTTCTTTCTCTGCACACATATTACATGTGTGCATCCCCCTAATTTTTTTCAATAAATAGCTCTCTTTTCAAGATTATTTAAAAGTAATATTTCACATCCAAAAGCTCTTTAATACCCAAACACCAGATTTTTGCCTTAATTATTATTTACTATTCACATTTCTAATAATGTTTTCACACATCTATGATACTTTTGATCATTTAGAATATACTAATGGTACAAGTTATTTAATGGAGATGGACACTTTAAATGTATTTCTGGAAAACCAAATCAGACTAAATTAAACCAAAACGACACTTTTACTCTTTTATTGTTATTTTTTTTTTCCAGCTTGTTTCTGCTTTGGAAAAGTTTGAAACTAAAATAATTAGTTTGATTTCTTAGTTTAGGATGCGTTCATACTGGGGGGAAAAAAAGAAACAACCGCATTACTAAATACTTGGCTTTTTAAAGATAGAAAAATTTGTCTTTAAAAGACTACAATATGCTAGCAAAAGGGCTTTCAAGACAAATTTTGAAGGTTCGTAACTAATAGGCCATGGAACTTGAGACCTTGAGGATGTAATATAGTAAACACTACAATAATGGCATTTTGCTATCATTAATTGAAGAATAGTTTTACTTAATATTTATTTAATTTAACTTATAATAAGTTAATGCTATTGTAATATAGTAATATGAATATAGATTTCCCAATACAATGGATTAGGTTCAGCTCCCATTTTTCTAAGTAGTAATGAAATCCGTAAAAGAAAACCAAAAAGTACAATTATTACAAAAAATGCTTCTTACATTGATAAAATGTATACACATACGATAAAAATTATATAATATATCACACAGTATATGATTTATTTATCATGCTTGATCTACAATTGAGTTTTCTATACCATAAATGTTACTCTATACAATATTGTGTGTTTACTTATATTATGTATAAAGAAAATCAATTATAGTAGTCGTTGACATATCCTTTTACTCTGCTGATTTGTTGATAGAAATTTCTTGATTTAGGCTTCACGCAAAATAAAACACCATTAGTGGGGCGCTAAGGTTTGCTCTTGCGTGGTTACTCTAATTTTTAAGTTAGTGTGGTATCATGGTAGTAAAACACTAGGTGAGAATGAGAGAGAAAGAGCAAAAGACCAAAAGTCTTTTAATAGTTGTGTGATGAGTATTTCTACATAATAATATAGAAATAATTTGACAATAAATTGGACCATAAATTTTATTTGTCACACATATTATATACAGTAATTTTTTTAACCATAAATTAATTGATGATAAAATATATTTTATCATATGTTATGTATATACATGTACTATTAAATCTTATTCATATGTCTACATTAAGCTTAATGATAAAATGAAAAAAAGAATTTGTCTTGTTAACTTACTATAAATACAAAAATTTTGCTCCTCTTAATATGTTTTTCTAATCTTGGAATATATAATGAATGGCTCATTATTTTACTTATATAGTTAAGCGCAAACAACCGTAAACATAATGCATGAGGAAAAAAAAAAAAAGCAATACAGTCAGTTTTCGAAGATGGATAAAGAAAAAAGATATATTTACTATTTTTTTAAAGAAATCATGTATCCCTTAAAGGTGAAATAACTTCAAACCAATTACTTTCTAGAAGGACGTTCTAGAAGTAGGATTTCCTATTGCGTAGGAAAAAAAAAGAAGAAGAGCAAACATGGAGTTCTTCTATCACCTCTAACAAAGGACTTTAAAATCTAGATATTTAAAATTATCTCTAAAATCTCCCGTTGGAGCTCTGATTGGTATTCCTTTTCTACTTCTTTTTCGAAATGATTTGTTGGGTTTTGATGCACATGTCATGTCAATTGATTCTTCAAATTGTTGTTCTCCTTTATTTGTTTCGGTAGCTAATGACAATGGGCACCGAATTTCCTTTTTCTCTATGGGAATGGCATTTTCCTCAGGGACATTCCTCCAATGCTTGACCTACAAAAATTTCAAGAATGTTTAAAAGTTAAATCTTCGTTTTCACATGAAGATATTATTGCATCCATTGTGACAAATAATAGCAGAAGATGCAAATAATACTTACATAGCATTCGATCGAACAAAAGGTACTTGGTTCCTTCAAAGCATACTGACATGTAGTGCAACGTCCATAACAATGAGAATTAGCCCATTGTTTCTTCCCTCCTTTTGTGTTTATGAACACAATTGCATGGTTGTTTATTTTGAATGGGGTGATCTCAGATACATCACTCCAATGATTCTTCAGGTCACGTACTCTTATTGTGGCTTCATGAGATGCTTTACATGCCTATAATGTAACATAATTTATAAATTATACTCATGATAATAAGAAATCCTCTACGTATTGAAAGAATTAAAATTCTAAAAACAAAATAATTCAGAAGTAGTGATTTTTTTCCCAATTGTACTTTCTAAGAATTTGCACAATTTCGCATGTATTGACTACATTGTTGAAACATAATGCCAAAAGTATAGAAACACATAGAATTTCTTTGTTTTGTATTTTATTTTTTGATACAATGTTAGCGATGACATAAGAACACTTACGTGGGCAAATGCTTAATACAATGGAACTTTTTTTTAAAAAAAAAACCTTTTGACGATGACATAAGAGCATTTATGTTAACAATATATATAGAGAGAGAGACACACACACACACATATAAAAAGATAAAAAAAAAAGGAAAAACATACAATAAATACGTACCTCTAATATTTTATGATCATGGTTCTTCTTGTGTTGATCATTGCACTTGGTGCACATTGGATCTTGCATGCAATCTAAACAAAAGTACTTACATGGTAAGTGGTTATGAAACTTGCATTCTTTGTAAAATCGACCACGAATCAGTAAACTAAGCCAGTATGGAATTTCGTTGGAATTCATGGTGTCGTTCACTCCCATAATTTTCTTTTCTCTCAACTCTAACCTCTTTAAAGTTTATATATTGTTAATGATGAGCTTTTATATATATATATAGATACATGTATATTTGTTTATGATTGATAAGGAAACTTTGATTGTTTGAAGTAGTAAATTTATTTAGTTTTAACATTGAGTATCAATATCAAATAAATATCCGCTTAAAAGATAGTCGTATAAAATCTAATATTAACAAAAAAGACAAAAAAGGCAATAAACATGACAAGATAAAATAGAAAAGAAAGAGAGAGGTTCAAGTAGGTTTGTTTCTCTCTCTCTATATATATATGTATATATGTATGCATGTAGGTTTGTTTAAGATTGATTAGGAAAGTCTACTTACTTTAAGTATTAAATCTAATTAGTTTTAACAATGAATATCGATATCAGATAAATATCCGCCATAAAATATAATCGTTTAAAATATATAATATTTACAAAATGAAAATAGAAAAGGAACTAAAAGTGACAAGATAAAACAGGACAGAAACGGATAAGTTCAAGAAAGACTAATGTTGTAACACGAGAAAAAATCGCAGATATAGGAAATTTCATTTCAAATATCAAATAGCCGTGAAATTGCATGAAATAAAGTATGTGCTGTGCTAATAATAATTTACTTTGGCAATTTCATGAGTAAGAATGCAAGAGTAATTTAAGTCTATTCGGACTTATAACTTTTGTATAATCTTTTTGAAAAGACCACAAGCTATCAAAGATGAAAATTAAAAAGAAATATTATAAAATAAACATCTTAAGATACCTTGAAAAACTATAATTAATCTATAATATTAAAATGGATTTGGATCTTTTTCATTTACTTTTACTCAATTTTTCTCTATTTACAAATCAATCCTTAAGTTTATCTTAATACCCTCATATTTCTTTTAATTTCAATCATCATGATATCCTTGTCTTTTTTTTAATCTTAATTATTGATTCCCATTGATTAGATGTGGTGATATCATATTTGAATAAATGATCCATTTCCTATTATAATGGCTGACATTTTTTTCCCCCAATGCCTTAGGCATTTAAGAAATAATTTGTTTTCTCACAGGTTTACAAATTGACCCCTACACTTACTTTATTAATAATTATAAATCTAAATTTTTCATGAATTGCAAAGCTTCCCATCTTTTTAACTTTTATCTACCCTATAAAAAGGTATGAAATAACCCCAACTCACACCAATTACATATATTATTTCTCCACCATCACATTCTAAAGCCACCCATGGGCCATGTCCGTCAACCATATATGAACTGGAGCTATTGATTGAGAGTACGCATTTAGTTTTTATATTTTATTTATTTTTTTAATTAATTAAATCTTATCTCCTATTATCTATATCTATATAATTTAAATCACAACAAACTCTTGGTCTTTTTATACATTTCCTCAACTATTCCTAAAATATATTGAGAATAAATATTAAAATATATACTTCAATAATCTAACTAAACGATACCAACAGCAAACGAATAATTTTGCAAAATTATTCTCTTTTTCCCTCCAACTTACACTATATTTCTCGTCTCAAATCTTCCAATTTCTTAATAAAGAATTTTACAAGGTTATTATTTTTTTCTCCCCTACGAACGAAAATCGACTATCACAAGAATGCTATTCTCATTGCTGTCCCTTCCTATGAGAATGCACCACATGGCACCTGAGGAAGGACTAAAGCAAATTACTGTTATCTCTAAACTCTCCCTTACCCACCTTGTCTTCTTTTATTTATTCATTTATTTTATTTTCTCATTCCCTATTAGTCATAAAAAATTGCTGCGCCAAAGATGAGTTTCGCATAGTACTTCACCCGGACCGGATCAATTTATCCGATAATCAGTTCTCAAATTAAAGCCAGCAAGATTAAAAATACGATGTGCATCCAAAATTAAATTAAAGTCCACCTATCAATTTATCTAGAGTATAATATATCTACCATCACAATCAATATTATATTACATCCATATATTTTATCTCGCATAAAATTCGTCTGTAGGACTATTAAAATAATATATTATCTAGCATACAATATTTCAATTGAACGAATATTTGTCCTTATAACAATTTTCTTAGCATATATTATATCACATGATGGAATCATTAAAGAATTCTCTTTTGCAAAAATATTACTTTATATCATAGCAAAAAAAAGGTGTTATATATCGTCATTTATATTTTTGGATTTGATTTTAAAGATCATTTAATGTGAAACTAAAATCAGTCATCAAAGCAAAGTTTTTTGTTTTTTATCCTTTGTTTTTG
The DNA here is from genome assembly GCA_024138015.1 of Lumnitzera littorea. Taxonomy (NCBI): domain Eukaryota; kingdom Viridiplantae; phylum Streptophyta; class Magnoliopsida; order Myrtales; family Combretaceae; genus Lumnitzera; species Lumnitzera littorea. Next base: position 127,618,541 of record JAMXBB010000001.1, on the reverse strand, counting down.
AGCATTTTTTAATATATAAGATAATTTGATGATATACTAAAGCAAAATGAATAGTTTTTTCCCCCTTTAATAGGCTGATGGCTTATACCCATTGTATTGATATTAATATATCTAGCATGAAATTTAGGACAATTAGTGTATCATATAATATATCCGTTTATCAAATTTTTGTCCTTATAATAACCTGTCTAACAAATGAACCAGTAAAGAATTTTCTTTATAGAAATATATCATCGAGTTTATATACTAAAATACGCACATGCAGCATCCTTTTAATCTCTTTCTCTTCATATTTCAAAGCATTACATAACCATTAATATATTATATGATTCAATCATTAAAGAAAATTCTTAATATAAATCTTTGGTTTTGGATTAAAATAACTAATATGAAATAGGACTGAATTGAGACTAAATATAATTTAAAAAAGTCATCTTACCACGATTGAAATAAGAATGCGCCATCATTTCATTATGAAGCTAACAAAACCCATTACAGCAAGTGCCATTAAAATAAGAATTTATTTTCAGATAGCAAAAAAGAATAAAAGTATTCCAATAAGAAAATAGAAATACCATAATATTTCAAAAAAAAAAAAAACGAGAAGTTTCAATCTTAGCTTATAAATTTATCTTGATATATTATTCATGGTCTTAGAATCATAAATTTTGGTTACTACTTCTCACTTATTGAATCTTTATATGTAAAGGAAATTTTTAAATAAGGTAAATAAAAAAACAACATCTTTTCTCTGCTAAGGGAAAAAAATATATGATAATATAGTGCTCGTGATATTGGGCCTATTAAGGTAGTCTAACTCATTTTTTCGAAGTAAGAGTTAAAATTTGAGTTCTTCTAACTAAAGGTATAATTAAGTTGAGTCAAATCAATATAATACTAGGTAAAGCTCAATTTGGACTCGAAGATATATTTAGTAAACTTAAGTTCAATTTGATTAGCTTGAATATTAATAAATATTTGTAAAATAACCTCAAACTCACTCATATTTAAAAAAACTTAAAAATAAATTAAAAATTATAATGATCTCGATTAGATTTGTGAGCTTAATAAACTTAATGTTTAAAAGTTGAAGGATGGCTAAGCTGGTTTAATTTGTTTACATTTCTATTTCTAACATATAAAAAGTGGAGTTGTTATTGATTTTTTTTTTAAATACACTGAAAGGAAAATTTTTAGTATATGCAATAATAAGAACTTACATCTGACCGAGCGAGTGGAAGAGGCTGACTGTAATAGGAAAAAGGCAAACAAAAAAAAAAAAAAAAAAAACGCCATTTGTTATATGCGATAACGTTACTGGCTGTAATTTGAGGACTGGTCATTAGATAAACCAATTTTCTTTATGAAGTGATATGGGGAATGATGTTTGTGGCAGCAATTTATTATGATTAATGGGGAAAATTAAAAGGAAAAAAAAAAACAAATAAAAGAAAGTAGAAACCCAACTTTGTAGATATTTATTGGTAGGGTTATAAATGAATCGAGTTGAGCCTAGTCAACATCTGAAGACTCAAACTCTATTCATTTAAAAATTATTAGGTTTGAGCTTGAGCTGAAGTTTTTATTAAGCCTATAATTAAGGCTTGAGTTTATTTTATTTAGATAAACGAGTTTCCTCTTTAACTCAAACTTAACTCGTTTATTAATCGAGCTTATCTTGTTTACTACTTGAGCTTGAGTTAAACCAATCCTAAAGTGAGTCGATCTCAGGCTTATTTATGAACTTAAGTAAATAAGTTAAGAAATATGTAACTAAATAGTTAATGAATAGTAAATAAGGATTATATATCATCTTATAATATATTATATATTTTATATAGATATGAGACTTTCGATTTTTATAATACATAATATATAATATTTACAATATATATAAAACTCATAAATTTACTCATGAGTCTAAACAAATCGGCTCGTGAGCTTAAGTGAGTAGACTCACGGATTTAAATCGGAGCTTAAACTCAACTTATTTAGATAAATATGCCTTATCTTGAGTTTGAGCCTGGCTTGTTTATTAATTGAGTTCAAGCCAAGTCGAACTGAGGTTAAAACAGGTCAATTTTGAGTAACACACAAATAGTTAGGCTCATTTGTAGCCTTATCAATTGGTAACAACAGAGACCAAAAGGAAAAAAAAAAAGGATTTATGAATATTAATTGTTGCCATGTTCTTGTAGGAAGGGACAACAATGGGATCGCATTTCTGGAACGGGAAATCCTATAGTCTTATCTTATATTTTGATAGGATTGGTTTCGCTTTTATCTTATTATTCATTTACACTCCTTTAAATTAGAATAATTATATTTATGATTTGTTCAATAGTCCATCTTTAAAGTAATGCAAATAAAGGATAGAATAGAAGACGGTACTAATCCTATAAAAGATAAGAATAGGATCGTAAAAAATCCCTTTGGAACAGCTAATTTTAGTCTTACTTATACCATATTCAATTGTTCATTATCTCCGATATTTTGATTTCTTAATAGAAATGACCTATTTAAAAGTAGGTGAATAATTTGAGAGATATAATTAAGACTTTAATTATTTTACGATTTTACAAGTGGATGAATTACTGCTATTTGATAATTATTTTATGTATTTGACATTTTTATATATACATATGTAACTCGAGTACATCATTCGCTGATACCATTAAAAAGATAAATTCCACTTTGGTATTTTACTCCTTGTAAATTTCATTTTACTTTTACTTTTACTAAACAGGCCTATATACTAAAAAAATTATCAAAATATTGATAGTTACTAGATTATTATAATATTTTTCTAAAAGTAACTATCCTAATTCCTTGAAAACCACCCTTCTTATTTTTTTTTATTAGTATTTTAATATGCTAATCCTTTATTATTTCTTATCTTATTATCCATATTTTTATTTTAGGTTAGTGTCATAAGTCGTACCTAAGTTTTGTAAAATGTGTAGTTTACTATCTGTATTTTGAAAATATTAACTTACTACATGATTGAAGTTTTTATTGTCATTTATACTGTCTAAACTAACTATGCTAAGCTTGTTTGCTAATATTGATATAAGAGCGAAAAAAAAAAAAATTAAAGGTTTCAATTATCCCAAGGCTAAAGGTGGATGGTGGCTACTTATAAAGAGTTACGTGACCTCTCATCGGGTTGGCGCTAGTTGCCTTTGGTCTTAGGGTGGCTACAATGGCTACTTAAAGTAAAGTGGATTGCAATCCAGTTTGAAAAGTGAGTCATTCGATCTATTAATGATCATGGGTTGAATTTAGTTCATCCTTATATTCAAGTCAGCAAATAGATATAATAGAATTAGTTCGTGCAGTAAAAATAATTACGAAAACTTTAATTAAGTAGCAAATATTCACTATGTTAAAAAAAATTTTTAGTAATTAAATCATAAAAATATTTTTAAACCAAATAAGTTCTAAAATTTCATTGTAGTTTAAGTCTAATATAGATTTATTATTTTTTTAGTAATTTTGTTTACATGTGAACATTAAGATCATTATAATGTAATAATATAACATTGATATTTCAACATATAAATCGTGTTCAAAACCCCATTTCTAATTGTAATATGTAGTAGTTGATAAAATTATTACATGCAAACCGCACTGTAATATAATGAGTTAATTAAGTGGTGTTGTTTGGTGGCAGTGAAGTGATATATAAGATTGGCGGGTTTTTTGGTTTTCGTAAGTATGGTGTTATGGGTGTAGTGTGGTGTTAGTTTTGTCTAACATTATGCTAAATTTATGCTATTGCACAGGAGTTGTTCTTAGTTTCATAATGTATATGATGGGCCGTTATTACATACTTTCACAAAATACCATTAGTTTTACTTAAAAGATCTTAAAATGGCTCGAAGATTGAAATTTATGTAATTCTTTATAGTATTTCATAATTTTACTACAATTTGTAAAATTATTTTATTTCATAATATTACTTGGAATAATGTCTATAAAGTAACTCAATTTTCCCTAAAGCTCCATCTAGAAAACTTTTAATATTTCACTTGAAATCAAAATAGGAAGTAAGATATATTAAGTATTACACCCTATATATTATGTATACGTACTATATAAATATTAATGAAATGTTGATATGAGTAAATTGTATATGTCAACATATTGTTGATATTTAAACATTACAAGTTCACATATACATGATATGATGACGTGTATTAATAACCACCGAATCATTTTTCTCAAAATAAATATTATATGGCGTTAGGCATATGGAATTAGGGTTAGGACTGGGAGTTCTTTCTGTCTATTTATATAAGACCGAGCCGTTCCTTAACATGGTGGTGAATAAGCCTAAAGCCCCTACAACAATAGAAGAACCGTATCGTCCTTTCTTTTCTCCCAATCCCACACACTCTTAGATCATCTTAGCTAAATAGTATAAGACTCACAACCTCACACATGCAGAATTCAAGAGAAACCGTTGGATCGAAAGGCGATTCACCTCCTAAAGCCAAGAAAATCATAGACATCAAACTAATGTCGGAAGAGGGCAAAATCTTTCACGTCAAAGAGGAAGTCGCTTCTCAGTGCGAAATCCTCAAACACATGATTGAAGACGATTGTGGAGATGGCATCATTCGCTTACCAAACGTGAGCTCCAAGGTGTTGGAACTAGTACTAAAATGGTGCAAGAAGCACACGGATACTGAGATAGAAAACAAGAACGAAGACGACAAACTTAAGAACTGGGAAACGAGGTTTGTTGATGCTGAGGATATGGACACTCTTTACGCAGATTTCTTATCTCATAGAGGATTATTGGATCGTTTATGTGAGAAAGTCCGGAGTTTAATAAGGAACAAATCGCCGGAGGAAATTCGAAAGACTTTTGGTATCAAGAACGAGTATGCCCAGGAAGAGGAGGAGAAGATTATTGCTCCGTTACGATGGGCATTCGAGCCCAACAAGTCATCATGAAGATGATTTCATCAAGAATTACTATGGAATTTTCATTGAAATGACTTGTTCATGTATCAAGTTAGAACCTTGATGTGATCTTTCTGTTGTAGTTGGGGCACAGGTTTGCTCGTTTTTGCCATGATTTCTGTTATGATCTTGGAAATTAGATTAGGGCAAATTACAAGTAAATACTTAGAATAGTAGGGTTAGTTGGGAAATTATTGCTGGGTTAGACCATCAACAGTATTATCAATAGTTTGCTGTAGAGTTATAAAGGATTTATCTCATTCATTCGTTAATGAAATCCAGAAAAAAGCTACTTCTTCTTTTTTTTTTTTTCCCCTCTAAAATCCCCGCTTCTTTTTCTATCCCGATTGTAAGAGTTGGACTTTGAGTTGAAGCAAATGCGATATCATTTTCTTGTGTCTTTTTTGTTCTTCTTCTTTAGATCGAGCTAAATGAGATTACAATATATATATTTTTCTTACTTAATACTTGTATAAAGAATTTATAATAAATAACTATAGCTAGATTATGATCCTCGTATAATTATTATGCATTACCTTGTCACCATTATAATCACATAGAAAGAAAAAAATAAATCTTGCATGCCTTTCACCATGTGACTCGTGGGACACTCTAATTTTACGTATAGATGTTTGCGTTACACATTGACCATTTGTCGATTTCTTTTTGCCGATGTATATCCTTTTAAAAATTAAAAGAGATAATGTATAAATGAGTATGTAGTTGTTGGATTTTAAAGTAAAATCAATCTATAAAAAAACATGTATTCCTAACGAGGATTTTTTATTCCCCTATTTATCAATCTTTTCAGGAGTGGCATATTTGAGAGTGATGGGATAAGGAAAAATGGGATATTGCTCATGCTTGTATGAGTTTAGATCGCTTGAGCGGTTGTTTCAGCTATTTAAGAACCCATAGTAGCTAATGGCTACCTTAACCCACTTGCATTTCCACTTCCATTGATCCACATTGTTGATAGGCTTTTTTAGACATAGGCCTCCTAAGCCTAAATTGAGAAGTCCACAATGAAGGCTTAGCTTTAATAATCTAGTTTAGATTTAACTTAATATCATCCGCTATAAATAGTGGATGAGGGCTCTAGGTATGAGGGTTCTCTTTTTCTCCTTTTTTAAGTTCTTTAGAGCTTTTACCTATAACCACTATACTGACTTAAGCATTGGAGTAACCGCGCTAGAGCATCCTTCAATGTTGCTCCCATAGTCCCTTTTTCTTTGTTTTACAGGTGCCATGTGACAAAAGGAATCATCATGATCTCTATTGGCAAAATTATAAGACAACATACACTTTCACTCTGCAACAGCTACGCATATGATGCTAATACTAACCATGCTTACGAAAACCAAAATACCCTTAAATCTTATATACCGACTTATAGCCACCAAACACCACCACCTAACCATCGCAACGACCACTATCTTACTAAAGCCACCACCTAAACTAGACCTCGACCTCAACTCTTACACCGTAACACCACCCATAAAACCTTGGCCCTAAAACCTTCATCCAAAATGTGTAATCTCTACGATCACTCTCCCACAAAACTTAGACTTAGCACACCAAATCTTTTACTAGGCCATCTCTTACCACAAATCTAACTTCAACCTCAATGTGCAACGTTCCATTAAGTCTTTGAATACTCTGTTGAATGCTCTTATTGTGGATAAGAGATATGATTTGGTGCATCTGTGTTTAGTATTGCAAAAGCAAAGTTTCAGGTTCTTCTAACATCTTTAGTATTAATATATTGCTTAAAGCACTTTGTCAAAAGGGGGATGTGGAGAGAGCCTTAGAGGTTCTTGACGAAACGCCTAAAATGGAAAGGTTCCTAATTTGGTTAGTTATACTATAGTTTTGGGGGGGTTATGCATACCAAGGAAATATAATGGAGCAAAGAGGGTTTTTGGGGAGGTTTTTGATGGAGATTGGTTGCCTGATGTGATGATTATATAGTTGTGATGGATGGTTTTTGTTAATTAGGGAGGTTGGTTGAGGCAATTGAGGTTATGGATGATATGGAGGAGAATGGGGTTGAGCTTAATGATGTTACTTATAGGGTCATGATTGAAGCTTATTGTAGGGAGAAAACGTTTAGGAAAGTGATGAATTTGCTTGTAGATATGCTTGATAAGAAGTATGTGCCTAGCCTATGTCTTTGTTGTAGAGTTATTGATGGTTTGTGTTCAAATGGGAAGGTTGACGAAGCTTATGAGTTGTGGAGAAAGCTTTTGAAGAATAATTAGATGGCAGAAAATGCTAGATTAAGCATGCTTATATACAGTCTGTGTAAGGAAGGGAAGATTTGGGAGGCTAAGAAGTTGCTTGATGAATTCAAGAGAGGTTTTATTCCAAATGTTGTTACCTATAAGACATGTATCATGAAGATGTGTAAGAGTGGTAAGTTATGTAAGACAGGGAGGTTGTGGGATGATATTGTAGAAAGGGGTATACTCCAAATGCTTTTACATATAACATGTTGATTAAGGGCTTTGTGAAGGTCAATAATGCAAAGGAAGGCATTCGAGTTCTTGAGGAGATTCTTGAGAAGAAGTGCATACCTAATTGTACCACTTACTCTACATTGGTCTATAGCTTAGATGATGCATGTAGAAATAAAATCTTGAGAATTGCTTTGATGGGTATATTTAGGGGCATGGTCGATAGTGATACTCGAGAGTTTCTTAGTGAATTTCTTGGTTAATATGGATAAATGTAAATGGACACCTTGAAAGGATATTGGTAGAGTGTGTTATGGGATTATTGGCTCTTTTAAAAGGGCTGAAAGAAGTAATAAGTAGGGGCAAGAGGTACATACTGATGAGAGAAGGTTATCTTTCTTACTCCTATATCGAGTACAATTAATTATGAGGTTAATAACTCTTCTAACAATTAACCTTCACACATATAAGTCTAACACACTCTACATAATGTACACATTGCTTAATATTTAATATAAGAATAACTTGCTACTGCCAATATTGATACCATCACTTGTGGAAATTAAACCAATTGATTACTTCATTGAGATATTATTTATATTATCTATCTGCATATACTTAATTAGTCAGAGATGGACATCATAGATGATTGCTATAGGCAACCTATAAGCATGCTTAAGTTGATCTTGCTTATCATCGATACTAAAATGATTTGTCAGCCTCAAAAAGCTCCTATGTTAGAATGAAAATTATAATATTTAGTTTACATAGTACTCATAACGTCTGCATAGAGATAATAATCCTTAGCAAGCATAAAAGAACTAATCCTTATTGAAGAGCAACCTAAAATGGGTATTTAACATCAGATAATAGAGTGTAGAAACATAAGAAGAAGAAGAAGAGCAAAAATGAAACTATGATGTTGTAGTTTAGTCTATCCAATATGATGGCAAAAAAAAAGGGGGGATTTTACTTATTGTGCTTCACTTTCTATGGAATTGGTTGCTTTGTTTAGGATAATTTTGTAGTAGCAGATAGATTTCTCTAAGTTTGTTTTAAAAGGTCCTAGTGCATGGACATCCTTGCTTATAGATGATATTTTCTTAAACTTTCATGAATTTAGAACTAAATATCTATTCTCTAATATCGATTTTCTCTAATCGATGATAAGCAACAGAGTTGAAAGATTCAACACAACATTGTAGTTAGATAATATCGTGCGAATCAAGATGGAGAAATAAGGCCTGAAAGAAAATTTTGGATAACTTGCCGATGCCGAATTATTCAAATATTTTAGTACTTCTCACATCCCTACGACTGAGTTTGCTTTAAAGTTGAATTCGTAGATTACATGTCCTTTACAATTGCTTTTTATATGCAATATATACCTAAGTAAGTTCATTTTTGTAGTTCTATTGTAATCACAATACTTATCTTTTGCCACCTCCATTAACCCACCTTACCCTAACACTACCCTTCCCCTCCCTAAACCCCCCCCCCCCCCCCAACAAAAAGAAAAAAACAAAGTCTAAGAATTATATGTATGATGGTGGTTATAGCTAATATTGATTAAAATTCTAGGATAACATAAAAATCTGGTTTGAACATAGCAATGGACTATTATTTATAGTAATTCTAAAACTACGACACATTTTACAGCCCAAGAGACTCTTTACTCGTAAATAGAAAGTTTTAACTAAATAAAGAACTTTCATTCTTGACTAAATAAAGTAGAAAATATTTAAAAAAGAATTGCTAATAAAGTTGGAATAATAAAAGAAAAGGAAACTATATATTTCCTCAAAGAAAAAGATGCTCTTACATCAAATGGTTATACTTTTTCAAACTTCTTCTAACAAAACCAAGTGAAGTTACTACTTTATCACACTCATTTTCACTTCATTGTAACCATCTTCAGCCAAAGCGTCTTTTTGGGTCCCTTACACTTCATTTGAATTGGGAAAAAATAAGGTGTTTTACATTAATTTGATGTTTGATTGATGAAACATTGTTGTAGATAAATTAGTACAACATACAGCATCTAGGCAATAGTTGATAATCAATGGCATGAGTATCATTGATATTTAGATACTTATGTAAACAAATTGTTCTTTTGAAGAATTTATATATTTATTATATATATCCATAAATTTACTATTCAAGATTTTGGTATTTGAAATTGCAAATTGAGAAAATCTTGAAAGAAGATGCTAATGAAGAGAGAGGAGAGCATGGTGGAATGGTAGGTTTCTCTTATTTTTGCAATTTATTTAGTTGTTAGGTTTTCTTTCCATTTATATATATAGTATGTTGTTACATTTCTTGTTAAGTTTGATAGCATAATCTAAAACCTTAAGATCTTATATACATGTGGTTTAATCCATTGATTAAAGTAAGTAATGTAGAATTGATTTGAAGCAAAAGGGAAAAATTTCCTTGTTACAATATGGAGTCGTTGTTCACTTGCAGGTTAATCACATCTTACCATGTATAAATGATATTTCATGCAAGTGTTGGGTTACACTTCTTTCTTTATATGTAGCAACATGTGGTTAGTGGAGTACACTGATGTGACACCCTTTAGGGTGAGGAAATTTTCTCTTGAATCAAATAGTGATATGGGGTGGCTTGATCCGAGGAACTCTTATTTTGAGATGTAGTGATTGATGGAAGTTGATTTATTTTGTTTTTTGGATATAGGAATCTTTTGCTCAAGATATGGTAATTGTTGACTTGGTGAAGGCTATACTAGGCCCTTAGGGAATGGTAATGTTTTATTTTTTTAATTACATTGGTATTAAGTTTTTTCCTTAGTATGGTTTGCATTGTACACATATGTTTTTGGCTTAGGTGCTGGAGTCAAGTGTAGGAGAATTAATTATAGAAAGCAATTTGGGAGTTTTTCTTCCTTTACAACCTATGATGAATTACATGATACGGGCTCGTTGAGAGAGAACCTAATGATCTCAGATTTTAAGAAACCCATGAATTTTTTAGAAAATCACTTGACAAATTTTATTCTTTAGGCTAAAGCCATATTTAAAGTACACATTAGGCATTGCAGTTATTGACATGTAACTATCCTTAACGCTTGGCTGCATTGTATTCAGCCCTATCTTACATGCAGGTAGACATGTAAAATAAACATTAAAAAAATAAGAATATAGCCTTGTCACATACGCATCAAACCAACATGTCATACCCACACATACACATTAGACTTAAGGCACCTAGATGTATATTAATAATTTAAAAGTAAATTTGTAAATTTACATTATATGAGTAAACATGCAATACATTGCTCATAACATTACTTCCCCCTTGAAAATGTGCGTAACTATAAGTGCATGTGCAAAATTAAGTTATCTAGGAAAAATCATAATGGCATCCTAGCACTGTTACGTCCCTTAACAAGGATGCAAGTTGGCCTAATGGTTGTTGTTTGTATGCTTCATGTTGATGGCTGTCTTTCTTGTACATAGAGAGGAAGGTATGGTTTTGCTGTCTTGCCCACATCCAAACCAGTTAACATAGCATTAGTATACCCAACTCTTTAAGAACTTCTTTTTCTCTAGAAGATATAGTAGTGTAATCTTTCTTAGAATTTTGATCTTCTAAAAATGTCTTTTTCTCAATTTCACATGGATACTCATGTTGCTTTGCCTTAAACATAGCCCTTACATGCTCTTTCTCTATTTGGTCACTTGCCCAATTCTCTTGATACATGATGATGTTTTTGACCTCTCTTACCCCTTCTTTAGTGAGCATTGGTATGACGTGTTGCACATTAAACATGCTAATTAGGTTGTCTAATGTTGTTGTGCTTTGCATTTTGGCCTATCCTCTTTGTACATGATGAAAAAGGTTTCAAATTCTTATTGCAATTTCTTTATTTCTTCCATAAAAATTAGCTTTGTTACCAAACTGTTACCAGAATGGTGTTATAATAAAATTTTAGGTATTGTTAATTGATAGAACCTAATGATCTTGGATTTTAAGAAATACAAAAGTTTTGTAGAAAAATCACTTGATAAATTATTTAAAGTACACACTAAGCATTGTTGTTACTGACATATAATTGCCCTTAACACTTGGTTGCATAGTATTTAACCCTATCTTACAAGCATGTAGACACATAAAATAAACAAACAAAAAATAAGAATACAACCTTGACACTTAAGCATTATACCATCACATCACACCTACAAATACACATTAGACTTAAGACACCTTGATACACATTAATAATTTAAAAGTAAATTTGCAAATTTACATTATAAGTAAACTCACAACACACTTCTCATAACAAAATATTGAATTATGATCTTGATAAGATAAAATTTTGCAATTAACAAGCAAAGATTGTGAAATCACTATCATGAATGATGGTGTTATTATATTGAAATCTCTTCATATAGATAACCCAACAGCAAAAGTCCTTGTTGGTATCCTTATTTTTGTTACTTTTGCTTGGTGATGCCTTCCTTATAAGGCGTTTCCTTTTTTGTAATGTAACCTATGGAACACATTAAGCTTTGGTTTCAAAAGGAAAAATAGCTGACATTTCGTCTAAAAAGAAACATTAAGCTTTGTTGTAAAAGGTAATCATTCAAGCTCTCTTGGATTAATGTCTTTTATTCACTAATCCTTAATTCAAAGGTTAGACATATCCAAATTGCAAGACGACAAGGTGGGTGATGGGACCACCTCAGCAGTTGTTTTGGCTGGGGAGCTCCTAAGGGAGGTTGAGAAGCTGGTAGTTGCTAAGATCTACCCTATGACAATAATATCTAGTTTGTACCTAACCTGATTTGCTTGTGTTTAAGCATTGTCTATGGCATAGACTAAAAATTTAACTGGCATTCTTTATTTTGTTTTTGCTTGTATCAAAACAACATGTGTAGTTGAAAGAGAATGAAACTAAATAACCCTAAAAAAGAAAAAATTGTAACTAGCAGTATCACTTGTGATATCTTCCCATGTGAATATTAATGGGGAGAAAAAAAGAATCTAGTTATATCAATTGATCAATATAAGGGGAGAAAAAGAGAAATGGCAACCTATCCACATACACACACATACACACAAAAGAAAGGGAGAAGAGCTACATGTTTTGTTTGTAGTTGAGAAAGAAATTTGTGTATAATTACCCAAAAAAAAAAGTGTATGAAGATAAACTATGATGTGCCTATGTAGGCTACTAGATGGCAGCCAAATATGCACGTAATGTGCCATTGCAAAAGGTGATGGGTAACAAAGAGGATATAGGTAATGTTATTAGTAGTTATCAGCCATCCATATCCTTCATTGTAAAACTGCATTAGTCCCTTATTCATGGTAAAAAGAATATGATTGATTTTAGATGAGCACTTGTGCTAGCTATTGGATATATTTATTAGCCGTACATATATATTTGATATTAGTATCATATATGTCTAATAGGTTGTTGCCATGTGGCACATGAATAGAAGAATAGTAGTATAAACACAGGAGAGTAGTAGTGAAAGGGTATTCGGTCATTTTCCTTTTTTCTCTAGTGGAGAGTGTAAGGAGCTCTAATATTGTGTTTATGAGCATTTTGCTTTGGACGTATATCTTTTATAGAGTCACAAATAGAAATCAAATTCAAATTATTAGAGGCATAAGAAGATAGCTGTAAAGAGAAAGGTTTTTATTATAATTGGGTGATATTTACAATGTCCTTCAGTAAAAAGCCAAGAGCTTGTATGTAGTAAGTATGGGTAAAGGATGAACGTAAGATTATGGTCGTATATAGGAGTGTATAATGGGTATGTGTGTGTATATGTATATGGGTATTTACGAAAGTATAGTATAGGTATATAAAAGTCAGGTAGTATGTATTAGAGTACGTATGTATGAATGAATGCGGGTATTTATAGGATAATGTATATGGGTATATAAGAAATTAGGATGGAGGATGAGTATTTAGGGTTTAAGTTAGGTCTCTATGTGTGTTTGTATTCAGGGAGAAGATGATAAAAGGGGTAGTACATGGCGATGATGATAGGTATTAATGAATGAGATGTGATATGAACAATGTGCTCATCTAGCTTTTCTCTATCTCCAAGATAGTAATTGCTTGATCTTCTTTTTTGACTAGCTATCAATTACTTACATTAATGCCTCTAGTAGTTATAACCACTTCTATGCCAGCTGGACTAAAACAAAGTAAAACCCCATGTTCGAAGACCCTATTTGGATCCTATAACTTGGCTCGCAACAATTAAATTACCTCGGTCCTTCACTCTTCTTGTATATACATTAATAATTGGGACTCTAGCTCGAGTTGTGGTAACACCTCCCCCTTTACAAGCATCCTTATCCTCAAGGACAGATTTTGGGTACTAAAGTTTAAATGCAGTAGTATCAATCCAAGAGTATTCACCATTGAGCAAGTTCCCCCATTTCATCAGTAACTGTAGTATCTTCTCTTCATTCTTCAACTGGTAATACTAGCCTAAGATTTGAGTAGGCTCTTAAACACTTGTGAGGTTGTCAACTTCCAACTCAGTGGGTATGCTAGTGGGAGTCAAGAATGCTCCTATAGAGCATTTAAGTGAGGATACATGAAATACTTGATGGAGTTGACATACATCAGGCAACAGTAGCTTGTATATAACCTCTCTGATCTTTTCCACATTCTGAACAATCCAGGGTATCATGGACTGAGCTTTCAAACATTGCTTTGCCATTGCCCATGTTTGTAATAGTGGTCTAATCTTTAGAAATACCCATAACCTAACCTGTAACAACCAAAATACTTCGATCGTTCACTTGTATACACATAAATAATTGGAGCCCTAACCAAAGTTGTATCAATCTTGGCCTTAATAGCATCAAATTAGGTTTTGTAATAATCACTTATATTCAATATAATTGATATTTTAATCTTTGTGTTCTTATCAACTCTATTATATTATGGCTTGTTCTTATGTTGCTATATCAATACCTAAATTACAAAGATTCATCACTTCATCCCTTTCACCTTTTGTGCGTTTTTGTTCTTTGATCTTAATGGCTCATCTGTAGATAATGACTCATGTAGAGAAATTAAGACGGACTTGATGAAGAATGTGATGACTACATTAAGTTCCAAAATATTATCTTAGGATAAAGATCATTTTGATAGTTAGCAGTTAATGCTGTCATAAGACTAAAGGTAAGGTTCTAGACTTCATACATGACAATTATTTTTTGCTACTTGGTCTTCGCATTTGCTCAAGGTTGCTGTAAATAGAAGATGAAAGATTATGTTAGTTGTGTATCACAAATATAATATAGTGCAACACAACAATAATAAAAGCGAATTTTTAGTGTACCATTAAACCTCAATTAATGTCATCTCATGGCTTAATATTACACTATATATTGATCATGTGATTTGTGCATGCCTTCATTTACATGGTAATCACTTAGTTCTTGGTTTATCCATCATTTTTTGGATACATCTCATTATGTATCATCGAACTGGTTGCTATAAGAGATGAAGGTTAAAAGGCATGCAATGTTTGGGGAGACACAAGAGGATTCTCTTTATAATTATAATTATTATCATGGTAATCTCAAGAAATTACATTTACTAGTAAGTTTTTGTGGTAAGTGGTATAATAATCATTAGAAATGATAGTAGAAAAAGAGAAAAACTATCTCTATTTTGGAAGAGGAAATTATTTTTCTCATTTCCATCGATATTTTTCATTGTTATTGACTACTATTGCTTGGCAGCCAATGGTTGCTACTTTGCCTTACACCTCTATTTATACTAAGAGCCACTACTTATTGCTAGCTATTGAGATTGCTATAGTAATGTTCGACATTTCTTTAATTATAATAGACATTGAAAAAAGTTGCTAAAGCTTTTTTGCTTTGTTTTTTTTTTTTTTGTGAGATAAGAATACACTTAATTTAAAATACTGTGTTTTTTTTTTTATAAATTTTTTTAGGTATTGTCAACAAAGAAAAATGTCAGTATATTACTTTTCATTAATATGGAAAGAGAAGAATATACAAGAAGATAAAACTAAGAGATCGCTCTATTTACCAAGCACAAAAAGGTTGAATGGATTGATCTCTCAGTAAACAAAGATAGCTATGTATACAAAAAAAAAAGATCATCTAGAAAGAGCCTATCTAACACAAAATCTTCCTATTTAGGATCAAGTGTAAAGTGGGATCTTTACCCAACCTTCTACTATTTCTCTCTTTCCAAAAAATATAGACAAAAACTAAAAGTATTTTTCATCTCTGGTTATCACCAAATTTGTTCAAAATGAAAGATAGCTTCTTTACTAACGTGGCTGAGATGATTTCTACATATGGTATGTGATAGACCTTTTAGGCCTCTAGCTAAATAGCCATAGCATATTCACATTTTAAAATACTATGGTTATCTATATGTTTCCTACATTTGGCATCATTTTACTGTGCGATCCTTATAGGGGTCACTAGGAGATATAAATTAACTTTCTTTAGGAGCTTTAAGTACTTATGTACTTAGATGGCTATTTCTATCCAAATTATATTGATCTTCTTGCTTAGCCAATCTCCAACATAGAGAGGTGGTCTTTTTGTCTACTTTGATAGACTTCCTGTAAACATTCTCCTTATATCAATTACCTCTTCTAAAATTATTACCTCTTAATATATATACAGATCTTGCGAAACTTGCTTTTCTGCTAGATATTGAGTGTATGGTTCATTGTTTTGTTTAGTTCCTTCCACTTCTATACATGGTTGTTTTATTGATATCTTTGGCCATCTCATATCTGCTGTCCCTCCTTTGGAACTTCTTCAAAGGGAAGTGTTTTTGTATTATAGGATTGTACTTGTAATCATCTTATAGGGCAATTTAGGTCGAGATCTTCACTAGAAATGCTAATGCTCTTTCCCTTACGCTCATTTTCTTTCCTCTTAAATTTAACTATTTTTGTAGCTTATTTAAGGATACTTAGAGAGAACAATAAATCTCATAAAATTACTTATTAGAGAACTCTAGATGTCATTAGGAAATAATATACACAATTTTTCTAGATTTTATGGACTACTCTCTTCCATTCATTAATGGCCAATAAATATAAAGTAGTGCTCAACAGTTATGCAACTACTGTGCTTCCTACAACTCCCTATTTTCCTGACCACAACACCCCCTATAACTAGTAAGTTCCCTTAATTGCATCCCTATTGTACTTGACCAGGTCAATTACTTGGAGACATTTTAGACACAACATTGGTAAATTTAAGGATTTTTCTATGGTCTTGTTGTTGTTTTTTAAGAGACTGGTGCCACTATCTATTCATCCTTAATTTGTATTTTTTTAAATTTGAACCATTAAATAAATTATTAATTTAACAGTTTAGATTTTAAAAAATGAGAATAAATGATAAGATGAAGGGTGGAATTGATCTCGTTAAAATAGATGATGAAACTGTAAAATTTCTTATAAATCCACAAACAATACAACAAAATCAGAAACAACAACATACATAATCGAGCCTAGCACTAACATGTACTGCATTAAAATACATACAATATGACAATAACCAGTGAATAAAATAACAAAAACTAATGCTGATTTTAGATCCATAACATTTTGCAAATGATAACCCATAAGATCATCATAATTACCTGATCGCTTTCCATGCTCATCTATATATTTATATAAGCTTACTTCTGATATTTCTGCGGCCATTGGTAGGGAAGTGCGAACTTAGAGGCCATCCAGATTATGAAGCAGCCAGGAGGATCTTTGAAGGACTCTTTTCTGGATGAAGGGTATTTTTTCTTGAAATTCACTTCGCACAAGTTCTTGTCTTCTCTATCGATGGGCAGCCCTTTTATTATGGTGAATCTCTCTTGGATTTTATTGCCTCAGAAGTCAGTGGGAAGTATTTAGGCATTACTGTCAGGTGGTGAACAAAATGATACTACGTTCGAAGTAGCTGAAGTTTGCTTCTTAAAAACTAAGCGCTGCTCATAATTTTGCTATTCCTGGTTACTACAGTAGTTGGTTCCTGCTCACGTGAAGAATTAAAGCATCAGTGACAATGGAAAATTAATCTAATGCTATTTATAAATGGATTTCTTCTCATGAAATTAATCACAGTTGGTCACATGTTGTTCTGCAGGTTTATACTTGACAAGAAAAAAGGTCTTGGACAGCCCAAGCGCATTGAGATTGCTAAAATTTTGGTGGCAAATACTGCTATGGACACTGACAATGTAAAGATTTGTGGGGCGTGTGTTAGGGTTGATTCTATGGCAAAAGTTTTTCAGATTGAAGGGGTGGAGAAGGAAAAAATGAGGGAGAAGGTGCAAAAATTAACTGGTCATGGAATCAACTGCTTTGTTAATAGGCAATTGATTTATAATTGATTGTTCTTGTTGTAAGGTATATTACTTGATTGTTCTTGTTGTCTCTTCATTTTATGAGTAGCTTTGATGGCTCCAATATCATATTAGACATTATTCTCTGTCCTAATCAGACTGTAAGTAATTTATACTATCATAAATTTTGACTTTTGAATGTCTCTGCAGTTATCATGTGCTTGATGAGGCTGAAAGGTCTCTCCATGATGCATTGTGTGTGCTCTCTCAGACGGTCAACGACTCCAGGGTTTTACTTGGACGTGGATGGCCGGAGATGATTATGGCAAAGGAAGTGGATGAGCTTGCCCACAAAACTCCTGGAAAGAAGTCCCTTGCTATGGAGGCATTCTCGTGGGCGCTTGTTTCTATCCCAACAACCATTGCTGACAATGCTGGTCTTGACAGTGCAGAACTGGTTGCTCAGCTTCGTGTGAAGCATCACGAGGAGGAGTGCACTGCAGGAATTGATGTCATTTCTGGATCTGTAAATTTCCATTCCCTTTAAAGTATGAATGTTCCGCAAAGCGAGTGATAAATGAGTCATTATAGTGCTCTAGACCATTTATTTATTGGGAAGACGATATGTTCTGGTCTTTGAATTTAGGCCTGCTATAATGGGGCTTTTCTTTTTGTTATTGCATTTTCAGTGACATTGTAAACATTCGTTTGATAGCACTTTTCACTTATGTATCTTTCAAATCATGGCAGGTGAGAAACATGGCTGAACTAGGGATATCAGAATCCTTTAAAGTTAAGCAGGCTATCTCGCCCTCTGCAACTGAGGCTGCCAAGGTGATTCTAAGGGTTGATGAGATCATCACTTGTGCACCACCCACTCCAGTGAGAAGATAGAATGTGATGAATAAGATTATGTTGTCTTGTGCTACAACTGAGTAATGCGTTGGCACAGTGGATTGGACCGCCCAGATTGTATAACCCAAAAGCTCACAATTTCTGTTGACAGCAATTTTTCTTTGTTATTTATTTGCAATAGGAATGTGTTTTCTTTTCAATTATGTCTAGATGTGAGATAGAATAGTTCGTGGTTGCAATTTTGACGGTGCAGATTCATTTTAGAATGACCGAGCATCGGTGCCTTGTTCTCTTTCACGGTTGCTTCTGGACAATGATGTGGAAATCGATCCATTTTACCAATGGGTACACGACTTTATGTCAAACTTTTACCTGCTGAGGTCGTGCAACTTTCATCCTTGTTCCGGTACATTTGCTTGTCATGATCGCATGCTTGTAACTTGAAAGTTGAATGAGAGGGGTGTAATTGATTGATATAGAACATCAAAAGAAGCTTCAGTCTTTGGCACTCACAGAATCAAGACTGTCAAATATGATCAAGTAGGGAAAAGAAATATGTAGGATCTATTTCTAGGAACAGATGTCTCTATTGATACATGGGAAAAAGCCTCCTATGCACGTTATTATCATTATTTTCTTTTATGCGAGTGTTAGATGCTATCCCTAACAATTCCATTGGAGGTTAGGAAATAAAAACAGTGTTTCGAAAAGTTCATAAGTGGAGATGATCAAATTGGTGATGACTTTTTAAGGGAAAAGGAAGAATTAAAAAAAAAAAAAAGAATATTCCTACATAGAAAACTAACTCGTGAATGTAAAATCAGAATCAGACTAAAAAATAATGATTCTTATAACACATGAATTCACTATTTGTTTTTTTCTTTTTCTCCCAAAGCTTGGGACTTCTCTATTGTAAAAGTCCCCTAACAACTACAAACCAGTTGCGTTTATAGGGACAAAAACTATATATTTCCATAAATGCCATTCCGAAAGTAAGATTTGCTAATGCATGGAAAAGTAAATAAAAAATCTCTCTATAGATCTCGACCATCTACTTTGAAGTTTAGATATTACAAACTGTCTCTAAAATCTCCAGTTGGAGCCTTGATGGGCATTCCTTTTCTGCTTCTTTTTCGAAATGATTCGTAAGGTTGCCGTGCACATGTCATGTTGACGGATTTTTTACATCGCTGTTCTCCTATACCGACTGATTCTTTCAATTGTTGGACCGGTTCTTCTCTTTTTTCTATTTGAACGACATTTTTCCTGGTATATCGTTGTGAGGAACTGTTCCAATATTTGACCTGCAGATATTTCAAGAATGTCTAAGCTAAATCTTCCTTTCTCATGTAAAGGCATATATATATATATTAATTACTGACATACTGTAGCACAAGATGCAAAATAATACTTACATAGCATTCAATGGAACAAAAAGTACTTGTTTCCTTCAACGCATAGTGGCATATAGCGCAATACCCATAAGCATAAGAATTAGCTGACTGCCTTTTTCCTCCTTTTGTGTTTATGAACACAATTGCATGGTGGTTTATTTTGAATGGCGTTATCTCGGATACATCGCTCCACAGATTCTTCAAGTCACGGATTCTTATTGTAACTTCATGAGAAGCTTTACATGCCTATAGTATAACGTAATGCGTGAATTATGCATACTAATTCTAATAACAAATACCTTAGTATAAAAATAACTACTACTCTCAGAACTAAACAATTCAAATTTAAGGTTTTCTTTTTTCTTTTTTCCAAATTGCTTTCAAAGTATTATAAGAATTCACACAATTTCGCATGTATTGACTACACATTGAATCAAAATGCCAAAAATATTGAAACATATAGAATTTCTTTCCGCTGAAAAATTTCAATTACACAGAAGAACAGTCATGTCAGCAAATGCACTTTCTTTCTTTTTTAAACTTTTGGACCATCACATAAGAGCACTTATATTGACAACACACACACACACACATATATATACGTATGCAGATACATGCTAAAAGCCTATTCCATTAAAGAAAAGGAAAAGCTTAAATGCAAACATACCTCTAATATTTTATGACGATCATGGTTCTTCTTGTGTTGATCATTGCAGTTGGTGCACATGGCATCTTGCATGCAATCTGTGCAAAAGTATTTACATGGTAAGTTGTTGTGGGACTTGCATTGTTTGTAAAATCGACAACCAATTAGTAAACTAAGCCAGCGTGGAATTCCGTTGAAATTCATGGCGTTTTTCATTCCCATAATTGTCTTTTCTTTCACAGACTAATAACCACTTGAAAGTTTATAGAATTGTTGATAATGAGGTTGTTTCCATATAAGTGTATACACACACGTCAGTGGAAGATAAGAAAATTAAGAAATACGATAATATATATAACTGCTAAGAGATTTGTTTAAGATTGATTAGGAAACTTAATTTACATGCTTGAACCAGTAAATCCAATTTGTTTTAACAACTAGTATCGATATCAAATAATATCTGCCTAAGATATAGTCATATGAAATCTAATATTACAAAAGGACAAAAAAAAAAAAAAAAACACGGAAATAACGTCACAAGACAAAACAGGAAAGTAACGGATAGTTCAAGTACATAGGCGTAATATAATCAGAGTCAGGGTCACGGATATCGGAGATTTCAATTCCAATGTCAACCATCAGTGCATCAAATAAAAAGATGCGCCGCTAATTATAACAATTGACCATGACAAAGATGGCCTTTTCAACTTTTCTATGATCTTTTCAAAAAGTTCGAAAAATATCAAAGATGAATAAAAAAATATATTAGAAGATAAAAATCCCAGATACGTAGCAAAAATAGAGATATAAATTTACCTACGATATTAAGATGGTTGGCAAACTTTTTTTTTTTTCTTTTAACTACTTAGACAATGAAAAAATCTAGGTTAAATTGTATAGAATATCTCTAAAAAATTTTATAGTTACATGAACGGTCCATTTACATCTTTGAAATAAATATAGCATCCACTTTTTTTTTCAATTATTTCTAATAAATTTTTTTTTCCTGTTATCTAAGTTGATGATATAGTAAACTAAAAATCAAATTAGTTAATTGCGTGAAGTTTGTACTGTAACAAATATATATATATATATATATATAAAAGAAATTCCGAAAAATGTTTCTAATGAAACACACGCACCCCCTAAGTAAAACTTTGTCCAATATCAGAACTCTCTGTATCATTCTTTTGTTTTTATGAAAATTTTTTAGCAATATCATGTTATTTGATAACACATATTTTTTACGGATATTATATGGAGAAACAACATTTGTGCAAATGGCCAAATAGACAGTCATTTTCAATTGTGTAGGAAGTTCAAAAATTCATTTAACCGAAATCAATTTCTATTGCTATCTTTATTTAATTTGCAGCATTAGAAGAGACAAATTGTTCCTTTTTCGAATGATCAATTTCTTGTATAAAAATTACACCGGGAAGAAGGAGAAAAAATAAAGAGAGAGAAAATTAGCTAGTACGTGAAAATTTCTCAATCAAATGGGTCGACCATGGCCAATTATTTGAATGTGAAAATTAGGTAATTTGACTTTTAATTTACCACGTCATTAATTTATATAACATGGAAAAATTTTCATTCTAAATAAGCAAAAAAGTGGGTCTTACACTTATTTTAGAGGTGTAAGGGTTCAATTTAAAAAAATAGAGGTCTTCATATAGTTATAAAAGTTTTTAGGGATAGTTCGCATAATTTACTTAAAAGTTTATTTTTCTCTATTGTAGTTTTATAAAATTGACCCCCGCATTTACTTTATTAATCATTAAAAATCTCAATTTTCGATAAATTACGAAGCTTCCCATTGTTCAAACTTTTATGTGCCCCATAAAGCGTGTGGAATATCCCAAACTCAATCTAGTGTAGTTATTTGGCTTTTGAGATAGAAAAATTCGTTTATAATTGAACGGTGATAAGGCCATAACCATAAGGGTTCAACTTGAGACCTTGATAATCATAATATGATAACCATTACACTAACGGCCTTTTGCTTTCATAGAGGTAAGAATACTTTTACTTAATATCTATTCAATTTAACTAAGAGTATGATTGTAACGAAAAATGCTTCTTATATTGATAAGATGTATTCACATACTGTGAAATTTATAATTTATCACACGATGTATTATATCTTTATCACGCTAGAAATACAATTGAGTGCTATATATCTTTGTTATGTTTGGTATACAAAAATAGATTAAAATAGAATAGACTGAATAGAGTGAAGTGGAATGAAATGTAATAGAAAAAAGCAGAAAAGAATTGTGATTCTAATAACTCTTTCAAACTAGGATCAGAATCTCCCTCAAAACCGGAATTAATGATTCCAAGAAATCATAATTCTAATGTTTAAAAGTGCATTCAAACATAGGAAAAGAGAATAGGATTTGAAATCGTGATCCCATTGGAACCTATTCTAACGTACCAAACGTAGTGCAAATATTACTCTATACAATACTATATATTAATTTATATTATGTGTAAAGAAGATCAATAATAATAGCAATCTTTTATGATACAAAATGGTACTATATTGCTTAATACACAATATGTGTGATAAATAAAGTATTTCTACATGATATTACAAAAATAAGATGATAATAATTAGATCATTAATTAATTAATCATAAAATATATTATATCATATGTTATATATTATATATAACAAGCAAACAATGTAGCAGGTGTATGACAAAAATATTTTTTTGATATGCCCAAAAGTTTGATATAAATTATTTTTGTTGAAATATGATAAGTTGAATTGATAGAAAATAAAGCTAACTTCTTATGTATTAAAAAATTTCATATATAAATCTACTAAAGAAGTTTAAAAACATCTCCTACAACCAATAATAGAAGTGAAGAAATTTTTTTTAAATTTACATAACAAAATTTATCAAACTGGCGTATCATTCTATAATAGAAGTTGAAATTACTAAGTACATATCCTCCCATGAGATGACATTTTGCATTCATTTCAATCAAAATGTAAAGAAAAATAAAAAGAACAAATTGAACAAAGACAATAAAATGTGCAATTTAGTTTTTTTCTAGAATTCTAATAAATTTAGTAAAAGGACCCTTGAAAAGCATCTCTCAGCAACCACAAAAAAAAGTCAAGAAAAAAGTTTAACAATACAAATATAGGTAGATAATAATATCTGCGGTTTAACTTTTTGTTTTACAATTCTCCACGTCAAAAGAAAAGATGATCTCAAGCCTCAAGTCTCACAAAATGTTAATATTTACCTTTACTCTCTCATGCCTCCTCTCTTCACGTATGACTTTCTACTTTTGCAGTCCATCATCTCTTGTTCGAATATTTCATACCAACTTTTCCAAGCAAGTTCCCTACCAGTTATTGATAGAGCAATATATTCGCCGAATTCATATTTAATGGATAGTCTTTATAATATTTTAAAACTATTTAATAAAGACACCACATCGTGGTTAATAAAGTCTTGAGGTTTAAAAATCATAGATATGTCACATTAAATGCATATATCTTTTATATATTATTTAAGTCCTAGCAAGTTTTGGTCATTTTTTTTTATATTTCTATCAATTATCCTTAAAATATATTGAGAAAAAAATTAAAAAATATGCTAATAATCTTATTTAATAATATTTGTTGATAGAACCTTTTGAACGTAGGCTCTGTAGACTCGTCCTGACCTGATGATCAAGTGCCTTCGATCCAAGCCTAGAGCATGACCTAATTAGCTAAAGGAGGTCTCTAATAACTAGAAGACTCCGAATAAGGCTAATAGACTAAGTCAAGTAACCACTTCCTATATATCCTAAACAAGTTAGATATCATGATCCTAATCTCCAATGCTTGCAGATGTACCTTTGTCTACTAATTCCTCTCCAATTGCCAACACCACTCCTCTACAAATACAAAACCATCACCTAACGGTAAACTACTCGATACTTTAGTTACCTAAGCTTACCTATTACTCTTGAGCACTCATATTCTTTAAACACTTGATTGACTCAAGCAGTAGAGTGGCTACACCGAACAATATCCCAGCACCCTTCATTGTGCTCTATTTTGTAAGCTTCCCAACTTACGTGTCTAATTCATACAAACAAAGATATTGAGACGACATTTGGTAACGTCTATGGACAACTGATCTAAGTTCCTACCTAAACAAATTGAAAATAATAAATACTCCCTAAAGACCACCTTTAACCATCATGTCTCGTGCTAGCAACCTGGAGAACTGCCAGATGATGAATAACCAACCTACTGAGAACTAGCCCCTCCCAAGAGA
Organism: Lumnitzera littorea; assembly: GCA_024138015.1. Classification (NCBI taxonomy): domain Eukaryota; kingdom Viridiplantae; phylum Streptophyta; class Magnoliopsida; order Myrtales; family Combretaceae; genus Lumnitzera; species Lumnitzera littorea. The sequence continues at coordinate 127,593,582 of JAMXBB010000001.1, read as the reverse complement.
AATGCTGGAAGAGCGCTTAAAGTGCTCGGAGTACTTAGTTAAGGAAATTGTCACTCAAAACAGGTTACTCTATGCTTGCCTTAAGGAAGCTAAGAGGCATAAAGCATAAACTCACCTCCCTAAAGCTTTTGATGCTTACACTAGGCAAAATAACCACCACCACCACCACCAGCAGAGTGACAAGGATCAATAACCTGATACCCTTAATGCACCAACAACTGACAAGGTCTACGGCCACCTGCAATTGGGCTTTAGCTAGCAATGAGTAGGTGGCCGACTCCTATGGAGTTATGGCATACTGAGTAGCATGCTGAGCTCATTAGGCAGATGATGCTGACCTCAATGAGCTTCGCGTGATCATGAGGAAGCTCTTCGAACTATAGGGAAGCAAGGTAATTGGTAACGTCGGGTTAGTTGCTAGCAATAGAACCCCCTTCACTAAGGGCATTCAGGATGAAGTGTTGCTTCCTAATAACAAGCTTCTGACCTTGGACCAATACGATGGCACCAGTGATTCTGATGATCACCTCTTCCACTTTTGCACCTTTATGAACCTCCATGGTCATTGGGATGCTATATGTGTAGGGCTTTCCCGAGTACTCTATGGAAACTAGCTTAGATGTAGTTTAACCACTTGCCCAAGAATTCCTTCATTCCTTTGACGAGTTGGTGCAGAGGTTCAACCCCCACTTGAGGGCTAGTAAGCCCCTATCTAAGGATACGTCATCCTTGTACTTGATAAGGCAAAGTGAGAGAAAGTCTCTACGATAATACACGGTTCGGTTCAATAATGCTGTGGTCGAAATCCCTCAGCTAGACTGGGGAGTAGCTATCCATGCCGTATAACTTGGCATCCAACTTTTGGGAGACTTCTTCCGATTGCTTGTAAAGAGTAAGCTAAAGACTCTGGCTGATTTTTGGAATAAAGCCTAGAAATACATTAACTAGGAGGACAATATTTGTGCTGGATGCAACGCTGACCGAGAGAGGTTGAGCGGAAAGTAAGACAAGGAAAGATTGTCTATCAAAGATCACCTCAATAAAAGGGTAAGGGTTTAAGCAAGAAGAAGCGCTAAGCTAAATGAGACCCGCTTTCCCCTCCCATCTATATACAGTACACCCCTCTGAATAGACCTATTGCCCAAGTCTATTCCAAGGTGGAAAATAGGAACCTACTGTAAAACTTACCCAAGATGAATGGGAATCCTAACCGTTGGAACTTAGACAAGTACCACTAGTTCTACCACAACCATAGCCATACCACTGATGAATGCTTCCAGCTAAAGAACGCGATTGAGTATGCAATTAGTGGGGCTTCTTCGGGGAATATGTAGCCCAGCAAAAGAATGATGACCATTTTGATGACAACAAGGATAGGTACCTCGGAGGCGGTAGATTGAGGGTGCTCGAGTAAATTAGAATGATGACTCCCACAATGATTGAGCCTCTACCGTTGTTATCAACATCATAGTTAGGAGCCATACCCTAAGAGTCGATGAAGCACTAATGGCTCAGCTAACACCCCGTTTGAGGTGTTGGTAGTAAGAAAGAAGAGACAGAAATTAGACACTTCGATCTCCTTCTCTAATGAAGCTAGAAGGGGTAGATCCCTCCCATCAAGATGTCGTAGTCATAGGGACGAGGATCATAAACTTTAAGATCCTCAAGATTATGGTGGACACTGGTAACTCCATTGACATCCTCTTCCTCTACATATATGAAAGGATGAGAAACAAGTTGTTTGTCAAGATGAAGCCATACCACCATAATCTCATTAGCTTCAATGGGAGTATTGTCTAAGCTAAGGGAATCATCACCCTTAACATGGAACTTGGCAATGATGGTAATGTTACACTACAACTAGTGGAGTTCATTGTAATTGATTGCCCATTCTCTTACAATACTCTCTTGAGAAGACTAAGTCTGAATGCATTTAGGGTCATCACGTCATCCTTTCACTTAAAGGCTAAATTCTTAACCTTAACTAGGGTGGGAATATGCAAATGCAACCAAAAGCTCTCTCGAGAGCTTTATATCAAGGCTAACAAAGTCTTCACCCTAGAGACAGGCCCACAGGAGAAGCTGGTTGAGAGATGTGAGCTAAGTGAGAAAACTGAAGAAGTGCAAATTGGCCCTTCTCCTGACCAGACCACTAAGGTCGAGATTGAGACTCCTTCTAAGGTGAAGGACGAGATAGTTGCCCTCCTGTAGGCTAACTCAAATAGGTTTGCTTGATTAGCTTCAGATATGTCCGGGATATTCCCCGACTTGGTGACCTATAGCCTCAACATAAACCTTACATCACAACTTATCAAGTAGAAGAAGAGACACTTTGCCTCAGAGAGGTAAGTCATAATTAAGGAAGAAGTGTAGAAGCTACTGAAAACTGGCTTTGTGAGAGAGGAAAAGTATCCGACCTGGTTAGAAAATGTAATACTAATCAAGAAGAAGCTTGAGAAATGGCTCATATGTGTCAATTATACCGACTTCAACAAAGCTTACCTGAAAGATTGCTTCCCTTTCCCTAGGATCAACTAACTGGTTGACTCCACTTCAAGACACGCTTTGCTGAGCTTTATGGAAGCCTTCTTGGGTTAGAACCAGATAAAGATAGACTCAATGGATAAAGTCTGTACCTCCTTCATTATCGACTTTAGCATGCATTACTACATAATCATGCCCTTCGACCTAAAAGATGCTGGGGCTATATATCAACGAATGGTGATGAAGTTATCTAAGCCTCAAATCGAGTGCAACATGGAGGTGTACATTGATGACATGATTGTCAAGAGCAAACGGCCCAATTATCATGTTAAGGACAGTCAAGGACCTTCAAGAAGCCTTCGACTAGATGAGAAGACATGCCATGAATCTGAATCCTTAGAAGTATATGTTTAGAGTTGGCTCGGGTAAATTTCTTGGCTTCTTAGTCACCTAGAGAGGTATTAAGGCCAACCTTGAGAACATATATGCCATCAAGGATATGAAGCCCCTTACCTTAATCTGGGACGTACAAAAGCTCACTGGCATGGTGGCCACGCTAAGTAGGTTTGTCTTTAAGAGCGCGAATATATGTGCTGAGTTCTTCAAAATCTTCAAGAATCCCAAGGGTTTTGAATGGACTCCTGAGTACATTGTAGCCTTTAAGTAGTTACAAGACTTCCTCATGTACCCTCTAGTCCTCTCCAAGCTTATTATAGGGGAAGACATGTATCTGTGCTTGACTGTAAGCGATCAGACACTCTCATTTGTATTGGTTAAAGCAGAAGGGAGAGAATATAAGCTTGTATACTACATCAGCCATATAATCTAAGGGTCTGAGGTTGAGTACACTTGAGCAGAGAAGTTTGCCTTGGTCGTTGTCATCTCGGCATGTTGGCTAAGGCTCAATTTTCAAGTGTACTAGATCATTGTACTTATTAACCAACTGTTACACACAATGCTATAGAAGCTAGATGCGTTTGGATGGATGGTGAAGTATGCGATATAGCTGAGTGCATATGAAATCTAATATCAGCCATGAATGGCCTACAAAGCACAAGTGTAAGCCAACTTCATGGTTGAATATAAAGGAGAGGAGGAAGCACCACAAGGTGATGATAGATCGATGTGGACTCTCCACATTAATGGATCATCTACCTTAGGGAGTGGAGGTACAGGTCTTATTTTAACTGGACTGTACAAGATCACAGTTTGCTATACCCTTAAGTTTGAGTTTGCCACCAGCAATAACGAATCTGAATACGAGGCCCTGATAGTTGGTCTTAAATTGGCCAAAAAGATCAGTACTACACACTTACAAGTCTACTCAAACTCTTTGCTAGTCATTTAGCAAGTTCGAGGTGAATATGAGGCCAAAGACGACACTATGGTAAGGTACTTAGAGAAGGTGAAGAGCTTTCTAGTTGAATTCCCTTTGTGGATCATTACTAAGATCCCTCGACTAAAAAACTTAGTAGCAAATTAGTTATCTAAGCTTGGCTCCACTGGGATATAAAAGTTCGAGGTGAAGGATAGGAAAATCTTTGTCAAGTACTTGCTAGAGAAGGGCATAACTTCAGGCTTAGCAGAAGTCTTAGAAATTGTAGCATCAACATTAGAGCTAAGCAAGATGGATCCTATCTAGAGTTATGTGAAGTAAGGCATGTTCCCAGAAGACAGAAGAAAGGTAAAGAAACTAAGGTACCATGCCACTAACTATACGTTGGTCAACGGTGACCTGTACTACAAGAGGGGTCAGCTTTTCCGTACTCAGATGCCTCCAAGAAAACGAGGGCCTGTGTCATGGAAGAGCTGTATGCTAAAGTTTGCAGCAACCACATTTAGTTCTAAGACTCTACATCTGAGCTTTACGGTTGGGATACTATTAACCTATCATGAGGTAAGATGCTAAGACCATAGCTTAGAAGCGTCCCCATTAGTCATGCCCCTAACAATAGTCTCCAGCCCCTGACCAGTCTATGGCTGTTCACCTAGTGGGGCATCGACATTGTTAGTGTCTTCCCCAAGGCTTCGGGAGGTCGGTAGTTCATCGTCATTGTCGTCAACTACTTCACCAAATGGGTTGCGGTCAAAGTCATGACAAAGATTACCAAAAGAACTGTTGAGTCCTTTGTTTGAAACAACATCCTCTCCCTATTTGGGGTCTCATATGCCCTCATTATGGATAATGGGCAACAGTTTGATAACCTTAAGTTCAAAGAATTTTATGCCAGCCACTACATTACGTTACACTTCATTTCGGTCGTCTACCCTTAATTAAATGGTCAAGTCGAAGCAACTAATTAAGTAATCCTTAAAATCTTGAAGAAGAGAGTAAACCAAGCCTAGGGCGCCTAATAAAGGAGCTGCCCAACATTTTGTACAGGTATAGGACAACCTACCATACCTCTACAAGCGAAACCCCTTTTTACCGAGCATTTAGATCAAAGGCAATCCTTTCTATTAAGCTCGAGCTTCCTAACATCTGAACTTAATGCTTCAATGCCATCCTTAATGAGTCCCTACTATAGGCCAGCTTCAACATTATTGAAGAAATCAAAGACCTCGCTATAGCCTGAGTAATTAGTTATCAACACCGAGCAACTAGATATTATGATCAAAAGGTTACACATACAGAATTCAAGGTCTACAACTTAGTTTGTTGAAAATTAGAGGCCATGGGTTTTCAAGAAGGACAAGGTAAGTTGGCCCTCAATTAGGAAAATCTAGTCAGAATGTGAGAAATCTTGGGCAATGGAGCATATAAATTAGAGAGACTGGATGATGAATTTAACCTGCGTACTTAAAATGCCAATAACCTTCGACTTTATTTTAATTAATGTACCATGATATAAATTATTTCAAAATTATGAATGAAAGGTCAATTCCTCATGAGTTTGCCTACAACTACTCTCTCTCTCATTAAGTCCCAACTCTGAAAAGGTGAACAGACCTATTTATCTAGTAGGTTGGAACTACTGACCCGACCCTCCTTGGGTAACTTCAGCAAGGGGAAACACCCCTTAAATAGAGGAACTCCCACCTGCCAGGAAGGTGGGAACGCTACCTACCTAATCCCTTCGGGTAACCTTGGCAAATAGAAACACTCCTTACATAGAGGAACTCTCACCTGCCAAGCAGGTTGAAACACCATTAACCTGACCCCCTTAAGTAACCTTGGCAAAGAGAAACACCCCTTGCATAAAGAAACTTTCACCTACTAGGCGGATCAGAATGCCACTGACTTAACCCCTTTAAGTAACCTTGATAAGGGGAAATAACCCCTGTATAGAGGAACTCCCACTAATAAGGTAGGTCAGAACATCATTAACCCAATCCCCTATAATAGCTTAAGTAAGGGATGATACCTTATGTTATAATGAACCAAGCAAGAAGGCAAAAAGTATTTAATAAAAGTCAAACTACGTAAATAAATTCAAGTTCCATTGATAAGTTGAAGTACATTAAGGTTAGCATCTCGACTTAGGTATAGGAAGTAGGGAAAGGGATAACTACTGCCTTGGATTAGCAAACTCTGGTAATTCCAAAAAAATCTAATGCTTCAATCTATTCAGAGGGCTAGTTTGTCAACAACCCTAGAGATGACCAGCCTTAGGCCACTGAAGGGGCCAAAAGCTGTTGATTAAGATCAGTAGAAGGATCACCCTGACCTTGATCACCTTAAGAAGCACCCTCAAGGGAAATCTCCTACTAAGCTACCAAAGCAATGGTGGATGCAAAAGTGTCTTGTCTAAACCTGGCAACAGAAGGGGTACCTTGAATAGTTGCTTGAACAGCTTCTCTTTCTTGCGCTTGGGCAGCCCTTTTCTCTCAAAAAGTTTAGACATCTAGATGACCAAGGAAGCTTAGGTTAAGTTTGGGAAAATGTGAGAGCACCTCCTTTGATGTGAACCACGACTAAAAATAAACAAGGCCGATCGCTAGATAAGTCCAAACTTGTCAAAAGCTTAAAGAGATGATGAGGAAATGCGCAAAAGAAAGGAAAGTGAATGAAAAGTAAACAAAACCTATGAAGAGCTTCAAAGGATGTGACGCACTAATAGAACTTCCGAAGACTCATGGTACAACTCGATATGATGCATGAATTGGTCTAGTAAAGTTACTTACCACCTAGACTTGCTTAAGGGTTAGGATAAAAGTGAAATGAAAGTAAAAAACAGTGTTTACATACGTAAGGAAGAATATTCAATTGTACATTGATGATAATCTAATTCCTATTGCTACAAATACAAGGGTATTTATACCCAATAAGTTAAGGCAACTTGCCTAAAAGGGAAAAGACAAAAAGGGTATTACCTAAAGAAGCAATGTACAAGAATACAAAAGGATAAAAATGAATATTGAAGGAAAGCAATGATTAATGTAGTAGCTTTTACACATGGTCCTATACACATGTTAGAGGTATATTAACAATGCTATTGGAGGATGCAGGCAAAAGAGTAAAAGCAGATTGTTTGTTCGAGCAAAGGCGACTAATTAGTCCGAGGTCTATCTCTTGGCTTCTTGGCAAAGGTGATGCTGAGCAATTCAATGGTTCGGACATAGTTGAGTAGATATGTGGGGTATGGCAACTCTCTTGGCATTCAACAACTCGATACATAACTTCTAAGAGATGGTCAGTCATGTAGCTTGGCATACAGAGTTAATCGACAATTTGGAGTAATTCGACCTCAGTAGGAGTTGGTTGGAGTAAGAGGATTTGTCTTGTCAATCCCTTTAGTCCTTGGGCCCAGCTGCAGGTCGAAGGCCTAGTAGCCTTATTCCTATCATTCCCTCCAGGTTGATTTGGATTTAGGATCAAATTCGAATGATCTTCAATTAGTTCCTTATCAGGGTGATATAGACTGAAGTCGACAATGCTAAAGGTGTCAGAAACTCCATAATCTTTGGGCAGCTCCAACCTATAAGCATTGTTAACGATCTTCTAGAGGATTTTGAATGGTCCCTCAGCCCTTGCAGATAGTTTCTTCCTCTTCTTACTCAGGAACTTTTCCTTGCTGAGATGAAGCCACACTAAGTCTCTAGGCTAGAATTATTTAGCTGTCCTACCTTTGGTCCTCTCTTGCATTATTTTAGCGGCTTCGTCAATCTGTTGAGTGAATTTGTTGTTGATGTATTGAAGAGACTGTGCTTGAGCTCTTTGATAAAGGCATATTTTTCATGTTTTAAATGTGCAAATTAGATAGAATTATTATTGATTTTATAGAAATCATTAAGAAATGGTACTTAATTATTTTCATTTGGACATTTTAGGAATTGGAGGATTCAAAGTAGAAATACGGACGATTTAGAGAAGTTTTACGCAAATGAACGAAGTTCAAATCAACAAGTTGTAATTTGGAATTCAACATAGCCGGCCTTTCAAGTAGCCTACACTTACATCGGCAGCCTTTAAAGTCTACATGGCCAGCCTTGAAGTCTACACTGCCAGCCTATCAACTGACCTTCATTAAGAAGAAGCTTTACATGAGCCAACCCTAGTTTTTCTTATAAATAGCCTTATGTTTCACCGTTTAGAAGACTTTTGTTTTTTTTTTTTAGAGACACATACTTTCTTAAGACTTAGAGAGTTGTAGAATAGTCATTAGATAGTTCTTGAAGAATTCTTCTATAGAATCGTTTAGATCATTGAGAAGATTTTGCTTTTGCTGTAGAGACCAAGTTTTGGAGTTATAATTGAAGTTTATCTTTTCCAATTACAAAATTGGTGACAGCGATTTTAATTATATTTATGCAATTCTGTTAATTATTCATACTATCAATTATGAATTTCCTTGCAATTTCAATTAGTACTTGTGCTTTTGTTTCAAATTCCATGGTTAGCTAAATTTATTTGTGGGAATTGATGAAACCCTAGATAACTAAGATAATAATTATGTTCGTGTTATAGGATTAATAGATATAAGGATGATTCATTATTGCAATTTCTATTATTTCAATTATAGTTGTTTAATTTATTATAATTGTTAGAAACCCTAGTGATACGGGAGTTGAAATAAGGTTTGTTAGAAATTCTTGGTTAATTTGATTGATTAATGTGGAAGCAGTATTAATTGAATTAGTTAGAAATTATCTAGAGATTAATGCAATATTTAGCGATTGATTATTCACTAAGACGTTAGGAATAATTAATTTAGGACATTAGACAATCATAGTATCGAGAGATATCTAATTGTAATTTAGAGTCCAATGTTAATTGGAGATGCAGGAGCTAACTGATTAATTAGGAGTTTAAATCCTTAAGTTTTAAAGAATAATAATTTCACTTAAATAACCATATAGCTAATAATTTATATAACATGATAATAATTTGATTTACATAATCTAGGTTGGATTTTGTTTTTCCCACAATTCTCAATTGATTACTTAGTTTTAGAAATTTTATATTTATTTTCTTTTTGATAGTTTTAGTATAATTATTAGATTAGTTAATTTATTTTTTTGATTGCCTAAATATCGATAAGAACTATCATAGGTTTAGCAATATTATAGTCCTCCAGGGATCGATAACCTTACTTGCTATATATTACTTGATTCCGACCCAATATATTTGCTGGAGCATTTGCAATTTAATTTTTATATATATAGTTTAAGTGAATCACTCTTGCGTCTAAGTCTTCTTGCTTGGATTCCGGTATAGGGGTGTGATTGAGGGGTAACTTGAGATTAAAACCATAAACAACATCAAAGGAAGTTTTTTGGTGGTATCATGTATTGTCTGATTGTAAGTGAATTCAACCATCGACAAGTAGACATCCTAATTGGCCAAGTACTTGCCTACTGTAGCTCGGAGCAGTGATCCCAAATTACAATTAACCACCTCTGTTTAGCCATCAGTTTAGGAGTAATAGAAGGTACTAAATAGTAGTTTAATTCCCATCCAACGCCACAAGGTCCTCTAGAAATGGCTTAAGAACTTCGGGTCTCTATTAGAGACTACACTTCTTGGCATGCCATGTAACCATATAATCTCTTACAAGAAAAGAGAAGCAATAGCCAAAGTATCCGTTAGTTTTGGCGTAAAGCATAAAGTGTGCCATCTTGCTTAATCAATCCATGATAATCATTCTAGAATCTTTGCTTCGAGTAGTTCGTGGTAATCCAAAGCCAAAGTCCATGCTCAACTCAGTTTATGGTTTTGTTGGAACAGGTAAAGGCAATGCTTTCCCTTACTCAGCTCAACATTTAGCCTTCCTGCATATGGCACAGCTTTCAATAATTCGGTGTACATCTTACCTCATTCTCGGCCAAAAGAATTGACCACTCAGCAATTCATATGTCCTTTTTTCCTCAAAATGTCCAAATAGTCCTCTACTTAGGCTTCCCTGATTAGTAACTTTCAAAGAGAACAGGTCGGCATGCACAATTTCCCTTCTTGGAACAAGTATCCCTCTTCCATATGATACTTGTCCACTGTTCTTTTGTTGACACAACGCGTAAGTATGGGCACAAAGTGTAGATCCTTAGAATGTTGTTCTTTGATATTCACAAACCCAAACAACCTAGTTTGCTGTTCAGTTAAAAACGCATGCCTTCTTGAAAGAGCATTTGCAACTACATTGCTCTTTTTCTACTTGTATTTTATTACAAAATCGAACCCTTTAAGGAATGTGACCTACCTCGTGTTGAGCTTGATTTTTCGATTTTCTATTTAAAATTGATTTCCTTATTTCTGATTAATACTAAATCTTAATCCACTTAATATTAATCCTCGACTAAAGAAATTAGGAAATTCCAGTTTTTTCTTAGAAAAATATGGAGTTGCCACCCGACCGAAGTTGGGAAAAGAAAAAGAAAAAGAAATCCGTAATCAATTGGGTAAATTGATTATGATTTGGCTACCATTCTTTGATCTTAATTTGAATGAAGAACCAGAGGGTTCCGATCTAGGGGGCTAACCTATTAAACCCTAAAGGGTACCACTATTTATTTACTAAAATTAAGATTATTCTTTTAATTATAATATTTTTAAAAAATAAATAAATAAATAAAAATTCAAAAGAAAAAGAACCTAAGTTTCTACAAATTTTATTATCTCCTTGAAGGTGTCTACGTACCCACTAGCCGGAATCAGATGATCGTAGTTCTTTCCAAAAACTTTTTAATGTGTTGATTTATTTTAATTTTTGAAAACCGACTGAATTTACGTTGTTACCAATTTAGTTTATTCAAATAAAATCTAAAAGGGTCCTAACTCTTAAGTGTTTTTGTTTTATAAAAAATGCTTTAACAATCCTATTTTTAAAAAGGGTCTTTTATTAATTTTTATTTAAAGAAAAATAACTTTCTATGTGATAAATCCTTAAATAAAACCAAATCTTAAAATATGGCTAATCTTAACAATCCCTAAACTAATATATATAACTATCTATCAAAATAAATTAATTCCATATAATACACTTGTATAAGAACTAATACTAAAACTCTTAAACTAACATATACATATATTATATATTATGTTAACTAATAAAATATAATAATGTATACAGATAATAAAAAATTAATCTTAACAATCCCTTATCTAATATCTATATCACTGCTTATTAAATAAACATTCACTTGAATCGATATAATTTATATAATATTAGGAAACTAATACTAAAGAAATGTCCTATTATATAAATGTATCTATATATACTATCTTAAATTATTAAGGATCCAATAAAATAATAATATAATATAATAATAAAAAATTGAAGAAACCGAACCTTGACTTGATCTGTTTGGTTGTGGCATGCGAGTATGGGGATCAGCTAAGATAAGAGAGTGCAATGTGCTGTCAGTCATAGGGTTTAGATGTTGACATTATGCTGCATGTAGACTTTACGACCAGCAATGAAGATAGCAACATGAATTCTTTTAGCGGTGTTAGAGTGTTCTGCTTGGATAAGGAGGATGGCCGCTAACGCGTAGTGCTTACCGTAGTGTGCAATGGACATGGGTGAAGTGCGTGTGCAATTCGGTCGAGGAGAGTCTAGTAGTGATCGGAGTAACGCTATGCGAAGAGCGGACTGCAGCGTGTACGTCAAGTTGGAGATGATTGGACTGGGCTGTGCGTAAAGCACGTTACAGCGTATTCCATCATAGAATGTGATTGCGACTGGCGGAAAAGATTCAATCAACGGTGGACGTTTAGGCAAGGCTGAACATGTGTGTTGATGAGGGCGTATGGTTGTTATTGTTGCTGTCAGTCAACAGAGGATGCGTAGATGCTATTATTAAAGTTCGCTAGAGTTGTACTACTACCGCTATCCGTGTTGATCGCTGGAGTGCAGTAGTGAAGATGAAGTGTGGTGTTATTAGTGTAGGCCGTGCATGTACTGTAAGGCATACGGGTCAGGTTGGAGATGAACAGAGAGGGTGCTGTTCATGGATGTGAAGACAGCGTATAGTGAAGGAACTACTGCAATTAGAGTGCTTGTCTAATTGGTAGGGAATGTTAAACATATACTGTGCTGGTGTTTGATTTCGGTGAATGCTACCACAGTAGATGGTGGGTTTTGTTCTTATATTGGTGCTAT